>PVKZ01000408.1:600000-858957 GCA_004027375.1 Macroglossus sobrinus
AGATTTTTTCTTGCTCTAAGATATGATTGTGCTTCTGAAAATTAAAACTGGTTAAGAAATCCATAACTATTCATTCTCAATGCAAACTATATTATCAATGCACATTTGTATTTCCTTAATGTGGTGAAATAGGAGAGTGAGCACAGGCATTGCAGGGGCATAATTATGTCATTAAAATGATAATAGCCGGGGCATAATGAAGTGTTTTATATACACATTTATAATGGATTCAATTAATACCAATGGAACATTCTGAGATAACTGTAAGTTAAAATATTCTAACCATTTCTATTCTCTCTTTTCCCACAGGAAGAGTGGTCCTGTGCCTAGCCCCAAGTCCATTAAACCCATGTTAGGGCTCCAGTGTGAAGACCTGGACCACCTTGAGCCTTCCACGGGAGCAATCTCCTCAAATAGAGAGTGCTTTCATTGTTGGGGTGGCACACAAATAATTCATTTTATCACCATCAGAAGGGCTCTAAACTTCTGAAGCTGTGTTCTCAAAGGTAAAGGAAAAAGAAAGATATTGACCAGTTAAATATGAACCAGAGTCATACTGTAAGGTGAGATAACTTATCTTCTGATAAAGCTGATCTATACACAGAGGTTATCTTTCTCCCTTGGAAAGGGCCTCACAGTATTTATTTGAAATGCATTACAACTTGTGATGGACAAACGAGGGAGCCAGTTATTCATTTCCCCCTCGAGGTGCATTCACTCCTGCAGGTCTTCTTATACTTTCACTGCCAGGTCACCTGACCTGAGAGATCAGTGAGAGGAAAAACCAAAGTCACTTTCAGTTTGTATTAAGAAATGCAGACTATCTGCTGCCATAACACATTACCTGCTAAGAACAACAGCCACTATTTAAGGAGGGCTTTCTAGATGTCAGGTACCATAGAGGATATATTATGCCCATTACCTCATTTACTAGCAAAGCAGTTCCTTACGTGCAAGGCACTAATCTCCATGCATTTTTTACTAGTGTTATGGAAGTAAAAAGACACAACACAGAGCAAGAAACTGGAGGCTACGGTGCCCAAGGTAACTCATTTATCAGAACACAGATAAGAACAGACTGCTGATGGAGATAAAGCAGAGTACGACATCTTTCTAAGTAATCAAACTGCCTTTTCTCTGTGCAGATCACCTGGGACTTCCAAGAAACAGCCAAATCTGATTACGTTTTTCCCATCCTGGGTCCTGCTCACTCTCCCCATCTATTCCTGCTCTGTTCACTTAGTGATACTATTGCAGGAAACAGAGAACAACTTAACAATCTGATAGGACTGGAAGAAAAGCAAAAGCAAAGCAGTAAACATCATTTTGAAGCCCGAAGATCTACCTACCTCGTCTTCATGACAGTCCAATTGGTACATCCAAAAATTCTCCATCTTTACTGGTGCTTTTTGGGCAGCAGAGCTAGCCCTGGTGCATCCACCTGTGAGCTGAGGCTAACTCCTGACCTCAGTGCCTGTCTGGTGGTGGATTGTTTCCAGTGATACTAGATGCCCCAGTCGATAATGCAACTTGTAACAGGAGCTATGACCACCTCCCAGGGCATCTGACCATCAACATTAACCCCTCTGTGCCCGAAAGGCCCAAGGAAGTCGTGCATCACTGGTGGAGCACCGTCACCTGATGTTTCTGAGAGGGGGCTGGCTTGCTCCTTCAGGCAGTGATGTCTACTATTTCTGGGGAAAATCTGGGGAAAATAAACTCAGTTCCAAGGTGCTACCAGAAACTTTCACACACTCTAAACTCTGCTATGTTTATAGAACCTGTGAAAAAAGCACCCGGCTCACGTGGAAGGCAGGAGTGGGAGTCAGGAAAAAGAGGCTCTCTCAGGACCTTCATCAGAATGCACCTGGGGATGTGTTGAGAGTTTAGGGAACACTGTGGCTAGCCAGCGCCTGGGCGTCTGCGGACATGGGATGCTGGAACTAGCCCCTCACTACCTCTTCACATGTGCTGAGTGTGCCTCTAACAACCTTGCACTGCAGTCTGAAGAAGGGAAGATACAGTAAGCCAGCTACACAAACAGGAAAATAAAGCTGTGCTCCGGGCCACCATGCTGTGACCTGAACCTACAGGTAATCCCAAACTAGGTTCAAGAGCTGGACCATATCTGCTAATCCTCAACGGACTAGAGGAAGGTTAAGATAAATATAGATGGAACTGGGCTGGAGGGAGCTCATGGAAACTGAGGCAGGCAGGGTGGTTCTTATGGGAGAAGACGGGAGGTAGACAGAGTGACCTCCCAAAGCCAATCTACCTCGTAAAGATCCATGGCAATGGGGAAGGATGTGGACGCGTGAAAGATGAAAGGCACAGAACAACCAACAGATTATCTTAATCGATGGTTTCGGCCTTTTTTCTCACCAATCATTTTATCAGGCATGCTGACAGGTCTCTCTCTGAGTCTACCTGTTTAGTTAATGAGTTGTGACAGAGTTGAAAAAAAGAGAAGCAAAAGACCTGAACCATCCAAAGCTGTAAAATCCATGCTAGTGGACAGTTGCATGTACTGTGGACAACTTTGCAGGCCTGCGTGGGAAACAGGGTCAGAGAAAGGGTGTCCTGGGGCACTTCTCTCTCCTTGCTTGTTCTGGTGTTTCTGACCACTCTTGCTGGATTGCACCTACTATAATCCTGGTCACTCTGATGCCCCCATTCAAGAAAGCCCTTTTTGAAATGGTGAGTAATGCTGGAGCTATTCCTTCCTAGTTTATAGCACTGGGTATCTTTCAAAATACTTTCTTCTTAAATTGGTTATTTAAGACAGAAAATCTCTGTTGATTCTCGAGTGCGGAGACTGAACACCTCCTACCATTTAATTCTCTCTGACTCATGGGCGGAGCCATTTCCCCTATTATCATTCTTAAAATGTGCTTTGGTTTAGATTCATGAACCATTTAGGACAAGCTAAAGCCATTAGAATCTTTACTGCTGCTGTGGAAAGCCTGTACTTTTTTCCATTATTAACCAGAGAACCACCGTCACATGTAAGACTGTAAAAACACCAGACAGACTACAAAAAAAACCCATTGGGTCTTCTGAAAAGTTATAGAAAGCATCTACAAACAGCATCCTGTTTGTGTGACAAAATTCAGAATTCTTTTCCTGGCTCTCTTATTTTCATTCTTTTTTCCCTTTAATGTTCAATCTGCACCTGAAACCTGCTTAATTATTCACCACTGCCTTCTCCATGCCTCATCAATAATGAATAATACTCATGATGGAAAACTTCATCCGTAACAAAGTGATTGAGATGGGAGCATAAAGAATCCGATGCACACTCCACACCTGAGGGAGAAATTAAGGCAAGGAAATGACAGCCAGCCTCAAGGCCTGTTCTCTCCTTTTTCTCTCTTAACTCTGTGCCTCTCAACCATTTTTGCATTATGCCACACAGAGAAAGAAAAATGTTCGTACCATACATTGGGTCAACTGGAGAAACTCTAGAGCCTCAGAGGAAGGCTCTGGGGTTGAAGACAACATTCCCGGTGGCCCAGGTCTTCCCCACGCCCCCTAACTCGGGAGGATCATCAGCACACAGGTTGAAAAGCTCTGCCTTAACTTACAAATGTCTGTATAGCAAATTCTTTTGACATTGGCAGTCCCTTGAGAATTAACTGAAAATCCTTCTACTTACAAAGAATCTGCGGATATACCTGTTCTTTCAGGACGACTCCTATTCCTTCCCATTTCCACAGGCCTTCCTGAGCCCCAATGTTCTCTGACATAGCTGCCCCACCCCTGTGCTGGCTCACATACCTGTCCCTTTTACATCACTTTGCTATCATTTTGTCATTTTGGTGACTGCAGATCTGCCTATTCTCAGCCAGACAACAAAATAAACATAGTTTAGGAGTTGGGAATGGCTGACAAGGCCAGCAGCTGCCATGTCCTCAGGTTTTAAGCCCAGAAGCTCTTTGCTGGCACAAGGTAATGACAGATACTAAACATGTTAGGCAAAACTTCTTGGATGGTCCTCAATGATCCCCACCTCTCTGTATTCAGACCCTTATATAATCTTCCCCCTGGGGAGGAAGCGTGGGCTTCTTGTAAGCATTAAAATACAGCAAAGGTGATGGAATGTCACTCTGTGATTAGGTGACTTCCTCCTTGCTATCGGACTCTATGGCCTCCTTCTCTTGTATATTTTATTAAGCAAGCTGACATACAGGAGAGGGCCCACATGGCAAAGAACCAAGGATACCTCTGGCTAAGAGTCAGGAGCTCAGACTCGGTCTAATAGCCCATGACGAGCTGAGTCCTGCCAACAAGCACATGATCTTGGGAGCAGCAGGTCTTTCCCCAGGAGCGTGTTAGGATGACCATGGGTCACAGACTGCAGTCTCTGAGAGACCCTAAAGCAGAAGGCCAGCTAAACCATGCCAGATTCCTGACCACAGAAACGGTGAGAAAACCAGTGTGTCTTATTTTATGCCACTGAGTTTGAGCAATTTGTTACACAGCAGTAGATAGCTATAGCTAAAACACCACAGGCGGCTTCAGGTATAAGCCTCAAGGGCAGAGGAGGCTTGGAGGTCTGGCTGAGGGCTCAACAAAGGACTAGCCTAGAGTTGATGAGGCAGTATCTCAGTTGCTGCTATATCCTTGGTATCCTGCACAGTGCCTGACCTATAGGACGAACTTGAAAATATTTGTTGAATGAGTGGATGATAAATTGTGAGACAGACTTTCAATTTGTCACCAGGGACAGTAGTCACAATTCCCTCTGGTTCACTGACAAAAGGACAAACAGCGTAGCCTTGTGGCCAGGCCCTATTTCTTATTCATAGAATAAGAAATAATTGAGCTGGTGCTCAATTAAATCCAAAAGTGCTGGCAAGAGAATAACTATAACAATTATAACAATTCGACCCAATCACTTTATGGTACTCTGCATGATGGATGGTTGAGAACAGCATGTTATTCCTTTGACATCATTCACTTGTCTAAGTAGAGGTGTCTTTTAGTTTCTGAGGTCTGCTTTGCAAAATACACTGGGGTCCATTTTTGCTATTTTGACAGTAGATCCTTTGGTTCTAAGGTTATGCTTCTGGATAAGCTTCTGGGATGCTGACCTGGAGGATCCGCCAGCCAATCCTCCTCTAAAACATGTAAGACAACAAAGTTGGTTTTAGAGAAACACTGGGATGCCTACTCTTCCACAGCAAGCCAGGGGAACAATCTGAGATAAGGATGAGTGGGATCTAGTTCTTTCCCCTACAAGTGACCTGCAGTTACCTTGAGTTAAGGATGAGTGGATCTAGGCCACAAGTGGACAGAGAATGGAGCTAATAATCCTAGAAACCCCTGCCTCTGTGCCTACCCCTCCCCCAACATGCTAAGAATACATCACATTCCAGCTAGGAATGGATCCCCTTGAGGAAATCAGGCCCCAACAGAACATAAATTCATCCTAAAGTCTGTTTACTTGATCTCAGATCCCATTTCAACTCCATTCCTTGTTATGCAGATCTTGGAAAAACTACAGCTGGCCAGAACGCCCTGAAGGTGTGTGGATCAGCAAGAGGATCCTTTCAGAATACCATAACAGGCTGCTTTCACAAAAACAGAACCCTCCAGCAGTAAAAGTTCTTTTCATTTGCCCTTATAAGCTGTTTGACAACATAACTACAAGGTCAACAGGATAAGATGCTGCTAATAAGCCTTATTGAATTAGCATGTGCACTTGACCTTGGTCAACAGTTTCTTAGCAACAGTCAAAAAAAAAAAAAAAAATCCATACAGGCTGATACTGAATTCAGGGCAAGGGGAAAGGGACAGAGGACAAGAAGGTGACGTTAAGGTAATTGAGGCCCAAATGAAGCCAGGATGCTCCTGTACCCTCTTTATATCTTTCTCAAAAAAAAAATTTTTTTAAAGGTAGGCGCAAGTGCACATGATCAGGGCAAGTGTTATCATCAGGCCCTCACCTCCCAGAGTTTTGACAGTACCTCCTTCTCAGCAAGAGAGTGGCTGGTTTCTGACTAAGAAGTGTTAGTGCTGAACCATTTTGCTGCCTCAAAATACTTTCTCCAAATTGTCTCTGGAATTGGAGATGCCAATAAAAGGTAAATGTTGAAGGGAGCCAATGCGTGGTCCCATTATCACTAATTAGCAGTGTTGTTTGACCTAATCAGACTAGCTCTGGAATAAAGGCTGCTGCGTAAGGTGGGAGTGGAGACCTCGGGTTATTCTAAGTGCATGACCAGGATTGGCGGGACAGTGAAAGCATAGGAAGAATCTGAGCCACAGGGAGAACAAGATGGAAACATCTGCCTGGAGAAGGTGAGGAAGAAGCCAACTTTCCCTAACACAGTTTGCCATTGACCAACCCTAAATGTTAAGTAAGCTTCGACCTATTGATGCAACTAATATATCAAACTGTGATTCTTATTTACATTTCTGTAGACAGCCCAATACTGCAAAGCCATTTTCTCCCATGGTCATCCCAAAAGATAAATCTAATAACTCATTTTACTGATGAGGAAATTGAAGTGGAGGAAGAAAGCAGGTGACCAACTCAAGGTAACTGCAGGTCACCTGTAGGGCAAATATTTACATATCATGAATACTTGTTGAGGATCAACTCTGTGTGACTTGCTGTAATACAAAGTAAGACAGTATGCCTTCTAAAGGCTGAGAGAGAATTACAAAGGCAATAGGATAATGTATGTGAGACAAATAGATAATAAGGTAGTAAAGAAGAGTTGAGTGTTAAACTGTAGTCTTACCATTTAAGTCAGTGGTTACCAATTTTGACTAGATCTCAGAAATACTGATGCCAAGACGCAACCCCCAGAGATGCTAATCAGGAATTTTGGAATCCTGGAATTTATCTATTGAAAGCAGGGGCCGAACTGTATTGAATGGGGGAATGTGATCTGGGCAGAGGTGAGAACCAATGGGTAGAAAGTGTGGTATGCAGGCAAGTGTGGAGAAACAGAAGTGGATTTTGAATTTGTATGTATGAGTAATGAGTAAGCCATGGGTGTGTGTGTGTTGGGTGGAGGGTGTCCTTACATGCCAAAGGAGCCATATGGTCTAAGCTCAGTGGAGTCTGCCTAGTCATCCCTGAAATATACACTAGAAAATTACTTCCTGAGGGAATCTTCCTTGTCTGGGTCCCAGACAAAGGGCATCCAGACATCCTGGATGATTTGCCCTCTAAAGCTCTGTGAAATGTGTCGAAAACAGTGACTGGTAGGCCAAAGGTGCCGGGTTGTATAACCCAGCTATTTTCAACTATTTCATTTGGGAAACTGAGGGCAAGACGCTCAGGCCAGCTCCAAACCTCCTTTAATCCATTCCTGGCCTTGTTTAATTCATTTCTGGTGTCCCACTGGCAGGGTCTGACCAACTAAAGAGGTCAACCAGGCATGTCAAGCAGGCAGTTGAGAGCCTGCTTCTAAGTATGGGAAAAAGCAGGAGAAATTGTCAGTAGGACTCTTCAGGAGAGTGAAGTGGCTTTTGCTGAAATAAAAGAACACCCTCTCTATGGCTACTCTCAAGATAGTGGTCAATGAAAATTGTGTTTCAAAGAAAGTAGACTGAGAAACTACATTTCTGTATTATGAACATGTTGCCAGTTACTCTTGCAATGGGAGTATTTCTTCTCATTTTGAAGATGATCACATTTATAGATAAATCACGTTTCATAATTCCCCAGGACTACATGAGCCCAGAATTTAATTGGGTTATATATGGAATTCAATTATCTATGATATATCTGTTCCTCTCCCTGCACTTTCCCTTCCTCCCCTCTCCTGCCCCCGTCTACTTATCATAGAAAATGTCGAGAGTGCACAGCTAGGGGAGCTGACACAATTTTTCTAAAGACTCCTGGGAAGTTTCTTGAGCCCCAATTTATTAAGTGAGCATGTTAGACACCCAAACTGTGGCCCAGTGTGCTGCATTTCTATCTGGAAAGTGATAACAAAATTCTCCCTGGATAAATCGTCCATTTTCTTCCCTGCTGCTTATCCTGTCACTTCTTGGCACAGTTTCACATATACACTGACTAGTGAGACAATCCATTTAAAAGTTGAGAAAGACTCCTCTTAGGAGTGGAGTTAGGTAAAGAGAAAAAACTGGAGCCCGGGGGTTAAAAAAATCAGTCGTTTCCATCATTCACTTTCACACTGTGGAACACAAAGTAATTGGAGCCCTTGCCTTCTGCTGTGCAGATCACTGGACAAATTGCTCTGGTGATTCCAACATGGTGATGATGTGATGTCACTGGGGACACACCTGCCCATTCCTGAAAAGAGGACCTGCATGGAGCTGAACTGACAGGCAAAATTCTAAAGGCGAGTTAAAATAATGAGATAATACTTCAAATCCAGGAGGAGAGAGCAAAAGCACACATTCTCCTCCCTCCTTTTGTTTACTCATGATTGAAATGAATTAGTTGCTCTCCAATAGGGATTTCAAGGTCAAGCCTTTTCCTTTTGAAGCTGTAACAATCAGATCATTACATCTTTGAAAAGTTACCCTGGTCACATCAGGTACTCACAGTTCATAGAAAAATGGCTCTTTTTTTTGTTGTTACTGACAACTAAATTCTCTTCTATCGAGCATTACTCACGACTGGCAGAGATATGGCAATTTACTGCTGATCCTAAGTCACACAAAGGCCATTAAATGTGCCATAGGAAAAAAAAAAAAGGCATATTGAAAACATTTCAATTTTAAAGTTAAAACCATTAACCTAAATAAGTATACAAACTTGAGGAGAAATGAATGCATTCACATTTGACCTTAGCAAGCATCACTCCCACTGCAGTTATGAATATTCTTGCTATCCTTCCCACGTATGTTCAGCGGTTTCCAAACTCTAGCCCATTATCAAGCCCACAGCTCCTGAATGCTTCGGGTTTCAATTTCAAGGTGCAAAATCACTTACCAATTAGGATTCTTCACCTTAAGTGGTACAGTTCCCGCCTTGACCTACTTTTTACTTTACTCATGTGTGTAATGTAAGCCAAATGAAAGTGTGTGTGCTTAATGCATACACAAACACAGCATAAAATTAAAATGAAAAACTCAGAACATTTATCTTACCATATAATATAGTTAATAAAGCAGTCATTTTTATAAATTTTGCACATAATGTACAGAAGTGTTTGCCTTTCTCTATTTTTTCAAGAAAACAGACAGTAACAGTGAAAGGATTCCTTTGTACAGTGAAATATCTCTGTGTAATGATTCCAATTCTTTTACCTTTTTCATTTAAGACAAAGAAATAATGAATAGTTTTAAAAGCCAAACACTATTGTACGGCTTACGGCAAACACCGAGGTCCTTTCCCCACTGCCCCACCGCTGTTAAGTATTTTAGCATTTCTGCTGGTATTTATTTCAATACTCACAAATAACATGTTTACACTGCCTTGCCTTGATTTTTCAATTTTAGACATTATTTCTTGGTTTGTACAATAAAAGACTAAAATTTACCACTTAACTACTACACTTTCCCTCTTGTTCTCAATGTTACAATTTTTGGTTACTCAATATGCGGTGTTTGTATTTTAAAGACTATGCATATGTTCTTGCCTGCTGAGACAAATGCATTATATTATCACGTTTCTTGACTGTTTAACAATTGTTTTTAGCGAGGTAAACAACTGAATTGTTTTTCCATTCAGTTTTCTGTGTACTGGTTAATAATTTATACCAAACTCCCCTAAAACAATCTAAGATTCCTCTCAATACAACCATTTTAGGACATCTCTCATGTCTGCTCTTTCTGGAAACCTTCCTGGAGCCCTCTGAACTCCAGTCCATACTGGGTCCGTTGCTGCCTTGGCCTTCTACACAGCTATTATCCAGGATCTCCTCCCCCATCACCCTGGAGAGTCCCTTTGTCTCTTTCACCTGTGCTGGATCTCCCATTTCCCAGATCTTGCATCCTCTTTCTTGATTTAAGCTCCCATTTGCAGGAAGCAACTGTCTAGTAGCTTCTTGAGAAAGGGCAGAGGGGAGGCACATTTTCTGGGATCCCGTATATCTGAAAACATTTATTTCACCTTCACATTTAATTGGAAATAGACTGGGTGTATGCCTCCCAGCTTCCACATGGTTGCTTTTGAGAAGTCCAACACCATTTTGATTGCTGATCGTTTGTAACCTGCTTTTACTTCTCTGAAAGCCTGTACAATCTTTTCTCTCTCCCATCTGTTCTGAAATTGCTGTGAGTCTTTTTTATTCCATTGTTCTAGGTACCCAGTGAAATCTTTAATCAAGAAATGTTCATGTCCTTTAGATTGAGGCAAGATTTTTTTATAATTTCTCCATTTTATCTATGTTCCTACTACTTTCCATGCTTTTGCCATAATTGTTTTACTTTCTTGATGATTTCCTCAACTTTGTCTTCTAACCTTTCTACTGAGGTTTTTAAATTTCTCTTATAGTTTTTAAAAAATGTGGGGGAAATTTTATAAAATGGCACCTTATTCTAATGTAATGCCTCTCTTGTCTTCTCTAAACTTTCTGAGGATATTGATAAGTGTTTAACAGTTTTCTTCTCTTTATTTCTGCTCACTGCCTTTATTTCTCAAAATTCCTTTTCCATTTGTGTGTGTGTGTCTTTCATGTTAGAGATACTCTTCAGATGTCCAGTGAGCCTTGGAAGGCCACTCATTTGGCAGTGAGTCCCAAAAAACCCACTGGAAGATCCATGCTTGGCAAAAACCTTCACTGTGGGGTGATCAGGTGGGGACCCAGGTTCTACGCCTGGAAACACTCAAACATGAATGTCTGCAGTTATCTCCTCTTGGGCCTGCTTCCTCAGAGAGGAAGACTCTAATCTCTTGCTAGGGCCTGGGGGCTGGGGATGGGTGGGTTTGAAGCCTGACAGCTAAGAATTCTAAGGCATTCTTGGAGTCTCACGGCTTAGTAGGTCCTGTGTTCTGTAAGGTGCCTCATTCCCATTTCAGCTGTGGTGTTCCCAGTTCCAGCAGCTCTCTGGTTCGCCCTTTCCTTATAGAAAACCTGTAGGGCTGGAGGAGGAGAAGTAAGCTGCAGCATAGGTGGGGAGGGATCTGGAATCTAATGTCTCCTATGACAGACCTTTTCTCAGCCACATTCCTGCCATCCAAGGTATCTGGAGTCTCGAATTCCCAAGCCTTTCCTGGGGGTTCACAGAGCAGATCCTCACAAGCACTTGGCAAAACAGAGAAAACAGAAACTCCATCAGAGTATTAGAATCAATCAGGCTATACTGTGGTAAACAAACATCCGAACCCCCAGGCTTAAAACAACAAAGGTTGATTCCTCTCTCATAATCCGGGTCCACAGTGACAGCAGGGAGCTCATCAAGGTCACTTGGGACCCATGCTAATAAAGGCTCTGCATCTTAGGAAACCACCATTTAACCTGAGGCTTCAGGGGAAGATGCCTACTCTTAGCTGCTCCTGCCTAGAGGTAGCATGGCACTTCAGTGCTCCTGTTTTACTGGCGATGCCTGACTTCTAGGGGGTGCACAAGTGCAGTGCAGGCCTCCCTGCACTTGAAAGGTGAGATAACTGGAAATTCTGGGGGCACGAATGCCTACCAGAGCCAGTCACCACCTTGGTGTTCCAAAATTTGGTTGTTCTCATCTGCTGCTGTTTCCTCTGTCTCGTGGTGCTTGTGGCTTTACGTATTTTTATTATCTCACTGTCATCTTAATGTGGCTTTAAGAGGGGGCAGAGATAAACACTATTTCAAGCTGCACAACACTCTAAAGTAGCCAACAGCCTGCAGTTTACACTGTGTGCTGCTACCATCCATCTCTGATCCTGCCATGACTCTGTTCTCTACTTAGAATGACTTTGTGGCCTAAAAAGAAATCGGTAGGCTGTGGACCTTTTCAGAGCTGATCATTACCAATATTTTTCAAGAATGGAATTGGGAGGCAGTTTTCAAACACATATCTGGAAAAGTGAAAGTCGTTACTAGAAGCAAAGCACTAATAAGCATTTTTTAAATTTTCAGAAAACAAACGTTCCCTCAGTGCTGTGGATCTAGTATGTGTTCCTAAGCCCTTACTAATGAGCAATCCTATTTTCACATTCTGTACAAGTCATCAGCAGACAAATGCCAGTTTGTTCCAAGAGAAAAGAAAAACACTAAAATTCAGAGGGAATTAAAAATAGTGGTAAAAGCAGATTTAGTTATCAGCCGTTCTCTCTGGCAAGTGGTAATGCAGATGTTTTTTATTTGCTTCGCTATAGTTTCCGATTGGGCCAAGTCGAGAATGTATTGCTTTTGTGATAAGAATTGCAGGGCCACTTCTCCAGGTCTGCTGATCAAAATCAGTTAAAACTGTACCTGTCCTAATAGGTAAGTCTCAAATCCACAGATCTTACATGAGGAAACTGCCCAGATAATAAATATTTTTCCCTTTAAATCAGTTGTTTTTAATCTTTTACAGGTTTAAGAATCACAGAGAGAATTTACAAAACCAAAGCAAAAATAACATAACAAAGATAACAAAAATAACAAACAGCTGCCCCCCCCAAACCCCAAAGCTCCAGATCACTGGACCCCACCTTAGGTATTCTAATTTGGAAAAAAAAAGGCAGTAATTACTATTTTTAACAAATACCTCCCAGACAGACTTCAGACCACACTGCTTCTAACAGTGCTTTTCCATTTTCTACAACAGCATTCATGGAATGAGCACTCAGTAAATATTTTTTGATGCTGAGGTGGAAATCATCAGAATGTATATACTTTTCTTTTTTCCCCTCATAATACCATCAAAGAGGCAGCAAATGAAAACCTTTCCTATAAATACGGCATGACGGATGAAATACAATTCCCAAATTCAAATAGCTTTAAAAATTACTGGCAGAATATTTTAAAACACAGGGTTTTGGTTTTGCGCTGTGATAGCTATTCATAACCCAGTACTTCCTACTCAGCAATTTCTTAGTATCAAGCTGGATTTCTGACTGTTTGAATATCTAAAGCATCATCCAACATTCTATAATTAATTCTACCTTTTGAATGAAACATCATGCAAGAGAGTTACATTGTTGTTCTAATTCAAATGAATAACAGCAATCCCACCTCTAGTGTAGGCTGTGCTAGGGGTTCATTGTGAGACTGCAGGGACAACGTGGCTGAGCAGGTCATTTCAAGGAGCTGATGCACCTGAGAAAGCTGAAGAAAGAGGCATCTGGACTTACTGCTCTGCAGCTTTTTCTCTGATTGACTTTCCAAATTTCTAAAAGAATGTAGAACTCAGCCTCTTGCTCCTCCCTACTTTTGAAAACTTGCTCCATTTCCACTTCATTTGCAAAATAAATGCTTGCTGCGGTCCCTCCCTCCTAGCCAGGAGGAACCTGGAAATAGCTGAAGGTCAAGGGGAAGTCTACATGTAAACACACCATCCCAGAACTAACTGACCCAATACTGTCCCCTTGGTGGGGAGGATGCAGGTTCTTTCCAGACCGATTTCCAGCCTTTCCTTAAAGGTATCAGTGATCTCATCAGCTAACAACAAATGTTGTCTGTTACTAAAAAAGGAGGTGACAGATACCTCTGTGACCTACATAGTCTTTTCAGTATAAGTAAAATGAACAGTTTCCAATAATGGTTTCTCACTCCATAAGATATACTGAGAAACAGCCTAGTGTAATCATAAAATACAGTTAAATGAAATTGAATTTAACCTCTTGACCCTTCCTTTACACCAAGCTCTTACACCAAGCTCTCATTTTAAATGAAATTGCTTAAAATTTTTTTCAAGAGAATGGTAAAGTGAGAGTTGGAGCAGAAAGAGAATCTTTATAGCCAGGTAGTGGGGCAAAGGTTAGTCTTCGTGATTTATTTTGAATAGATTTTGACACCCAAGCTTGCTGTGTTATCAAATCTCTTATGTATTTCTAAAATGGAAAACAAACCAATGACAGTGACAGCAACAGCTTTCTGTAGTTCTTCACAAAGAAGCACAATTCAGTTTAAAGCCAAAAACATGTCTTTTGTGATATGGGAAGGATGGCCTGGTACCATCAGAAGTGAAAATTAAGCTCTTACTGAATGCCACAGTGAGGATCAGGTGGGTGAAAAACTGCAGGAACTCCTGGCATGAAAGAGCTCCAAAATATTTACTCCAAAGGTGCCACACTATCTGTCCCAAATCTGTCAGGGGTTGCTTTAAGGCAATGGTTCTCAAACTGTGGTCCACGGACTAGCAGCACCAACATCACCTGGGAACTTGTTAGTGACAATGCTGAATTTCACTTGAGTCCTGTGATTCTGAACTACTGCAAAGGTTAAGGACGCCCCACCCCTGGTATACTGGAAACAGCTAACTGCAAAGAACTCCCCTCCGTATATGACTTAAATAAGACTCACAGATGCCCCCTTGTTTACTTATGACAAAGCCAGAAACAGACCCTCCAAATTTCTATTCTTTCCCTGACAAATGATTAGCTGAATTTCGGATTAATCAGAACAAATTACTTGTTAACCAATCTATTGTTCAGCCTCTCCTCTTCCTCCAGGTCCTTGAACTTTGGCTAGTCTACAACTCTTTCTCCACAACCCCTCCTGGCAATAGGCTAGTCTCATCTGCCATACATTCAAGACATGCTTTCCTTCCACTTCCTCACACCTGTCCTTTCTAGCCTTGTTTACTCTTCCCCATAACAGAAACCTCTTTTTGTCTAACCCTAGAGACCCTTGCAAATCTTACAGAGATTCTCCTATTGCAACGGTTCTCCTCCCCCTATTACAATAGTATCTTCTCCCTTTGCAATACTTCTTTCCAATAGTCTCTCCTTACTCAATTGGGACTTGTTTTTTATTTGACATTAGAAATACATTTTCTAAGGTCCCACCCCAGACTTTCTAAGTGAGAAAGAAGGGCAGGGGACGGTGAGCCTAGAAATCCATTTCTGAACAAGTACTCCGGAAACAGTTTGAGAACCACCGATTCACAGTAATCCCAGTTCTGATAAACGCATTCAACAAACTCACAATCCCCTGTGCTTCACTTGCTAAGTGAAAGCTATTTTCGAGGCTTGCAGTGGCCACATTTTTAGCATCTCCACGGACCATTAATCTCATAAAGTAATTTCCCAATGACGAGGCCACAGAGCACCCGGCTCCCCTTCTGGCCTCGCGCGCGTAGGGCTGAGCAAGTGCGAACTCGCACGTACTTACATCTCCATCCCCCGGCCTCTGGTCATCACAATCCCTGGTGGGGCTAATGTCCTGGCGCATAACCCAGATGGGCTCTTTGGGCTCGTCGGGGGTGTAAGGCGAACGGATGGTCCTGGTTTTCACCTCCTCGATGGCCTCCTTGATGTCCTTGATGGCCAGCGAGATGGCATCCCTCTTCTCTTTGCTGTACCGCTGCACCGCCTCGCCACCAGCCGTGCCCGCCGCCCGCTGCTGCCCCGCCTGCGCCTGCGGCCCGGGGCTGTTGGGTCGGCCCCCGCCAGGTGTGGAGGCGCGCTCCAGGTCCTGCTCGGCCTCCGGCATGTCCTCGGCGGCCTTGTCCAGGCTCTGCGAGCTCATGCTCTGCTTGACCTCGGCTACGATCTGGTCGATGTCCTCCTCTTGCTCGTAGCTGTCCATGCGCGGGTAGGGCGCGAACTCGGCCTCCTTCTCGGGGCTGTCGGACTCGCCATCCGAGCGCTCGTCGTAGTGATGCAGCCGCGCGCCCAGGGCCTCCTGGCGGTACGCGGCCACCTCGTCGCGCTCCTGCTCGTACAGGCGCAGGCCGTCGCGCGCGTCCAGCTCGGGCGCGTCCCCGATCTCCTCGTACACGTGCTCCTGGAGGGCCCCATAGTCGGCGTAGGGCTCGGCATAGGGCTCGTCCTCGCCGCGGTGGAACAGCCGGTGCGTGTACACGTAGCCGGAGTAGGCCGCGTTCATGGCCTCCTCGTGCTCCAGGGAGTGGAAGTGCAGGTGGTTGGGCAGCGCGCGGCGGTGCGTGGCCTCGGCGTGCTCGGCCTCCGCCTGCTCCGTGTACTCCTCGGCCTCCGGCCGGTACTGCACCGCGTACGCGCTCTCATCCTCGGGGTCCTGCGCGGGGTCCTGCGCGCGCTCCGCGTCGTAGCCGTCGCGGGCCGCGGCGATCACGTCGCCCTCCGCCGTGTCCGTGTGGTTGTGGAAGCCGCTCTCGGTGCTGGCGGAGCGCGCCAGGCACTCTCCGCGCTCCTCCTCCTCCTGCTGCCCGGGCTGGGCTCCTGCGTCTTCCACAGCGGCGCGCCCCCGCGGGGGGCGGCCCGCATAGTGCTGCTGCTCCTCCTCCACCTCGGGGTGCTCCAGGTCAGCCTCCACCGACTCGTTCACTTCCCCGCCTGCCGCCTCGTCGGTCACTTCCACGTCCGCGGCCCCCTCCAAGTGGTTCATGGTGGGCGTCGGGGGCGGCTGGGAGAGGGGCTGGGCCAGCTCACAGCGCTCTCATTTTGCTCCACCCGGCTGGAAAAACAAGAAGGAGAAGAAGGGTGTGAAGTGGTTCAGGTTGTGGTCATGAGCTGAGCATCAAGATAGCCATAAAAACAGCTGTTATCGAGCCCCTCTGAATCTGGGTCAATTAAAAAAATGGTTGCAAATTTAAGCTCAATCTGGCAGCACATAGTTAATTTTCTTTGTAGCCTTTATCGTAATTTGTAATTACATACCTCCTTGCTTAATTGCTCACTGACTTTCTCCCTCCCCATGCCTCAGACTGAGAGCCTCTTGAGCATTTTATTCTCCACCATGCTTACTATTCAGGTTCCATTTCTGATGCATAGAATAAAGAGTACTACTAAATTGAATGGGCCAAATGACACACTTTCCATCTGCCGAGGGATAAATCTATCTAAACTAGGATCCTAGATAACTTTAGAAACAATTCTTTAAATAAATTTCAAGGGAGAGAAATCGTTAAATGTGTTTGAAGCCATCGCTGTCCATACAAATTAGCCGCTGTTCTGAGGGAGGCTAACAACCACCAATGGGTTCTTGTCCTGTATTACTGGCTACTACCCTGGACAAGTGGCTTAATTTTCTGGACCTCCACTGTGAGACTGGATTCATTTCCTAGAGCAGGATGACAACAGCTGTAACACAGGGAAAAGAGATTCCATGGCAAGTTTGGGAAATGCTGACTTAAAGTTGCCTTTTCATTGTAAATATTCAAGGGGAAGGAGATACAGTATGCAGGGTTTCCCAAACTTGTTTGACAAGGAAACTTCCCCCCCACCCAGAGGCCAGAGTTCTGACAAATACACGTAAAGAAACACGAACTAGCTCACTTCCCCCATACACTCTGAATCAAAAATTCTATGAATCACCATTACAGCCAGAACTGATATGGCTGATTCCTTAAAAATATAGGTAGGTCTCTTTACTTATTTCCATAGGAACTTGTAGCTAGACAATTTGGTATTCACCTCTCTCAATTCTTCTTATCACAAAATAGCTTTCTAGAATAATAGGTGTCCAGTGTATGGAAATAAATCCAAAGGATGTAAAAAACAAAACAAAAAAAAAGAGGCAAAGAGTCCTATGATTTCAAAACACCTGTGATAAATGGGTTCAAAAATATGTGTAAACTCTTCTCACAGTGTTCTTTTCGATAGCCCCTATAACAAGCAGACAAAATGGATGGGAAGTGAACTCTTTAACGTAATAGCAGAAAGCCCTAGGAGGACCAGGGACATCAGATAGACTCTTTAATATTGGGATGCTTTACATTCTACATAACTCCCTTCCACAAGCACAGCAATTTCCTTCAAGCACTATGACAATCCTAGCAGTAAAGGAGGCCATTTTGGAGCTACCTAGTTCACCTTCAAGCAAAAGTGTCTTTTCCCTCCATTCTTTGATATGAATCTACCCCTGACAGACAATAATGGTTTCCTCGAGATGATCAATCTTTATTGCTTCCCTACTGAACCATGCACATCAGACCCAGTCTCCTTTGAAGAACTGTGGTCTCCTCTCACTAACTCCTGAGAACAGTGACTGTAGACAAGATATAAGAAAGCTTTCCAAAAGCAAGTGTGAGCCTCCATTTAGACTCTGAGTGATGGTTAATGCTCTGAACAGAAGAGGGAAGTATCAGTGCTGGGGGGCACCCAGTTAAGTGTCCTCCAACGGATCATGGAAAATAACAAAACAAATATTCAATACAATAACAAAACAGTCTATCCATGTTTCCTTTATAAGAACTCTCTGGAGAAGACAACAGACTAAAAACTACAGTAATGTATAAATCTAAGTCTGATGAATACAAAGCAAGTGTTCACAGTTGATACTACACATACCAACCATTTCTCCATGTGCCACCACCCTGCAGGGTGTCAACTCTGTGTATGATCAGTGTTAGAAACATAATAACCAATACCCAAAGCACTTGAATGCCAATAATTCATGATAACTACGTGCAGAACTGACCAAAAGCCTGTTTTTAGTGAAAATTAAAAAAAAATTTTATTTTACATGTATTCAAAATAAATTTCAGTTTATTCTGAGCTAAAATTGGATTTGACCAGGGAATGGTCCCCTGTCAGTGCACTTAATGATTCACAGAAAATGGCATTTCCATGCATGTACATACACTAAATCATGGTAAGGGAAGTTATAAGAAACCCATTCTTTTTGGGAGAAATACTGTTACCATAATGTAGTTTGTTTGGTACAGTGGAGCCTGCTAGTCACTGAGTGCAATTTCCTTACACCCCTGTCCCCAACCCTCAGGGGACTATTTACACACATAGTGTTTATATTTCACTCAATGTCATGGTGTTAAGGATACAGTTTGGGTTATGGTATTGGCAACATGTTAATTAATAACAGACTTGAGGGATTTCCCTAGGACAAAGACAATGAGTGACTTTTCAGGATGAAGTTGATGTTGGTGGTCAGACTCATAAGTAGCACATGAAAGAACTGTTTTCCATACCCTGGCAACTTTGGAGGTGGCATTTATAAAAGAACATTGAGGCTGTTTGTAAAGAATCCCAGGTTATTGTAGGAATATGTATTGGTACAACCTTTTTGAAAAGACATTTGGAAAGATGAATTAAAATCTTCGAAGGTAACATGGCTTTGCTCCAGGAATTCTACTTATAGAAAACTCAAAGGAAAAAACTCAGATGTAGGCAAAGATGTTTTTCATGATATTTGCTTAAAAAAAACGAAGATTATAAACACTAACTATTAAGTGCCAACATTGATTAAGTACCAATAAGTACAATGCTAAGCATGTGAGTGTCTTATTGCCATCCAGGAAGACGTGGGATTTTTTTACTGGGTAGCTCTATCTAGATGGAGTTCCCATGGCACTCACACTGAACCTGCCACAGCTGACAGTTCTCATCGTCCGTCCTCACCCTGGCTCCCAAACCTGGCCTGCCACCTGTATTTCCTGTATGGGTGAATGGCGCCACCAGACACCAGTCCTCCCAAGTCACAAATCCAGGAATCATTACCGACCTGTCACTTTCCCTCACCTCCTTCCCCAAACTGATGACCAAGTCCATTGTCTTAATAACTGTTACATCATCTTCATTTCCACTTCCTGGTCTTGATCCATCTTGCCTACACAACTGTTTCCTCGACTAATTTCTCAGCACCCTCTGGTCCATCCTCACTGCCAGCCTAAGGATCTTTCCAAAATACAAATCTCAATCCCATAACCCTATTTCTCAAACCCTGCAGTGATTCCCCTCTAGTGCTTAGTACAGATGATTAGCCAACTATATACCAGGTGCTACTAGGTATTTTCTACATAATGACTCATTTAATCCTCACATCAGTCTATGAAGAGAATACTCTTCTATCCCCCTATAGAGAGTATTATCAGTTTACTTAAAAACGAGGAAATGGAAGCATGGTTCCGCAATTGCCCAGGTCACACACCCAATAGGGACAGAACTGTTAGAACTGGTGTCTGACCCCACTTTTATAGCTTTAGGCACTAGGTGCTTGAGTCCTACTTCTGGCAAACAAAGCCCTTGGGCCACATCGCTCCTCAGGGTTCATCTCCACACTTGACCTACACCCTATAAACTATCACCCCAGGGTCCTGACACAGGACCTAACTGCCTTCCCCATCCTCAGCATAATTTTTATCTATAACTTTCTTTGGTGAATCATTCTTGTTTTCCTCAGAGCAAGTTCTTACTTCATGAATGTCTGTTTTATGCCAACCTCCAGACAATGGTCCAGGCACTGGGGCAAAGCAGTGACCAAGCCAGAGAGGTTTCTCTGCTCTCAGGAAGCACCCCATTCTAGTGCATATGGAGGTGAAAGGAAAGGAGAGAAGAATAGATAATTATGTTAATAAAGAAGATAACATCACATAGTGAAAAGGTTTATGAAGAAAATAAAAAAGGATAATGGCATAGAAAGTGAGAGGAGAGGAAGTTATGTAGATAATGGCCACAAAAGTAATATTTGAGCTGAGACCAGAATGATAAAGAAAGAGGCAGCCAAGTAAAGATTTGAGGGCAGGGCCTTGAGGTGAGAAAGAACTTGATATGTTCAGTTATAGAAATAATGTTTGTGAAATGAGTAAGAGATGGTTTGGTGGGAGATGAGGACACAGAGATGGGAAGGGGCCAGCAGGACAGGGTCTGTACATCAGGGTAGACAATTTGGATTTTAGGTCAAGTGCAGTGGCTTCCTACTGGGGAGGGGGTTTAAGCAGGGGAGTGATAAGGCCTGATTAACCCCTCACTTTCTCCCCTCTATACTTTGTCTGTCTGTCTATCTACCTATCTATCCTCTATCTATCTCATTATTAAATTACAGTACCTGTCATTCTGAGTAATAATTCTTTAGAAATATAAAATCTCTGGGAAAAGAAGACCTGTCATTTATCTTTGATTCCCCGGTGCCAAACACAGAGGGTACACGGTAGCCAGTACATTTTTAGTGATTAAAAAGGAAAAAAAAATTTACTCCCCTAATATCTGGGGCCTTCTACACATTGGCATGCTCAGCCTTTAGAGAAGAACTCATTTCTTCTTTCTATCTTGAATCTCTGCTGCCTTTATCCATGCAACCTTATCCACCTTCTGATGTTTTAAGTGCCCGAAGAACTCTTTCCTTCATTTGAGTGTGTTGATCTATCTACCTATCTATCCTCTTTCTATCTCATTATTAGCTGACATCAACTGGACATGTACCAGGCACCATGCAAAGCAAGGGGGATACAAAAGTTCTAAATCATGGTCCCAGCCCTCAAGGGCAGACAGCTTCAATAATTAGAACAACTGGTGATAAGTGCAAAATAGAAATAAGTTCAAGCTACAGAAGGTGCCTAGAGTTAAAATAACAACTGCATCACCTTTGTGAATCATGCAAATGCTGCTGTTATAGGTTCTGCATTTCATGAGCTCATGAGCCTCCTAGGAACTAAAGCCGAAGAGGGGAGGACCATCATCCAATCAATGTTCTTGATTATGACCCATATGCCTCTGGAGGCTGAGAGAGTAGTAGGAGGAGCAGGTTGAAGAAAATCTCTCCCTATCTACAAAAGGCTGGATGACCTGGAACACACAGGCAAGACAGTCCCCTCCACAGGAGCCCCACACAACATGAAGAGGGTTTGGCTGCAGGAGTGAGGGTATCCAGGCTGCCAGTAGTGAAGCACAGGTTGCTTTATAACCCCTGTTTCTGGAATGTTCTGCAGCCAGACTGGAAAAGTGAACAAAGGGAGGGAACTCCATGGCAGTGCATCATTTAGAAATAAAACATTTCTTGATTCTGCAATTGAATCTGGTATCTCATAATGTTAGCTGAGGCTCCTGTTGGTTTGGGATTAATAGAATGGGAGGCTATAAATTACTTTGGTTGCTTTGTCCTTAAGTAGTCACTGATGAGAATTTCCAATAGACTCCATTTTAACACATTCAGAAGTAGTTTTAGAAGAGGGGTGTGGCTGAAGACAAAATGCAATGTAAAAAAAAAAAACAAAAGGAATTATACCAGGCTCTTAACACAGAGGGTACTGTATGTCAGGGGGATGGGGTGGGGAGGGGCGGGATGGTAGTGATGCAGGTGCAGAGAAAACACATGAAGGTAGAGGGCTGAAAAGTGGGGAAAGAAGACACTACGAGCCATTCTCTCTCCTAAAGAAACTAGAATGAACAACATGTTCCATTTATACTTTATACTTTTGCATTTACTTCCTGTGGATGTAATGAATGTTCCATATCTCCCCCACTGGAACTGGAAGGATAATCCTATTTCTTGGGACTGAAGCCTGTCCAATTCCACCTGCACACAGGGGTGGGTCGGGCTGCTAATGATCCTGAGATAGTCATTTCCATAGTAACAAACAGTTGTAGTTGTCAAACAAGATCATGCATGTCTTGGATGTGTGTACACACATACACACACATACACACACAATTAGCATAGGCTGGGAGATTATGGTTCTTATTAAAAAAAAAGGTGATGGATCAGAATATGCAGATATTCTTCTCTATCTTCCCTACCCTAAAAATATGTTTTCTTTCCATGAGGTAAATCAATTGTGAAAACCCTATAGGGAATGCAAAGGACATCAGGGAACCCACTCGAATCATCAGCTCTTTGAAACACAACACATCTATTAAGAAAAGTAACATAGAAAACAGAAAAAAAAAAAAACCAAACAACTAGAGTTCATTAAAGCTTAATCTCCTTTGATTCATTTTAAAATTAAATTTAGTGCTACTGGGGGCCCAGATGGATATAGAACACATATTTCTTCTTCCTAAAATAATTTCCTATTTAAATAGACTCACAGGGTCAGAAAAATCCTCCTCACACATAGCATCTTGCCTCAGCAAAATGTTTTGTTTTCCCAAATATGCTTGTGTCTAAAACTGTAAAGCACGTCTTGGCAGATGGTATTGGTAGTGGTTTCAGAGTGAGCTGAGTATGTGAACCCAACGAGAGTTGCTGAATGGCTAGATGTCGACCTGAGCGAGGTGTCTGTAGTTGGACCTCAGGGCTGTGTCTTTGACCCTACTTGACATAGAGGAAGACATGTGAGCTAGACATCTTCAGTTTCCCTGTCTAGATGCACTCTACACCTTTTCTGCCTTGCTCTGTGCCCTGCAAGATTGGCCTCTTTGGGCTATATCAATAGCTCTCTGTTCCTCTGACTTCTGTTTGGGTTTGGCTAATGGGGGGCTCCAGTGGGACATCAGAGAGAGGAAGGAGTCTGAGGTTGGGATATTTATTCTCTCAGGTTCCTTCCTTCAAGATTGTTTCAGGCTGCTAATGTTTCTCGTCTGAAAGGCACAGCCTCTGCCAGGTAGCAGTCTCCACAGGGTCTCACCTGATGGCTCCCTCCCCTTCCCTTCAGGTTTATGAGTAGCAGGGGTGGTGGAACCCCACAAAAGCCACACCTTTGTAAACAGTCCCTCTATCCAACTCTCGCTTTCTCTGAATATTAACTAATTTGAGTGCCCAGTCTATTTCCTGATGGGACCCTAACTGATACCAAAGCTGTAATAGTCATGTTAGTGGATGACAAAAATAAATCAATAATTTATCCAATGACAAGAATGTATAAGTCAATAAATAAGAAAAGGCTATAGTAAAAACCATGAAGGTGGCACCAGGCTCTGCTGTACCCTTCCAGACCTTCCTCACTACCTCTCTAGAGGCTCCACACAGGGAATTGATTGAGGAAATCCACACAGGAAGCATGATGGGTGTAAAAACCTGCCTGCCTGTGTCTCAACCTCTCCTTCTTTCTTCTGCCAAAGGGAGAGGTCACTTGACCACCTACTGCCCACTCAGTCCTTCAACTGCAGGCTCAGCCTGTTTCCAGTCTCTACCCAATTGTAATTTTAGACCCAGCTCTGGCCCTCTCTCAAGGATTAGGATCAGAACTACCTAGTGATTTGCGTTCTCCCCCTTCGGACAGACTGCCCCACCATCTTGGCTGCCTCACCATCTTGGATAGCACACTTTCTGGATCAGGAATGCCAGCCGCTTGTCTGGATGGGTACTCGGTGGTGGTTGCCATTTCCCTTAAAGATGGTAGATAGCCTGCTGGACTAAACTGTTGTCCATATGTGCAGTTGAATTTGCCTTCTAGCACATGCTCAACACAGGTGGGTGGGTCCTGGCCCTCTCAACAAGCCTTGGCAAACTCTATACTTATGTGTTTCAAGAACACTGCCTATGCTCAAAACACCGTGGGTACTCCCTTATTGAAATAGCTTTCAAAGTTAATTTATGAAATTTTTAAGTTACCAGCAAATCAGTCTTAATATTCTATCGTCGAGTTTAGTCATGTTTGACTTTTGACCTCAAAGGATTATCTCCCACCTTACTTACAAGAGTTGACCATAAACTGTACTTGATATTCTTCAGGGATCAAATCTACCCCTAAAAGATCACCCAATCACCCACTACATCTAGTGAGGTATTGTATTGGTTAAGGAGACAGGTGTGGGCAACAGACTGCCTAAATTTGCATCCTGGTTTCATCACTTATTAGCTCTTTGATAACTTACAGCAAACATTCCAATTTTATCATTTTTAAAATGTAGATAATAATAGTACCTACATCACAGGATTATTGGATGATACAAGTTAACATATATAAAGTACTTAAAACTGAGTCTGATATATGTGTTATTTAGCATTCATTAGTGCATCTTCTGCCTATACTATAATTAGTATTTAACAGATAAAGTTAACATAGTATTTAAAAAGATAAAATTAAAACAATGTTAATATAAATGGTTTGAACACATGGTACATTTATTAATATTATCTTTTCCCAAATAAGGTTATGTAAGGACAGAAAACAAGCACTTAAGCTACATTTAATCTGTTTTGAAATAAGGCTGGGTATAAATAAATCCATCAAATAATAACTGCAAACCTTGTGCTACGAGTAGGCCAATACATGTGGCACGTTACATGCTGTGTTTCCAACCCTCACAGCAGTCCCCATAGGAATTATTATCTCCAATTGGTAATTTTCAAGCAGAAGCTCAGACAGCTTAAATAACTTGTCCAAGGTCACTCAGAGCTGAAAGGGGTGGAGATAGGCCCATCTGGCTCTTACTGTTCATGTTCTTGCTATTACATTTCACTGAGCCCATAAAGTGATGAGATTGATTTTTTAAGCAAACATCTAAATTGGTGTAATCCCTTTTAGAAGTCACCTTGGCAGACTCCACACTTACGTATTCCAAGGGCACTGCCTTCGCTCAAAACACTTGGGCCACTCCTGTAATGGAACTGATTTCAAAGTTAATTCAAGGGTTTTGAAGCTACTAGCAAATCATTTTCAATTTTTTATAGTCATATTTAGTCATATTTGATTTTTTAACCTCAAAGGGTATCATCCACTTTTATCACCTACCTTGTTTATAAGATTTGGCTGCAAATGCTCTTTGATGTTCCCCAAATATCAAATTTATCCCCAAAGGATGAAGATGTACAATAGCCAATATTATTAAAAAGACTGGGTTGAGCTCTGAAGTCAATTCCAAAAGAGGGCTTTAAAAACTGTTTTGGCCAATGGCCACATCTTTGACATAAGCTTTTATCCTTTCAGAGTCAACAGAGGAATAGAGGCCATTTGTATGAACACATTCTTGTGTGATTACTACAAAATCAGGCTCATTACTTCCATCTACCTTGAAAGCTGTGTAATTGTGGCAAACACTAACCAGGCAGGAAAATTAATTCCTCCACTTGTGTTAATTCAGACGTGCCAACCTGAAAGCTCTGATCATAACTTAGACTTCGATTAAAGAGAAAATTCTGAATTTATGCAGATTTCTTTATTGTCTAGTTTTCATCTAGCACTTTAACAAAGCATTCATTTATCATTCTGATTCCAATAGAATACAAGAAATAAGTTTAAGGCACCTATGGAAACTCAGAGGAGAAATTTTTCAAATTTTATAGAAAACTCAAGGAAATTCTCTGGAAATCAAAACCAATTAAAAGTCTATCTGAAAATTTCTGAAATGCCTCTGATATAAAATTGAACATATCTGCATAGTCCCTATTTATTGAGGGTTACACAAACTTGGCATTTTTTTCTTTCTCTTTTTTGTTTTTTAACTCCTTTTTTCCTTTAAATCTTTTTTTTTCTTTAAATCTTTTTCTTTATGCCCCACACAGCTTCCTTTCCTCACCTCACTATATTTATTACCTCTGTTGCTCCACTTAGTACTTTCACTTTGGAGGTAATTAAATCACCAGTTACAATCAATCTGAACAATTTTCCTGATATTTCTATTATATAGAAAGTCATCTACTACAATATTATAGTATTAAAGATAGTAAATCTCTAAAATCAGTTCAGCTGTTAGTTTTCAGAGGCTCATTACTTCATACTGCAGAAAGAGATGGAAACAGGGGAATATTAGGCTAGGGATGAACTGAACAATAATTCATTAAAATGTACTGTTTCCTTTGAGACCACATCACCTCAAATTTACTGCTATTGTTACTTTTACAAATTATTTGGCTCATTAGGAAGTCAGTTAACTTGTTTCTTTCAATTCTCTCAAGTTTTCTGTAGCTTCCTCTAGCATTTTCCTCTTCAAATCGATATCAGAGTGTCAGCCACGACCCTAATTATGAAGCTTCAATTTAAATTCTGGTTTCCAGATGAAACCAGAACTTTTTATTCACAGGTCCAGAAAGCAGCATAGGGTTTGCTGATGATAGTCCTCAAATGTTTTTTTTTTTTCAGTTATGCTTCAAATCTGAAATGTAGAGGCTACACTAGATGATTAAAGACGGCCATTTCTCAAAAGGTTTGTTCCCTGACAATTCGGCTCTACAATTCCTAAAGAAGAAATCTATTAAGCAACTATTAGGTAGCAACATTCTTGATGACCTGAACTTGAATTTGATGAGCCAGAAATTCCATACTGATTTGAAGCCTCCCATGACTGTCAACTTTCTCAATTCATGTTAGTAAAACGTGAACAGGGAAAGAAACAAGAAAATGACTTTTTCTTAAACAGGATGCATGAATAGACTGTAAACTATTAAGAGTTCCTGGACATGCTGACTAGAATGTAAAGAGACAGGGTATCTGCACTTTACACCCTTCTTCTAGTTAACTAATCCCCATTAGGCTCCAAATATAGACTAGAAAAAATCAAAAATGGGTTTTTAGGACCCAGAACTTTTCAGTCACCCCAAGGGAAGGCATCTCCAAAAGAAATTATTTTTATTTACTTTATTAATAAGTAGTTGTTGCTCTTACTGAAGATTTCACAGTGAAGACTGAGGTGAGAGATTGCATTGCACATCATGCCATTATCCTCCATAAAAACCCCATTGGTAAAAGTTCCCCGCATCTTCCTTTCAATCACCAGCCACAGGACTTCCCTCCTTCATGAACCTTTCCCAACAGTCCCAAGTCTTCATGGTCCTTGTCCCTTCCTTCTGGATCATCACAGTCCAGTAAAATATAATGCAAACCATATATGTAATTTAAATATTTCTAGTAGTCACATTAAGAAAGGTAAAGAAAGTACATTTAATTTCAGTAATATACAGTTGACCCTTGGACAACATGGGTTTGAACTGTATGGGTCCACTTACACATGGAGGTTTCTCAATAACTATGTACAGTATCATAAATATATTTTCTCTTCCTTATGTTTTTTTTAAATAACACTTTCTCTTCACTACCTTACTTTATTATAAGAATAAGGTATATAATACATATAACATACAATATACAGGTTGACCGTTTATGTTATTGGTAAGGCTTTCAGTCAAAAGGAGGCTACTAGTAGTTAAGTTTTGGGAGCATCAAAGCTACACATAGATTTTTGACTGCACAGGGAGTCAGCACTCTTAAACCTTGTGTTGTTCAAGTGTCACTGTATTTTATTTTACCAATATATCATTTCAACATATGATATATTATCATCTCAATACAAACAATTATTACTGAGACAATTTCCATTCTCTTTCCTGCTAAATCATCAAAATCCAATGTGAATTTTACACTTACAGCACAGCACTAGCCACATTTTAAGTGCTAAATATCCATATGTGGTTAGTGGCTATCAGATTGGACAGTGCAGGTCTAGATTTTCCTTTTGGAATTCCCAAACTCTCTCCTTTTCTTTTGTACAACAATTAGCTGTGTTCAAGCTCTTATGCAGTATCACCCTCTGTCACCCTGTTTGACCCTCCAGTTATCAAAATGTTTCCTCCAAATAACAAGAGATTATGAATAACAAATAAATGAATGAGTAAAGAGGCTGGCTGTTGCCATGATCCAGAGCCAAGTCCTATAATGTCTGGTTAGCAAGCTCCCAAGGGGATTGTTCCCATATTCTTCTCTCCCTCAATCTTCATCATTTTCCTTTAATTTTAGATTTCTTTGGACCCTGAGTCCAGTATCACTGTCCCTGCTCCTTTCCCCTCTCCATCACCTCTGTTTCTCATTGAGGTTTTATATTCAAGAGTGATGTCTCAGTTGACAGTTTGCAGGGGTGGGAGAGATGAAAAGGACTTTAAGAGTTGCTATACGTATGTGGGAACTTCTAGTCCAGACTGTGGTCACTCATGTCTGCACCCCAGAAACTCAATTATTATCAATTCACTGATATAAAGTAACACAAAATTTAGAACTGAAGTGTTGGCAAAGCCCAATAAATCTCTTATTTTACAGATAAGGACACCAATGAGAGGAGTGGTTACATGGCTTGTTCAAAGTCACACATGTGTTAATAAAGCTAGCACAAGGGTGCAACATGTTGCCTGTTGTCTTTTCATACCTTCTTCCACTGTTCCACCGTAATGCCAATTTATTCATTTACAAAAAGGACATGAAACCTAGTTATAAGAGACGGATCTCCTTAAATGAAAGAAAATAATTATGAAAAGATGCATGGTTAAATGATATCAGAGCAGGGGAAAGGAATTAAAAATATTTAAACAACTCAAAGCTAATCTGACCAATATACCATCCTTTCTACCCACAGGACATCTGAATTTCCAGTGTCCAGAATGCACATGCCCTTTCCGAGGAGAGGGCAAGGGGTACATGCCATTTATACATGGCTATTTGGATACAGAATGAGGCAGGAATGGTTTGTTGACACCAAAAATTTATGTTCACCCTCCATAAGGTAGAACTGTCACCAAGAAAACTACATTTCCAAGCCATCCTCACATGCAGATGAGGTCAAGACTAGTTTTCTCCACGGGAATAAAGTGGAAGTAAGGATGTCCTTTCTGAGCTAGGTCATTTCAGAAGTTAGAGTTTGCCTTTTCATGCTCTCTGATTAAATGCAGAAGAGTCTAAGACCTGCAGGATATCAGAATCACAAGAAAAAAAAGGCCGTATCCCTAAATCAACCACATGGAGGAAAACTGACTACTGACCAGAAAT
Source organism: Macroglossus sobrinus (assembly GCA_004027375.1). Taxonomy (NCBI): domain Eukaryota; kingdom Metazoa; phylum Chordata; class Mammalia; order Chiroptera; family Pteropodidae; genus Macroglossus; species Macroglossus sobrinus. Next base: position 629,350 of record PVKZ01000408.1, read on the forward strand.
AACCCATACTGGACTGCCACTGTTAGTAAACGCACTTTTAATGTGCTATTACAATAAAATTGTGGAACGTTTTTATGTTATTCTAATCAATCAGTGAATGAGAACATTTCAGTAGGGCCTTGAAACAAGTCATTAACTCTCAGTTTTTAAAAAGAATCACTGAGTAAAAATATACTGTTTCTCTTTTTAGTTCTTCTAGGGGTTACCTCCATAATGCTACACAATATGTCACAATTTACTGACTTAATTTAAGCAATATCTATAGATTTCCTACTATGAAAGATGATGAAAGATAAGAATTTAGCTCACTTAGGCTCTCTTTTTCCTTCTGTCTCCCAATGTTGAATAATTATATTTTATTGGTTACATTTATAATTTTATATTGGTTATAATTTTATATTTATAATTTTAAATACTAGCTTTAAAAAAACCTATTTTTCAGAGTAGTTTTAGCTTTACAACAAAATTGAGAGGTACAGTGATATCCCACCTAGGCCTTGCTCCAAATCATGCATAGTCTCCTCCATTATCAACATCACTCACCAGAACAGTAAAATTTTTATATTTTGTATTTGGCCTCAAAGTACTTTAATTCTGCCTTTACACTCAACTGATCATTGGGCATAGAATTCTAAGTTAAAATAATTTTTTTCGTATAGTGAGGTAATCATTCTTTGAGCTCTAGTCTGTGTATGTGTATATAAATCACGTGGAGATCTTGCTAAAAATGCAGATTTTAACTGGTGGGTCTGGGAAGGGCCTGAGATTCTGCATTTCTAATAAGCCCCCAGATGATGATCCTGCTGCTGGTCTGAGAACCATGCCTGAGTAGTGTTTCTAGCACTCAATGCTACTGACGAGAAGCATGCTATTAGGCTAATTCATATCCTTTTGTAGTTTTTCTCTCTGGTATCTGTCAACATATTGCTCTTATTAATGTTTGGAGGATAAGGCTTTAAATATTTTATTAATCATTGTCCTCTGCAGTTAATAGGCCATTTCAGCCTGAAGATCTGTGTCTTTCTTCAGTTTTGGGGACTGTTCTATTATTTCCTTGATACTTTCCTTCCTTTTCCCTGCTCTGGAAAAATTTTCGCTGGCTCTACTATCTGAGACTCCTATTGGTCAGATGTTGGAGCCTTTTCTTTTTCCAGCTTTACTGAGATATAATTGACATGTAACATTGTACAAGCTTAAGGTGTTCACATGCTGATTTGGTGCACATGTATATTTCAAAATGATTACCACTACAGTGTTAGCTAACTCCTTCACCACGTCATATTATTAATCATTTCTTTTTTTTATGGTGAAAACATGTAAGATCTACTCTCTTGGCAACTTTTGAGTATATAATACAGTATTAGTAACTATAATCACCATGCTGTACACTAGATCCCCAGAATTATTCATCTTACAAATAGAAGTTTTCTCTTTTTTGACCAACATCTCCCTACTTCCCACACTCCCTAGTCACTAGATACAACCATTCTAATGTTTCTATGAGTTTGGCTCTTTTAGATTCCACATGTAAGTCATATCATGTAGTATTTGTGTTTCTCTGTCTGACTTATCTCACTTAGCATAATGCCCTCAAAGTCCACCCATGTTGCTACAAATGGCAGGACTTCCTTCTTTCTCACGGCTGAATGTATCATATTGTCTTGGTCCATTAATTCACTGATGGACACTGAGGTTGTTTCCATGTTTTGGCTATTGTGAATAATGCTTCAAAGAACACGGGAGTACAGCTATCTTTTCGAGATCCTGTTTTTTATTTTCTTTGGATATATACCCAGAAGTAGAATCACTGGATCATATAGTAATTCTATTTTTAATTTTTTGAGGAACCTCTATACTGTTTTCCATAATGGCTGTATTAGAGCTTCTGAACTGGTCCTCTACTTTTATCTTTTCTCTCCGGTTTCCACTTCTTTCTCTTTTTGCTCTATGTTCTATTAATTTTCCTCATCTTATTTTTCCCCAAGCCCTTCTATTAAATTTTTGAACAGCCTATCTTTAATCTCTAAGAGCTCTTTCTTTTCCTATTATCTGATTTCCTGTCAGTTTTAAATTCATGTTGTAAGTTCTTAGATTTCTCTGAACATACAAATGAGAGCTGCTGTTTGTTTGTTTGAAGTTTCCTGGATTTCTTAGCTTCTTCTGGGGTCAGTTACTCTTGGCCTTTCTCTTTCATGCTGCTATTTCCCTTAATATATTTGGTGATTCCTGTCTGTTCATGCTTAAGAATAAAGGATTAGGTAACTGGTGTGAAATTTCCTTGATGTTATACAAGATTGTTTCTCCTAATCTATTTTTGTTTAATGATGTCAACATACACATTGTTTATATAACCATTTTGCTAATAATGATTATTAGGTTATTTCCCTATTTTTATATAGTGTTTCAATAAACATTCTCATAGATATACATACACATAAAATGAGCTGATATGTTATTTCTATGGAATAAAGTTCTAAAAATGAGATTGCTGGTTGAAAGTAATATGTACTATAAAACAACTTTTTATTATGGAAAATTTTAAACATATAGAAAGCCAGAGAGAATAGTGTAATTATTCTCTTAATTTGATTGAGAGGATGCAAACACTTGCGGACATGATAAAGGCTAGTTTTGATCCATACCCCTACCCACTTGTGCCCTCCTCTTAGATTATGTTGGAGCAAAGCCAGACCCCAAGTCATGTTGTCCAAACTAATGCAGGTCCAGATTTTAATAGATACTTCCAGGTACCTCCCACTAAGTTTTAATAATTCCCTTACAATCCAAGGAATTTCTATTTCTTTACATGTTGCCATGGATATATTTTTCTTTCTTTTGCTTCTGGGTTTGGGGGGTGGGAGGAGGGAAGTGGGCAGGAAACAATAAGTATTCCTCTTCTTCCCTTCGTAAGTTCTGAACCAGCAAAAAGATAATTACAGGAGCCACACAAATGGAGATTTAAAAAGATCTGAAAAGCTGGGTTGGATGATTTGCCTTTATATATTTTAGCTAAACCATCTTACTAATACTTTACCTCTGCATTAGATAGATGTACTGTGCCTAGTCACTGGGACATTGGTAAATCACAGGTGTTCCTTACAGGTATCAGGCCTGCCAGCAAAAGCCTAGCCAAATGGCACCAACCCAACATGCTCAGTTTCCTTCCCCAAATTCACAGTCCTTCTCTTCTGGAGAGTGGTAGAGAGAGGGGCCACAAGTATAATTTCACAATGAGTCATGAGGCAGGGAAACAGGTATTATCAATGTATTTCATTTTCACCAATCTGACAGTTGATGTTTTACCTTGATTTTCCCTGACAGCTAATAAGGTGACCTCTTTCTCATAGGCTTGTTGGCCATTGCATTTTGATTTTCTGTGAACTGTATGATTTTCTTTCAAGTCTTTCTTATCCATGTGTAGGCAGTTTTTAAATATTAAGGATAGTATTAACTTTTGACTGTCACACTGTTGCGAATGTTTTCTCTCAGTGTATCACTTGTCTTGATTTATAGTTACTCTTTCCATAGATTTCCATACATTCAGTAGTGCTCCTCAGCAAATTTGTTGTTGTGATGAAATAGAATCTGACATTCCAGGTTTATTGAAAATAGTGTATAAGCCCATTGAAAAATAATGAAGCCTTTGATTATTATTGTTATTATTAATGCAGTGAAAAACATATTAGTAATTGTAACTGCACGAGAACTTCATTTCTTCAGTATATATTTTTCTTTAATTTGAGCTAGCTTTGTTTAGCCTGCTAGAACTATGACTCAACTGCATTCTTTCCACTAGAACCTTGTACCGGTACATATACTATCTGTCCATGCCTTTTAATCATTAAGCCTTTAGGATATTAGGTTCTGGTCAGCATCAAACTCAGATCTATCAACTATGACCAAGATACAACACACCTGAAACAGAATAAGGTTTTTGTCAAACAAAGATAACACCTTGGCTTCAGACTCATGAAAGTGGAAGGCCCCACGGACCGCATCCCCTGGAAACCAGACCAAACGATGCCATGGCTGACATCAGGATCTGATATCATGATAACTGCTCCCTGCCTTAGCCCCAACCAATCAGTAGAGCTCAGGGCTCTAGCTCCCATAGTAACCATGATTAATGATTTTTCCCTTACATAACCCAGGCACTAGAGGCCATCGGAGAGCCAGCTTTTTGAGAGTCCTAGATCACCAACCTGTGTCTCTGGGCTTGGCACTAGTAACTATAATAATTTCTTGGCTATAAACTCCTGCTTCTGTCTTTTTTTTCTTTTTCTTTTTTCTTGGCTTAGATGCACACAGGTAAGTGGATCCTTTGAGTCTGCAGTAACATTTTTACCCTTTTTTTCCTTGGTTGACAAGGGTAGTCTCATTAAACTCCACTAATAGTTCCCCAGCCTATCCATCTATTACATCTGCCCATGTAAGTGATCTAGCCACTTACATGGGCAGAAAATTATAAAATCATTTTAAACAGTTTGGGAAGTGAATGAAGTCACTTCAAAATGATTTTAATCTACTGCTCTAATTGTACTTGAAGAGCCTGTACACATTTCTCCCAATTTTAGATTCTAATTAGGGGTTGACATCTTTAAAATATCTTGGTGATACACCCTGGAGGAGGTAGGAAGTCTTGATGATTTTCTTTCTAATCTGTAAGTGAAAAGATTTACTTTTATCCTAAATCTATGGAATTTAAGGATAAGAAAGGCACTTAGAGCTTTCCTGATCCAACCTCCCCATTTGTACTAAAATGGCAGTTTCACCCCTCTAGGAATGAGCTATACCTTCCTTTCCCACCACCTACTCTGGGTCAAGGGTCTGTGTTATTCATCTCTGTGGTCCTCACACCCAGCACATAGTAGGACCTCAAAGAAATTTGTTGAATGGTGAGTTTCTCAAGGTTACACAGCTGGTAAGTGTCAAAACCGCACTGACTCCTGATCCAGGGCTCCTTCCCCTACCATAAATTGTACAGACTCTGGAGTAAGAAAGATCCAAGTTAGAATCCTGGCTCAGCCACACACAAGATGTGGTCCCATGAGCACAGTTATTACCCTGTCTGAGCTTGTCCCTTACTTTCTCCTTTCTCTTCTGTCCTGTCATAAACCCATTCCAGTGGGCTCTCATCCCTACCACTCTACTGAGTCAGCTTTTGTCCAGGTCACCAGCAGTTCCCTACTGCAAAATCTGGCTGGTCACATCCTCTTTCTCTAAGTACTGTTCTCTCCTGGATTCCAGGACACCATTTTCTCTGGTCCCCCATCCCTGGCTGCTCCTTTTTATCTCCCAGGCCCCTCCACATTGCAAAGCTCAGTCCCTGGACCCTTTTCCTCACCATCTACACTACCCCCTCAGGTGATCTCATGCAGACTCAAGGCTTATAAACGATCTACACAATGACAAGTCCCAGGTTTGTATTTCCAGCTCGGAACACTTCCCTGAACTCTTCTCAACACTGTCTACCTTCTTGACATCTCGCCTTGGATATCTGACAGGTACCTCGAAATCACGTCTAAGAATGAACTTCTGATTTCTCCTAAACCTGTTCCTTCCACAGTTTTCCTCACAGCCCCTCTGGGCATTGCCCTTAAATTCTTGCTCTCTTATCTTATATCAAACTTGTCGGCAACTCCTGTTCTTTCTACCTTTAAAGCAGACCAAGAACAAATCAAGTACTTCTAACTCCGTCCACTGCAACTGTCACCAGTCTTACCTGGACCATTTCAACAGCTTCCTATCTGGTCTCCGGGCTTCCACAGTCCTGCCAAAATGTAAGTTAGATCATGAATCTCCTCCAGTGATTTCCTGTCTTCCACTAAGGGAAACTCCAATGACCTATGCACCGTATCCAACCTAGTCCCCACTACGACCTCAACTCCTACATTCCCCTTGGCTAACCTATGCTCAGCCACACTAACACCTTTGTTACTCCAAAAATGCCTTCATACTCTCCGTTCCCTCTGTCTAGAGTGTTTATATCCCAGATAGTCACATGGCTTATTTGTGTCATTTCCTCATGTTCAAGTGCCACCTTACAAGAGCAGTTCTGATGATCTATCTAAAATGGCAGTCCCCATCTCTACCTTACTTTATTTCTTATTTTTTTCTTCTTTTCTTATTATTTAAAATTACTCGATTTCTTACTTTTTTTCTTATTTCTTCATAGCACTTTTCACCTGACATAGCACATATTTTTTATCTTCCTCCCCCACAACTACTATGTTCCCAATGTCTGGAAAAGTGTATGATAATTAACAGGTACCCAATCATAGTTTTAAGTGAATGAATGAATAAGCCTCTATTTAGTAAGGACTAAATTAATGCATGTAAAGCACTTAAAGGGTACAATGTGAGTTACTCAATAAATTAGTAATAAAACATAGAATAAAGGGGGAAAGTTTGACAGTACATGTTCCCAACAGAAAGGTCAATTTATTAATAAGCATGCTAACTTTCATTTTCTTTTTAGCTCCAAATTAGAGTACTCTAATGATCTCTGATCCCTGGGACAATCCCAGTTTATACTTAAAAAATTACTTTTATAAAATATAATTTTATTTTTGAAAATAGTTAAAAAATATATATCTATTTATAATAAACTGATTAACATGTATGTCCAAAATTATATAATTTTTAAATATTAAGACTTTATTTTTTAGAGTAGTTTTAGGTTCACAGCAAAGTTGAGCAGAAAGTTTGTGCAATACCATTTATCTCCTTTCCCCTGCCCATTTACATCTCCCACCAGTGTTAAAACTGATGAATCTACATAGAAACATCATTATCAGCCAAAGTCCATGGCTGACATTAGAGATTTGTTTTGTTTTGTTTGGTGTATGTGTGTGTGTGGTACACATTTTGGTGTACAATGTATAATCACATGTATCTGCCCTTATAGTATCATACAAAATAGCTTCGCTGCCCTAAAAATTCTGTGTTCTGCCTAGTCATGCTTCCCTCTCTCCAATTCCTGGCCAACACTGGTCTTTTTACTATCTCCATAGTTTTGCCTTTTGTAGAATGTCATATAGTTGGAATCATACAGTATGTAATCTTTTCAAATTGGCTTTTTTTTCACTTAGTAATAAGCATTTAAGTTTCCTCCATGTCTTTTCATGGATTATTGGCTCATTTCTTTTTAACACTAAAAAATATTCCATTGTTTAGATATACCAGTTTATTTATTCATTCACCTACTGAAGGACATCTTGGTTGCTTCTAGTTCTGGCAATTATAAATAAAGCTGCTATAAACATCCATGTTCATATTTTTGTGTGAATGCAAGCTTTCAACTCCTTTGGCCAAATACCAAGGAACACAATTGCTGGATCACGTGTATGGTGAGAATATGTTCAGTTTTATTAAGAAACTGCTAAACTGTCTTCCAAGAAAACTTACACCATTTTAATCATGCTTAGTGTCTCCTTTTGTTCTCAAAATTGTCCAAATTTGGACAATAAATTAAATGGTCACTACAGTTAAGACAGAGCATCTCTCCTGAATTACAAAAAATAGTATTTTACCCTAGCATTTCTGTAGTTGTCTTTTTTTTAAACCAAATCAAAATGAAACACAAATAGCAATTAATCGTTGGAGTACTGGGGAGGAGAGGGAGGGCAAATGAACCAGCTCTCATTTTCCTTGCAGTGGCAATCAGCACCATGAGGTTCAGAGGCTTCTGCAGGCCCCAGCCAGCCAGCTGCAGAGGCAGGAGTGCAATCAAATTTCTGCAGACTCCATTAAATGTGCCACCCTCTCTAGACCAAAATCTTCTTTTATTGTCCAATTAGTTAGGGTTCTTTATTTTCTAAGAATGGCAATCAATAGATTTTAAATGGAAGTGTGTCAGTCCTGAGAGGGAATGTGGTTGCTAATTGGAGGGATGCCCCTGACAGCTCTTGGAGCCTGGGCTGGGCAGGGATTTCCCCACCTGGCCTGCTCTCCACAGCCTGCACCTTCTCTGGGGTCCCGACTGCTGTGATGGCTCCCCAGTCATGGTCAGAGCACAGAAGTCTAGGAGTCATTAGAAAGTGAAGAATTATGGAGCTAAGGAAGTGTTCGATGTTGTGCTCTGCTGCCTTTCCAGGCTGCCCCCATTGATTTGGCTTTTGAGCTTGCAGCATTAGCACTGGCAAAACCCCTCTGCAGTGTTAACACACTAAGTGCACAGGCTCCAGGCCAAACAAAAGCACTTGGATGGCACATCCTATGTTTCAGGGACTCTTTTAAGCACTTAAATATGATTTAATCCCTATACCAATGCTATTGGAGTAGTTATCTTCAGTTTAAATAGGCAGAAACCAATGAAGAGATAGGTCAAGCACCTTTCCCAGGGTCACAAAGCAGGTAAGCAAAGGAGCTGGGCTTTGAACTTGAACAGTCTATTTTGTTCCAGGATCTGGTCTTAATGACGAGGCTATGCATCTCTTCAATGTGCCAGCAATGTCTGAATTTTTTTCCAGTTAACCTAATGGGTTAATTGGATCTCTCTGTCATTATTTCTTCCATTCAGGGGAGTATTTTAAAAACAGTAAAAACACATTAATTTTGACCTAAATAATTTGACATAAATTGCAGGCCTCTCAAACTCAATTTCATTCCCTATAAAGCAGGGGTAGATACAGTATCAACATTTGTTGCAAAAATAAAAGATATTTATAAAGTATGGAATCCTTGTATCAAGAAATTACCACAGCAATACTATCTTTAAAAAAAAGTATTATTTTAAAATACTATTCTTTTATCATTACTGTTATTTCTAGCCTGAGAAGGAACTTCCCTTTTCCAATATCTAAGAAGAGAATTTGTAAAATTGTGCAAACAGTACTTTCAATATTTAAGATATCTCTAAGGGATATTTTAAAACATTTTAAAAGCATTTGATCACTTGTCAACAATCACCATGGAAATTATAAGTCATACAAAAACATTCCTGATGGCAAATTGCAAAGGACCTCTTCTTATCAATTCTTTGTCAGTCCAGTTCCTGTTACTAAATGGAGTTGGAAGTAATATAAGGTCAGTTAATTTAAATATTCTCTGTCATTCAGAACTGGCTACCATATTATATTTATGCATATAACATACTTGCATGCAATAAGACATTTATAGACAAATTCATGACAATATTAGAGGAAAAAAGGGAGACTAATAAAATTTAAGCGTAGAGCTTCCAATTGAACCTCCCAGCCAATACTCACAGCTATGCACGTGGTCTTTCAGTCTACTTCTAACTTTATACAAAGGGGTCCTTGATAATCTTGCACAAGGTTAAGGGGAACTCTCACACAAGAGCAGCTTTACTATCAATGTCCAGAGATTAAAAAAGATATGTGATGACTAAAAGATAAAATTAATTCAGTAACACTTAAAGAAATTTAAATTTAATTTTAAGAGCATCTACGTAAAATTTAAAAACAGTTACACCCATATGCTTGGGATATACTATTTATTCAGTCTATGGAGAAAGGCTGATATTTGTGTGGATTGTTTCAAGGAAGGACCACCACAATAAATATAAATTTCTACTCTACCTGCCATTTCCCACCCAAGGCCTTGGCCTACAGGTGCAAAACCAATGGTTTATTCTTCAATCAGACTAGAAGACACCTTTTGGGGTCTCTGTGCAGCTTATCACAGTTCTACATTCTTTAGAATTGCTTTCCCATCATCCACATGATCCTAGGGGCTGGCCTTTGTTAATGTCATTAATTCTACTGGGCCTTCGCTAATTGGCTAGCAGTGAATCCCTTACCCATGACAGGGCAAAGTTCTTCCTGCAGAAATTTAGAAAGGGGGCTGAGATTTCAATTCTCATCTGGGCTGGTTTCATGAGTTAAGAAACAAAAACCAATTTAGCCAGCTTGCACAATATGGATTTGGTGGAAGATGTGCTAACTGGCAAAGAGAAACTGAAACAGAGAAATAAAGGGCAGACGAGACAGTGAGGCAAAAACAAAACACCTTCCTGGATCCTTGCTAGTTTTCTAGTCCCTCCTGTAACCAGTTGCATGTTTTACTGATCCATAAGAAACTTTCATAGTCTTTAAATACTTCTCCCCATTTTCTTCCCTCTTTAGTCTAGCTTGAGTTGGTTTCTATTACTTGCAACCAATCATTCGAACCAATACAAACAAGAATGCAGGATCGTGTTGAGTAGGAGACATCTGCTAATTCAAATAAGATGCTTGCACACAGTCACAAAGCACAGCATATTTTTGTTATTATTTGTTAGGTGTCTAGTCTGTCTCTCTCTTTAGATTCTAAATACATTGATGGCAGAGACCAAGCCTCCACCATAATTAGTAATCCTCAGGGTGCCTTTTATAATATAGGAAGCCCTCCGTAAATTTGCTTTCATGATTATGGTTTTTCAATGTTCTGAATCTTACTATTTGGACTCAGATGTGAATTTTCAACGCTAAAAGAAACAGAATTTAAAAACAGGATATGTAAGCCAATTAATTTACAATGAATGACCTTCAACATAGGGGCTTTTAAATGTCATAGAAGATCCAGGTCATAGTTGTCACATCTTCAAAGAAAATGAAGGCATTTGCTCTGGCTGGAGGGAACACATTCTTCTTTATTCCTTTTCGGTTTATAAATTTTCTAAAGTAGCATGATCTTTGAAATTATACAAGATAAATTTACCTTTAAAAGTTCACAATTTGAACTCAGAATTCTTCAGTTCTTTAGATGGATGAAGCAATCTGAAAATGAGGGTGTCGTTCGTGTTTGGGGCTGTCATTTGTACTGTTTTGGCCTAGATTCCATTTCATCATCACCCAAATCAGTATTTTACCTTTCAGGTTAACCCATGAGAATTAAAAACCTTTCTGACCAGATAGTTCACTACAGTAGTAGAGAGATTCTTATTCAGAGTTCAATTTACTTTAGTGTTGTAAGGTAACTGCCAGAGATAGGGGGTGGGTTGCCTTTTCTGTCTATAATTCTGCTTCTCTAAGAATTGTTCCCACTCAGGGACTCTGCTGAAGGAACAGCCCAGGTTGCCGTGATTTAATTAGAGAAGGAAACTAAGAGAGCTGGAGAGTCAGAGAACCCAGACAGCAATGCTCACTAGTGGCTCCTCGGGTCACAGATCCGTTCCCAGGGTCTGGCCACCCTCATTTCCAAGAAGTGCCTCTGTGGATATGACTGACTCCTCCTCAGTTAGAAATAGCTTGAGTGGGTTGCCTGTTCTTGCGGGGAGGGAGGCCTCAAGAAGAATAATCTTATAGTTTTTCCATATTAAATACACATCATAGGCAAAAGGAAAATATTTTTGTATCATAAATGAGTGGTTCTTTTAAAATGTAACATTAGAGGATAAACCTTAAATTGAGGAGCAGAAGAGAGCAAATGGCTTAGAGTCAAAAGGACTTGCGGTCTGTAAGAAGGCTATTAAAGCTCTTTGTGCCTCGGTTTCCTAAACTGTAAATGAAGGCAATGCCAATGTCTGACCTACATACATCATAGGGTTATTTTGATAATAAAATGAGATAACATATGTGAAAGAGCTACTGCAATTTAAAAGTGTTATACAGACATAAGTACTTTTAAGAAATCATTTCACTCATATTTATTATTAAAAAAAATTTATTTTCCAGAGCTCATTTCCTATTGCTAGAAGAGACTCCTGAATCTTATGATAGTCTTTAGAGTAAGAATCAGTGTTAGAGCACAGGGACCAGTGAGGAATTAAATTTATCTTCTTTGCAACAGAGTATCCCCTATTTTCTCCCCTTTCTAACCCTGTCATTGGCATATTTTTCTCTCATACAAAAGAAATCCAGAAGTGGGTAGTCTGGGGCTGATGTGGTGGTTTCACAATATTAGCTCTCTCCAACTTTCCAGTCTGCCATCCTCAGGGCTTGATTCTCATCCTCATACTTTTAAGATGGCAGCCTGAGTGCTTGCCACTACGTTTGGATTCCAGGCAAGCAGAGGTAGCAGAGCATAGAGCAAGAAAGGGTATGTATTAGCTGACCAGCTCCTTTTAAAGAGCTTTCCTAGAATCCCTATTCAGTGGTTGCCATTTATATCTCCTCAACCAAAAACACATCACACTGACCACCCCTAGCTGCAAGAAAAGCTCAGATTGCCCTGGATTATCTGCTGGTCCCAGCCTAACCACACAAGTCCTTAAAAGTGGACAATCTTACAGCTGCATGAGAAAGCTAAGACTGAAGGAGACTAGAAGCATGAGAGTGACTTGACCCCCTATTGCTGACTTTGAAGATGGAGGTAAGGGGCATGGCATGAGCAAAGGAATACAAATGGATTCCAGAAGCTTAGAAAGGCCCTCAGCTGACAGCCAGCATAGAAATGGGAGCCTTAGGTGCTGAATTCTGCCAAAAATTTGGAAGAGCAAAGAAATGGACTCTCTCCTATAGCCTCAAGGAGGATGAGTCCAGCTCCGTGGGCCCTAGGTCAGCTTTTGATTTACAGAACTTTAAAACAATACATTTTTGTTGTTTTAAAGGGCTAAATTTGTGGTAATATTATAGCAGCAACAGGAAACTAATACAAGTAGATTGATAAAGGCTGCAAGCTTTTCTGAAATGTTTTTCACATTTTTAAGAGAGCTTATATTTTAAACAGAGATTATCAGTGAAATGTCTCCTTACCTGCATAGGAACAGTGTCTGACAAATTAACAGGTAGAAGCCATTAAGGGTGAAAGATGGTCAGGACGCCTGAACTCTCCGGTATTAAAAGAGCCACATTTTAATAATAGGAGAGATCAGACCTGGGGCCAAAGAAGTTAAATGAATGCAGCTTTAAGTGTGTGACTGTTCAGTAGTGGAGATTGTGGCAAGCACTGGACCAAAGACCTTCAAATGCAATTTGAGCTAAAACATGGTACCAGGCAAGCAAAATTCACCAAACGGCCAAATTTGGCCCCTGCATCACCACCAGTTTCTGCTTGGGCCACCAGAGGGCGATGAAAGCAATGTGAAGATAATATGGAAGGAAAAGGGTAAAATAGGAAAGTGGATGAAATAAGGTAAGAAAAGAAAGAAAAGAAAGAAAAGGAAGAAAAGGAAGAAAAGGAAGGAAGGAAGGAAGGAAGGAAGGAAGGAAGGAAGGAAGGAAGGAAGGAAGGAAAGAAGGAAGGAAGGAAGGAAGGAAGGAAGGAAGGAAGGAAGGAAGGAAGGAAGGAAGGAAGGAAGGAAGGAAAAAAGAAAAATGGAAGAAATGAAATCCTGGAAGAGAAAGGACAGGATTGTATGCTGATGGGGCTGCCTGGTACCACCAATATTTGAGCCACGTCTGTGATGACTCCATTCAGAATATCCTGATAATTGGTGCCCTCTAACCTTCTCAAAGCGCTTGGTTGTTTTCTTTGAGGAAAACAAGGTCATTTGAATTCAGAAGCCATATGGAGTAGAAGTAGCTGACATCTCTTTGTTACAGGAGCTGCTGAGGCAGCAAGACAGCCGAAGCTCTGAAATGTTCAGGGCGGTGGTAACCAGACCTCTCAAAACTAGACAGGGCTTGTCTTCACAATGGGCAAGGTGACAGGGAACAGACAGAGAAATCATAGGGACAAAACTCGGATGTCTTCAGGAGCCAGGCAGGTGTACTAAAAAGCAAATTAGAACAGTTACGGAACAGCGCGTGTAGGCCAACACCCAATAAACCCAGCTCCAGGCTATTGCAGGCTCCCTTTGCAATCTAATCTAAATGGCAGCAGGTTTGAAGGAAGAAAGGGCTATGCCCTTGCTGTCCAAACTACCCAGAGCAGAACCTGGGAAACTGTAGGCGCACAGGACAGTGTTTGCTCAAGAAAATAATTCTGTTGAAGGTGACCGTAGCTGGCTGAAGCCTCCGCATTTTTTGTTCTCTTGTATTCTGCCACTGTCTTGTCCAAGGGTGTCTAAAACTCACAAATATTTCACTTCCTGCCACCTTGATTCAATGAGTCATGAACCTCACACCTTATCAGAAGTCATGATGTGGTCTATTAATTTTAATTCCCAAGTTGTTTTACAACTTCTCATAAACCCCTCAATGGTCTCCGCCTCACCGGCCTGTAAGTGACCTCTCGTGGTAAAAGAGGGTAACTGCAGAGCTAAGTACCATTTAAATACAAATAATTAGATTCACATCAGTTCAATCACTAGTTACACAGTATTTGTGGGAAGAAGAGTGAGAGTAGAGGACTTTTAAAATAAGTTTGTAATTTTTAAAAAATGAATACCTCGATGAGTCTATCAACATGAATAGGAGGTTTACATTAGGACAGAAGAGATATATTTTCTAATTTCTCTGTGTAACTTGCTTCCCAGGATTGCCTCAGAAATTGGAACTGAGTTTTCCCATCATGTATTACAGGCTTTAGATTCCAAAGAGCTGGTACAAAATCTGAACTCTGGTATGCATAAGATGTATGAACTTCAGACATGTCATTCAGAGTCTCTGAGACTCAGTCTCCACATTTAAAAAATGGGAATATAGTAATTATACCTGGCCTGCTGAAACGGTTTTTATGAGGTACAACTTAGATGAAGGCATGTATGGTGTTTTCTACAGTGGGCCCCCTGATATTTGGGTCATGATACAGTCTGATCATTAGTTCTCACATGGCTTTTATTTATTTATACATTTACTTAGTTATTTTTAAATGTCATAGACTACACTTGTAACCATAAAGTGCTATACAGATATTAATTTCTCAGGAGCTAAGGAATAACTGCTCTGTGACAAATGATGCAGTTTCTATTCGCCAGCCATCTTTCCATAATATAAAATGGGTCAGACTGATTTCTTCTTCTTCCCTTCCCTTTTAAATGCTCTCTGAAATTTTCCTCCTCTTTTTCAACTCACATTGGATCATTCATTTATTTTCTTTTGACCTCTTCTGTACTTTGTTCTTAAATTGTGTTACAAGCACTCTTCCATTAATTCATGAATGTAGTTTCTTATTGAAAATGATACAAAGGAAATTCATGTGTATGGTAGAAGGTTGCATCAAATGACCTTTAAGTCATTCATTCATTCATTTCACAAATATGTAATGAACTCTTATTATATATGTATGGAATTGTGCTAAGCACTAGGGATATAAAGTGAATAAGACAGACAAGATCCTTGCCCTTGAGGATTTTAAATTGAGTTTACAATACAAATAACCAAGCTGTGAGTACTGAGAAAGGCTGTAAAGGTAACAAACAAGGGTAAGGATACAGGAGATGTGCAAGTGAGCATGCAGTTAGTTACTTGGGGGAAAAGCATTCCAGACAGAGTGAACTGGAGGCTCAAAGGTCCTGAAATAGGAGGAAGGAGGAGCATTATACTGCCGCCAACCCTGTGGGAATAATTTATTGGACATCTCACAAATGTGTAGGTACACTATTGTTATGAATACATGTATATGAATAAATGTATATATTATACATATTATATATGTGCATATGTATATATAATTACATAAGGATTATCTTAAAACTTAAGTAATGTTAAATTCTTAGCTATAAGAAAAAATAGTGTTGACATATTCTGCCTTCACATAATGTTTATTAAACATTCATTTTTGTGAAAAGAAAAGTGGAAAAATAATTTAATGGTTATCTTTTGGATTTCTAACCAACTATCAGGCCTTGGTGATAGATTTTAGGGGATAAGGTCAGAGGGCTCATAATGCTGCCACATGCTGTGTTCACAGCAGATTGTGAGGCTTTAAAAAACTAACATTAAAATTTTAAAATAAAATAATATGATCTATTTTTTAATTTTTGCTTATAGAGTTTCAGAATCAACCTTTTTTTTTTCTTTTTTGGCAACTGTTAAACTATTTTGTTACAAAAATAAATCTGGGTGACCTTTTTGTTCCTGGGACGAAAATCTTCATTACTTGGTATTGTGAAGTTTTGAAGACAGGGAGCGACAAGGAGTTTGAAAGGTCCCATGAAATCTTTATTAGTGCAAAACCTGTGTACTATGAAATGGCAACTCTGAAACCTTTCATTTTTTTTTCCTTTAATCTTGGCTGTTCAGACAGATGTCGGCTTCTTTCTCCACTTCTCTAATTCTGTAAACTTTGAATGCCTGCTCTGTGTAAGGCATGGTTTTGTGGTTAATGTAGAGATGGGGATGCACATGGTGGGGGGAAATTGACATGGGCTAAGAGTGAAATGGAATTGTTCAGAGAAGTTTTAGGAAATGCCATATCATGTGGAAAGAAAGCTCAGGGTGGGAATTTCTGAAGAACAGTGTGGGGGAAATGTCTAAAACGTTGAGAAAAAATATGAAAGGTTTTGAATATTACAACAGAATAGGTTGTTTATATTCATCATGAAGGTTTGTAAAGGAAAATATAAAGCGATAGTATTTGCCTTCCAGATAATTTTAATAAATTAGGTATTTATTATATTTAGGCTATTTCCTAGATATGAAACACGCCACCCCCCTTGTTTGATTCATTGTGTTTTTCTCTTCGAGTCATAGAAAAGGTATACTGCAGAGCAAGTTGACAGTAATCAACAAATGGCTCATTTTCTATGCGTAAAACGAAGGGGTCCTGCATACAAATTAATTTACATTGAGTCCAAACACATGCCCGCATCTAACTCTGTGTAATTCCTCCTCCAGCTTCCTCCAGGGAGAAGACTTTAACGAACCCAAAGTGGGAAGATGAATTTACCACATAACTTGTACTTTTCTCTGAACTGAAATATTGATGCAGCCAAAGAGACATTTAAAATCAGTCACTTCTACATTTAAAACCGATACAACCTCTTGCATTTCAAGGCTGCAATTCATTATTAAAGCGGGCACTATTTATTCTGTTTCAGAACCAAAACTACTTTAAAAACTTGGGATCTAATATTCATTTGTCCACTTGGAGTTACGCTGACGAATTTTACTTTTAAAATCAGAGATCAGTGGTAGATTTCTTTTATGGAAACAGAGCTTATAAAAATGTAAACCTCAGCAACACTGGTATTTTAAGAGTTAATATCTTTTTACTCTCACCTTACTTACTTCCCTTATCTTGGACACTTTATAAAATGGAGATATAATTTACATACTGTATAGGTATAAATTTTAAGTGTGCAGCTGGATGAATGTGTACATCTACATATCTTGTATCTATAAAATATGACATTTCCATCGCCCTAGAAAATTCCTTTTTGCCACTTCCCAGTCATTATCCCCAGTGATAACTGCTATTCTAACTTCAATCATCATAGATTTGATTTGTCTTTTCTTGAACTTTACAAAAATAAAATTTTTATATACTCTTTGTGTCTGGCTTCCTTGGCTTAATATATTTATAATTCACCCATATTGTTGTATCTATCAATAAGTCTGAATTTTTTATCGTTGAGTAGTATTCCATCATATAAATATACTACAGTTTGTTCTTATTGATGGATATTTGGGGTGTTTCCAATGTGGAACTGTTTTTGAAAGATATTTCTATGGTTTAAGACTGGGCTAGAGAGGTATAAGATATGACCACTTTTTTTTTTTTTTTTTTTTTTTTTTTTACAGATTGTTCTGGATACTTTACATTACAAGTTCCTGGCAGAAATAGAACATCTTTCTCACACCCCATAGAGTGTCTGAATTGGAATTATTAAGCATCCAATTAAATATATTTGGTTCATCATGGTGCTAATGAATACAAAGGTGTGGGCCAAATCCTACACGAGTTCGTTGGTTTTTCTGGTGAGAAGAGCTTCATTCCCAGGTCTCAGAAAACAACAGGGACCCCCTGAGCTGCTTACCAGTGCATGTTATAGAACCTAAAATTAGTGGAAAGCGTTGATGTAATTCCTCCACCTGGAAAAACTCATCCTGACCAGAAATGTAACCCAAAGTGCATTACAGTCAACTTAGGTGAATTATAAAGTCATTTGAAAAGCAACTTATTTAAATGCCTACTTATTTCATGTGAATAAAATGCTGGAAGTATTCATGGTAATTAACCTGTGTTGATTCTTATATATTACATATATTATCTTTAATCCTCACAACTCTGTCAAGTGAGTGTTATTCCCACATTTCAAGTGAAGAAACAAACTCAAGGGTACTAAGTAAATTAAGGTCATGTGGTTAGGATCGAGCAGACAGAACCCAACCCCAGAGTGTCATATGCTCACCACACTCTTTACATCAAGACATCTTTATAAAATTAGTAGGCAACATAAATTCCATAACTGAAAAAGTTTGTATAGGTGCAACTGGCTCACTTGTGATCCATCATGGTTTTTGGCAATGAGGAATCTAACCAAACTTCTCATATCTCTCTGCCAAGAGAATTGGCACACAAACAGACCCCAAAGCTTCCATTAGCACCCAGCACTTGCAGGGAACTTAAATATTATATGACAAAGACTTATCGGATGTGCTTTTAAGAACAGCTTTCGTCAGTGCTTCAATGCTGTACCAGTCAAAACATTTCATCATTTCTAATTTTTTTCTACCTTAAAAATAAACATTATTTTGATTGTGAGATTTTGCAACTGCCTCTCAAAGCACATCCTTTAAAAATAGCAGAGAATGGTGGATATTTTTAGGTTAAAAAAATCATATGCATGGTTATATCTCAGATTCCACAGATAAGTCTTTCTATGACAACTTTCTCTATTCATTTTGATTCAGTAGTAAGGACACCTGTGGAAAAATCAGCTCTCTTCACAAGGCAGTTTCTTAAGCAATTTTTGTAGGAAACATAAACAGATGATAGGATATAGAATATGCTAAAGGAGCTGAAGAACTACTGATGATTCTGATGTCTTGCTCGTGTCCTGAGAAGACAACGTCCCCATAATTTAAGTACATATTCAAAACTAAGCAAGACACTGCAGACATTTCAACATCAGATACTCATTTTCTTGGAGACAATCCAGGTTTCTTCCAAAGGGTAGTGGATAATTTGACCAACGACACAAGTTTTAATATTTGCATAACCATTTTCCAGTATGACAGAAAACAAGTTTTATTACAGGGCTGTTTCACCCAAGTCTTAAATCTTTCTTAGGCTGTATGAAGGGAGAATAAAAGGAATGATGACTGCCCTGGTAATCAGTGAGTGCTGGATACCGCACACCATTCATGTTCCCTATTGAATGACCCTATCTGACTATGTGAAGAGTAGGGTCTAGGGCTACTATATTGTCATTTGTCCTTTTCATAAGCATCTATTTTGCGTTATGTAAAATCTTCATAAATATATATTTAATGCAATAAATATAAAAATTTATCAATTTAACAAGATAATATCAAAGTCTTTAATGCCTTTCCATAATTAAAATTTTGAGAAATAAGCAACCTACCAAAGTAGAATTTTAAAGATCAGAAAGGATACTTCATGGTTGTTTTAAATGACATTTCTGTGATTACTAGTGAGCTGCATTATTTTTAAAATGCATACCAGTCATCTAGATTTTTTTTAAGGAAATTGTTCATGTCCTCTGCTCACTTATCTATTGTGGCCTTAGTGTCATTCACAAAAATTACAAAAGCTATTTACATAGTGAGGATACTACCAAATCCATACACTAAAGACTAAAATTTTAGGGGTAAATATGGGAGACCAGAGAGATGCTAGATGCAGACTCCAAGACTGGAAGTATGTGGGCACAAATGTAATAGATGGCTTGTCATATTTTACATAAATTTAGCCAGTGACGACTTTCACTGTGGAAAGAACTCTGATGCCCAGGGTTTGTGGCCAAGCACAGTTGTAGTTTATTGCTTTGCAAAGAAACTGATAATGCTTTTAGAAAAATACAAACCTGAGCATTATTTATTTTTTAGAGCTTAGGAGTTATGCCCACTCTCCATAGTTGCTTTAGCTATCCAATTATACTGTAAAACTAACTGTGACAGGTTGTTTTATCCCTTTGTGTCAACCAAAAACATCCAGGGGATATATAATTTGGTGATTAAAGCCTTAACTTTAAAAAGAAAGATTTTAGGAGACAGGCTGATATCTAGTATGCAAATGGAGAAGAATATTAGCAAGCATTCAGCAAAAATGTTCTCAAGGGCACAGATTCATGGTAGTAAACGGAATCATTTCAAGCTTGAAGGAAGTTACCTGTGGGAGACTGGACAGATCACTTCAGGGATCACTGCGTTTCATCAGCTTGAAAATGGAGCTGCCTGTAGAATTTCTAGGTCAGTCAAAGATACAGAGGAGATACTAAAATCTAAAAGGATGAGAGCCTGTCATGAATCATTTATAAAGGGTTAAAAGTGCTACAGCTTAATAAATTAGGAGGATATACATCAAATCTAGCATATTATAACTGTATTGAACATTATTATTCGTAAACCACGAAAAAAGGAGGTGAGACAATTAGATGTGATAAGTGAAGTCCTATCGTGTTCTTGATAAATCCTGTGCTCACCCAACTGAGTAGAATCTATGTACAAGTCTTCTTAGGATCCCATAGTTCTTTCAGCCATGACAAAGTATAGGCACTTATTACATGTGTTCAATACATAAGTAAAGTCTTAACTGTATCCAGGAAGAAAATGATTTGATCCATTCTTCATTCAGAGAAAGACATCAATCATATGACTTCTCTTAGAGGTGAACTTCTGAGGATAAGGGCCAATGAATAACCCAAAATTCATCACAGAGTCATTGAAACTAATTTAAGACAATAGCCTCTTCCTCTCTGATGCCTTGTCACCCAATGCCAGAAGTATTTACAATTTTGATCTACTGAAGGGAGCGGGAGGGTCTTATTCACTGATAACACCTTTCTCTTCTATGACTACAGCTGTCTATGAGTTGTCAAAAGATCAGAGTGGGCAACCAGATGGAAAGGGAGCAGCAGATATTTTTGCTTGGGTGATTTCAGAACAGTGCAATCATTTAAGTTTCATACTCAAGGCTATATAGGCTGCAGAGTACTTTTATTTTATTGTTAA
Organism: Macroglossus sobrinus; assembly: GCA_004027375.1. Lineage (NCBI taxonomy): Eukaryota > Metazoa > Chordata > Mammalia > Chiroptera > Pteropodidae > Macroglossus > Macroglossus sobrinus. The sequence goes on from PVKZ01000408.1 coordinate 650,256, forward strand.
GAAGGCACATTCTCTCCTGATTGCTGTAAGCTTGAATGCTCCCAGTTGTCTTATATTTTGTCTGGTATACCCTTTGTTGATACTTCTTTTGTGGCCTAATACATGTTCAATTTCATAGATGATGTGTGTTGTGCTAAGAATATATATTGCTTAACTATTGAGGCAGGGGTCTTTATATATTTAAAATATTAAATTATTAATAATCAAGGCTTTCCCACCTTTTGTCATTTTTATTTGCTATAGGTATCATTTTCTGAGAAATATGTGTCAAAATCTCTCATTGTAACTATAAATTTGTTTATCCTTGTCATTCTATCAAATTTTGCTTTATTAAACTTGAGTGTTTAGGCTCAAGATTTTTGTATTTTCCTGATGAATTATTCCTAAAAATATATATTCTTTGTCTTAAAGTCTATATTGCATTATATTAATGTAGTTATATCGGCTCTCATTTAAAAAAATCTTCCTGATTTATCATTTTCTATTCCTTTGGTTTTGTGCAATTTGCTTTAGAAGTCTCTCTTATAAACGATATGGTAGGATTTTAATCTTGGAACATGTTAAAATTTATATCTGTTTAATAAAGTACATCTATATTATAGTTACTACTTTATTTAAACCTGTATTTTCCATTTTTTCCCCCCTATTTACCATGCCTTTGCTTGTTTTTCTCCTCCTTTCCTGCTTACAGTTAGATTTAATGTAGGGAAGAGGTAAGAGAATTAAAATGTTAATAAAGCCACAATCAGAGACTGCACTGTGCTGATCAGCCCAGCAGCCAGGCCAGGAAGACATCTGAACAAAGGAAGATTTCCCTTGGGATTGCTAACAGCTCATTTCCCACACCTGCGAAGGGGAAATGAGAACCAAGAGTCATTCCCTATGGCTGAAGCCTTGGGGAACCTACGGATTAAAGAATGAGAACTGCCATCAGGCCTTTCACTCTACAGATTCTTACTTTTTCCCGCTACACATTCTTTCCCTTCCTCACTATATGCCCATATCAAAGGAAATGGGAACTAAAGAATGACATATAAACTGAATTCCCTGAACACTCAGGGCCCCTCTCAGTGCCTTTACTCTGTGTCTCTCACTTTATCTCACTGTCTCTCTCTCACTCTCTGCCTCTGAGAGGAGACCACACTCTGTGGAGCATTACCCCTTTTCCAATAAACTTTCCTTTTGACTCCAACTTTGGCGTGTGTGTCAAATTCTTTCTTCACTCTCTGCCAAAGAACCCTCTTCTCTCGTTACAGGGCTTGGTCTCCCTGTCACTTGGGGAAAAATTTGCCCTGTCTTGCATCAGATTGAACTTAATTCGTATTTTACAATTGCTTAATAATGAAAATTAGATACTCTGTTTCTATTGTTTTTGTGACTATCTTAAATTTTTAACATTGACTCAAACTTAATCAACATTTCTACACTCCTTCAGAAAAAACAAGGATCTTAGAATGTTTTAACTCCGATTACCACCTACCACATTCACTGGTTGTTATCTACTGTTTTGACTCCATGTTGTTTTTAACCCCCACACCCCTAATGACATTGTTATTGTTCTTAGTCAATGTTTGTTTAAATGAAACCTCTTATTTACCACTTTCTTTTCACACTGTTTATTATTACAACCCACTCCAAGCCTCTGGGTTCTATCTCATTCTTACAGATGATAAACGATTCTTTAGTGAGCATTTATAAAAAGCAAATTTTAAAAGTCTCTATTATACCCCATCTTTGTTTTAAAAAATTCTTTTTGAGGCATCAAAATATATACAGTGCAAAACATATGTCATGTGCATTCATCTAAAGGATTTAGCTTGGTGAATTTTTGTATACACCTAAGCAAATGCCACCTAGATCAAGATTTATAATATTTCCATCACACCAGAGGGTTCTCTCATGCCCCTTCTGTGACTACTCACTCCCACTATTCAGACATTTATCCCTCCTGATTAACCTATTTCTTGAATTTCATGAAAATAGAATCACACAGCAGGTACTCTTTTGTGTCTATCTCTTTCACTCAACATAATGTTTGCGAGTCACTATTTCCATCAGTAGTTTTTCCTTTCATTGTGTATTCTGTATCATTAACACACATAAATGATGGTTTTACAGAGTACTGAATTCAGATTGATAGTTATTTTTTTTCTCAGCTATTGAAGATGTTATTTTAATGTCTTTTCATCTTTACTGTTACTAGAAGTTTCCTGTCAGGTGAATTGTTTTTCCTTGGATTGCAATTTGACCTTTTTCTCTGTTATTTACTCTCCCTTCTTCTGGTTATGTTTAAAATGCTCCTTTTATGTTTGGTATTCTAAAATTTTTGTATGTTATATTAAAAAGAGGATTTGCTTTTGGTGACGCTAAAAAAATGGACAAAAATCAACATGCTTCATCCATCTGAGGACTTATGACTTTTGGGGTGGAGACAATCTCCTTAGAATTTGGCATCACTGGGTCAGATCTGGACCTCACACCAGTACATGGAATGAGCTGAATAGATGAAAATGATCAAGTTCTCTTCTTGAAAAAAAGAGTGACCCTTGAAGAGCTCAGCTTTCTATGAGGTTTAAGTTTGAGCTCTCTGCTATCACAGGTGGTCACATCTACTGTCCCTGCATGCATGGGAGTTAACACTAGGGTCTGCTTCCAGAACCAATAGCTCCCTGAGCCTTAACCTATAGCTTTCTTATTTGGCTCCTTTGAGCTTCCATTTCCTTTCTCATACCTGGTGATTACCTTTCCTTCTTTTGATCTCAATTATTAGGATATTTTTTAAAAAACATATTCTAACCAAATTTTCTGTTTCTGGTTAAAGATGACTCTGTATGAGTTTTTCCCACCATGTTGCCAGAATCTGAATCTATTCAATCATTTATCATTTAGCTGGCTGGCCCTTTGGGGGTTTTGAGTGGCAAAGAGCAAGGACCTTGAAATGAAACAGACCTGATTTTGAATCACTGTTTTAACTTCTGACTAGCTGTTTGACACTAGATAGTTTACCTAACCTCTCTAAGCCTGTTTCCTCCAAAAAGAGAGTGATAAAAATTCTCACTACAAAGGATTGTGAGGATAAACCATGCTAATGTATGTAAAGCACTTAGCCCTGTACCTTAGTAAGCACTCATCTATGATCATTTTTATGGAATACTGCATTACATTATTAAACTTATTAATTTTCCTACCTAAGAATAAAATTTATGTTCAAATTGATGCTACAAAAAAACAAACAGAAAAGTATATTTCATGAAAAAAAACTAATAACTACAAATGATAATATGAACTCTATATACATGGGATTATATAATGTTGTTCTTTATAAATACTGCCCTATAAAAATCTCATGTTCTCATATTTTATACATTCTGAGCTGAACTTTCCAAAGTTTGTAGGAAATCCTTGAAAGTCACAGAGAGAACATTAAGAGAGGGAACACGGCCATGTTGCTTCTCCCAGAAGGTCAGTCGGTGCACTTGCTTCTTTCACTGAGGAAGGTGCCATGATAAACAGATGAACAGGTTGCTTAGTGACACGACTGGTTTACACGGTGAGGGTGGTGCAAGCTCCTGTAACTCACTGCAGACCAGTAACGAACAGCTCACTGACTGGGTATGAGGATCACACTTTGAATAGCATGGCTTTAGGGACTATCATAAAAGTAGTAGTATTGTCATATGGGAGGGAAAGCGCTCTTTCCTTAGGGCCTGAGTTAAGCAATCACCCCAGATAGAGAACAAAACTACTTATGCTACATAGTTAAAGAAAGTTCATTATTGGTTTTTATAATGAACCAATCAATCGACATCTCCTGTGAAGCCTAGAGATACACTACAGTCTTGACTATAGTTGAGTTTGATGGGGATGGATCTGGCAGCTTATCATCTGTGGGTCTTGCAGATCTTTTAAGGTAACCATGATTACCATAATATTTATTTCTATTTGTCCTCTAACAGTTTTTTGGGGGGTAGGAAGTGATCATTTTTATCAATTAGTTTTTTCATTATTTCTCCCCAAGAAGCAGTTGGATTGACTTCTTGTACTTCCAAAGGAGATCTAATAATATTTTCCAAAGGAATTGGCTTGCTACTGTGAGTTCAGATCAAGCATTAAATTAAATTCAGAAGCAATTTTTAAAGTCTTAACAATGGTACAGCGAGAAAATAAAACCTTAGAGTGTAAATATTACTTACACTAAAATATCACAGATTTTGTTGATTCTACTTAAATTTCTGCTTTAGTCAAAATTGTAAAGATAATTTAAAGACTACAAAAAGGCAACACATTGTTTGTGTCCGGCCTGTTCAAAGAGAATACACTAGATCTGCCCAAATAGAAAATTTTAATTCTGGGCCTAAAAATATAATGATCTTTTAAAACAGTGAATTAAAAATGATAAAGTTAAAAGCAATTAATTTGATAAAACAGCATTGGTAGACTTGAATACCATAGAAAATGATTATTTTAAAATTCACTATCAGTATCATTTCCAAAAGGTGTTGTTTGCAAAATTCACCACACTACTTTGAAAATAATTGTTTTCTAGATCTTGAACAGAATTTAAAATCACCTTACTATACTTAAAAGCCTTTAGTTAATCTTTATTCTCGGCTTCAGTAGAGCTCAGAGTCTAGGCCGGTCTCAAACACTTTCCACACACAAGTCTCAAGTCTATCTTATCTTTACATATGATGTCACTCAAATTTGGTAAGATTCTTAAAATCTGAATTACATACTCTTGCAGTATAAGATTGGCTATACACCAATCTTAATAAATTTAAGAAAAAATAATTCTACAATCAATTTGTTATTTTTAATTAAAAATGACTTTTTCCTCCATCCACTCAAAATGGACTTTGAAATTAAAAAGATTTTGCTATTAAATTTCACCAGCAAAGAAGATATTACCAAAACTCCTCTTCTAAAATAATTTCAGGTGAAAAGCTGTCCCTGTGTTAGCACAGTTTTCATCAAGATCCAATTTAAAATCCACTTCCTTTTTTCCGAAATAAAAAAAAAATTAATTCAAAAGTAGAAAGGTTAATATATTGGTTAATATTTGAGTTGCATGGCTACCAAGTAAGGCACCCAAACAACTCATAAATTAACCTTTTCTACTTTACCTAATTCATATTGGTAGAAATACATTGGCTCATATCGTTTTGAGTGCATGGATTCATTTTATTTTTTTAATTACTGGAAAGACGTGTCTGTCCTTCCATCCATCAATATTCAGTTCACTGTGAAGAAACCAAACCCTTCCAGATGAACTGCTTTGGATCCTGTGGTTCCTAACACTCAGATGGACAGTTTTTTTCCAAGAGGTTTGAGAGAACAGTAGGTCTTTAGCTTTGCCAAAGGCTGATTATTTCCATTGCACCCACTGACTTTTGTTAATGCAAAAGTCACTGGGATAAAATGTCAAGAAATACAAGCTACCCATTTTGAAAACAAATAGTGTAGCCTCTTCCTCAATGTCAATTCTCAAAGTGTATAGTGGCATTCACGTGATGCGGTGACGGACCTGCTTGCTCTGAGCACCAGTGCCCATTTGGCTGCGCACAAAGGGCACTAGGGACTTACAGGGAGACATTTTCGGAGTGAGGGCCGAGGGGAGACTTGCTCAGTACAGAAGAGCTGGCGGTATCTATTGTTCCCTATTCAGCCCTCCCCACTACCAGTGGCCCCGCACAGGGCCACCATAGCTCCGACATCATCAAACTGGATAGTAGAGGTTGCTCTGCCCAGGGGATTCCCTGAAATCCCGCCTCCCCTAACTCACAGCCCCACCTAAGCCACATCCAGGTGTACCCACAGCGAGTCAGGTGTTCCTTGCTGAGACTCACACTGGTGGAGGCAGCTGACCTCAGTTTCTGGTGTGGTCTTATGAGGCAACTAAAGCACAGCATCTGTGGATTGCTTGCTGAATCTTACCAGGTGGCCCTGGAGGAGTAGAGGCTTGGGCTAAATTTGGCCTGCACCTGAACCCCTCTCAAGACTGTGGCATTGGACATCTACTTAACAAATCCACACTAATAAGACTGGGAGACTTAGGGGCTTTGCTTAGTACATAGAAATAGACATGGAAAGGCAGTCAAAATGAGAAGACAAAGAAGCAGAAACCATATGACAGAATAGAACAGAGATCCAGATATAATGGAGTCAAGTAATCTAACAGGTGCAGAGTTCAAAACACTGGTTATAAAGATGCTCATCAACTTTTGGGAAGTGTAGATAAATTCAGTGAGAACTTCATCAGGAGATAAAAAACATAAAAATGAAAGTAGAAATTATAAAAGGGAACCAGTCTTAAATGAAGAACACATTATCTGAGATGAGAATTATATTAAATGGAATAAACAAAGGAATTAACAAAATAAATAAAGAAGAGGATCAAATGCCCTATCTAGAGGACAGGAAAGCCAATCAGGACACTCAATCAGAATGGCAAGTAAAAAGATGCCAAGACTATAAAAATAATTTAAGGAAGATATGGGACACTATTAAGGCTCCAAATAGCATAACAGAAGAAAATCAAGATGTTGAACAGCTGTTTGAAGAAATAATGATGGAAAACTTCCTTAACCTGGTGAAGGAAAAGGACTTAAAACCCTAGGAAGCTCAGAGAATTCCAAAAATCAGGGATCCAAAGAGGCCCACACCAAGACACATCATAATTAAAATGCCAAAGGTTAAATACAAAAAAAGAATATTAAAAGCAGCAGAGATAAAAAAAAAAATTACATATAAGGGAACAACCATACGACTGGCAGCTGATTTCTTGAAAGAAACTATGCAGGACAGAAGGGCTTGGCAAAAAATATTGGACAGGATGAAGACCCAGGATCTACAACCAAAAATAATTTATCCAGCAAAGCTATCATTTAGATTTGATGGACAGATAATGTGCTCCAGACAAAAATAAGCTAAAGGAATTTATCACGACCAAGCCAACATTACAGGAAATGTTGGAAGGACTTCTTTAAGAAGAAAAAAACATGTATCAAAAACAGGAATAGAGAATGGTAACAACTACATTTCTATCAATAAGTACCTTAAACAGAAAAGAATGAAGTGTTCCAAACAAAAGATAGAGTTGCTGAAAGGATAAGAAAACAAGACCCCTACATATGAAAAGGAAGGGAATGGAAATAGATATTGCTTTGATGAACCTAGAAGGTATTTAAGTCAGGCAAAGAAAAACACTATATGATTTTACTTATATGCAGAATTTAAGGAATAAAAAGAACAAACTAATCAAAAACAGACTCACAAATATAATGGACAATTTGGTGACTGACAGAGGGGAGTGGGGTTTGGGGAGGTGGGAGAATGGGGTGAAGGGTTAAAGAAGTACAAATTAGTAGCTGATGGATGGTCACAGGGATGGGGAGCACAGCATAGGAAATGCAATTAGCATTAATACATTGGCTAGGTGGAGGGTCAGGGGAGGGAAGGAGCAATTAGAGGGATCATTTTACAAACTATATAGTAGTCTAATGTACTGTATACTTGAAACTAATTAAAATGTTAAAAACTTAAAAATAAATAAATAAAAATACTAAAAACCAACCAACAAAACAACCAAACAAAAAATGACGACAACAAAAAACCTATGGTGTAGCCACACAATAGAAAACTAGGCAGCTGTTGGAAAGTACTACTAGGAAAGAGTTCCTGGATAAAGTGAAGGGCTGAGCAGTGCATGTAGTATGTTCCCTCCTGAGTATAAACAAGCCAAGGAGGTGAAGAATAGATACAGATATTTGCTTTTACATGCACAAGAAACACTAGAGGACAGATAAGAATCTAATAAGAATGATTCTCTATATGGGACCAGGACTGAATAGAAAGGTATTTCTAAAATGCAAACCAGATAACTGTATTACCTACTAAAAAGTTAATTTGAAAAAAAAAATGCGACTTTCCAAACTCTGAACTCTAGAAGCTCCCTTCAAGCATCCACTCCTGACTTCTGCACTTGTAATAACCACCTCTTGGTTTCAGGAGCACAGGCCTGCAAACGAACCGATGGAACTCACACCCCAATGCAGTGAGTCTGAGGAGCAGTGGAAGCACAATCTCATCCCTATGGCAACACTTTGAAACCCAGTGACAACGCAATGGCATTAATACCTAATGACATCTCCTTTCAAGATCTCTATGAATGTTAATACCCTGATCAAAGAGTAACATTTGAAAACAAAGAGCATGTCTTTACTTTCAACTGCAGCGCGTTTGAATTGTAAAAGGCCTCTTTTCCCATCATTTTTAAAGGTTAGGGATGTTTATTTCACTAATGCCAGCTTGACATTGCTTCTGCTGCTGCGGTGGGAGGTCATGAGTGTTTGTATACTCTCTATGCTCTTCTTCAACTGACAAAAATGAAACTTATGATTTTAATTTGTCGGTTTTTAAATACACACAAGTAAATAACAACTATGTACACAGAACAGGGCTAGAATTTGGGGGAGGAAAAGTTACAAGATATCACATCTGTCTTCAAGGAGCTTACACTCAAATTGGGAAAAGATTACTAACAAAATCAAACAATAGACTACAATATAAGACTTTATTTCTACTCTGTGCCAAGGACTCTGCCAAAATTAAAATCTGTTTCTTAGGTCGTGCCAGGCAGTGACAGACAAGCATGCAAGTACAGTGGAATAATAATAACAAAACAATAATAAAATGATGGTAAATAAGATTCAGTGAGGACTTACTCTATATTAATGTGCCTGGCTTTGCACGGTATATTGTGAAAGTCCATACAGACTGCAGTAGGGGAAGGAAGGGAGAGTGAAGCCAAGTCTCATTATTCATTCCAATCCTAGACAACTGGAATGAATAATACTACTACAATCAAGTCTTACCAAATAATCAATTCTGCTTTGGCCAGGCATGACTCACTAGATGTTGGCTTTTCTTTTAGCCATATAAGTAATATTTCTTTTCCCCCTAGCTTTACTGAGATATAATTGACATATAATATTGTATAAGTTTAAAGTATAGAATGTACTTTTTTGATGTGTGAATATATTTTGAAATGATTACCACAATAAAATTAGTTAACACATCCATCGCCTCACAAAGTTACCATTTATGTGTGTGTGAATGTAGGTGTGTGGTGAGAACTTGTAAGATTTACTCTTAGCAACTGTCAAACATACAATCTTGTTAACTATAGTCACCACGCTGTACATCTCCAGAGCTTATTCACCTTGAAACTGGGAGTGTGTACCCTTAGACCACCTTCATCCAGTCCTCATCTCACCATACCTCCCTCCCACAAAATGTTGCTAACGTGAATTTAGTGAAAAGGCTGTAAGAATAAAAAAGCCACATCTTCCTTTGTTGCTCTTCATACAGTATGGGCATAAAGCCAAGAGAAAAAAACATTCTAAAATACTCTTTCTAATTCTGAAATAAGAAACAGAGTAAGACTGGCTCTTCACTCCCAAAACTCTCCAAACAACTGCCATGCGAAAGTAACTGGAAACACCTGCTGGGCAGAGGCCTACGCTCACTTGTCACCTTGGAGGCCACCTTTACAAGGATCCCGGTTAGCAGGGGTGCCACCAACGTGCCCACAGCCAGTGAGACTAGAAGAGCTGTGACAGGCCTGAGATCTCAATACACATCTGCGGAGAGTCCTTTGGTGGTCTTAACTATGGGGGTTCCTCATTTATCTCTTTCTGCACACTCTCTCTGAGTGATCCCATCTGTTCCCATGACCTAAATGATCTGCATGCTAGTTCTTCTGAAGATATGTTCTTTGTTCAACTTCTCTGTGGAGCTTCCTACCTGAATCTCCAGCTGCCAAGTGGAGACTCCTTGCAGCTGTCTTGAAATGCCCAAAGATTAACTCATCATTTTTCTCTCCCATCACAGTTCCTTCCATATTATATTATTTATCTCGAAAACAGCTCTGACACCCAGCAGCATCCTGGCAGTTGTTGATGGTTCATCTTTCTCCCTTACTCTCCACATCCAATCATTTGTTCAATCCTCTTGCTCCATCTCCTACACAGGGTTCCAATCCACCACTCTGGCCTGTATCCACAGCATCCGTTCTCATCCAGGCTACTGCTGAGCTTTCCTCCCTGTCCTTGCTTTCTTCCAAAACATTCTCCAGCATGAAGCCAGGCTGATTTTTATAAACTGCAACTCTCATATGTTTCTATTTTCTTGAAAATGCTTTCCATCCCCCACTGCTTTCTGAGCAAAGACCCAAACCCTGACCATGGACTCAAGGACTGCACTCTCAGACACCACCAACCAGCCCACTTCATCTCTCATCATGCTTCTGCTCCCATCTCAGCTCTCTCCTCCCTGCCCCTGGTACTGTGGAGTTATCTGGACTCTACTCCACCTCCTGGCCTAACCAGATACTGCCCATCCTTCAGAACTCAGCCTAAAAATCTTTTCCTCAAAGATTCTTTCCTTAACTTCCCCAGTCCGAGTCAGGTGCCCCATTATACATCCTCATACTAACATACACTCCTGCTTCTATTGACATATCTTGGGAATGTCCCTGACGCTGTCCTCACCCAGAAAATATCCTGGGAATGTCCCTGACGGTGCCCTTGTCTTGCGTCTGCAGCCACACCGTGCTGGCCATCACAGCATCAAAACACTGTACTCCTGCTGTCTTCTTGCCTAGTGGTTTCCACACCAGGCTGCGTGCTTCTTAAAGTCACATGCTGTGTCTTTTATCAGCCACTCTCCAGTATCTGGGGCATTACTTGATAAATCCTGGTTGAATAAAGGATGATGAAAATGCTCTGAAAGTGATTCTTAGAAATATAAATCTGACCATGTCACTTTCCTGCTCAGTAACTTCATATCTCACTTAGAATAAAATGCCAAGTCCTTTTCACGGCCAATCAAACTCTCCATGGTTTTGGCCCTGACTACCTGTCTGACCCCACCTAAAACTGTCCTTTCTATTTCTCAAAACCCCATGCTCATTCTCACATCAAGGCCTTTGTACCTGCCTTTCCCTTAACCTGGAACCACCTTCCCCCGGATAACCCTATGGCTGGCTCCCAGCTTCATTCAGGCCTCCGCTCAGATGCTTCCCTGCCCAGCCTGGCTCAAACACCACCAGGCCCACCTCACTTACCATCATTTGAAACCCTCCTGCCCTCTTTACTATTTCTTCATGGCACATTACTAGCTGACATTAGATATTTGCTGTTCATTTACTGTCTGCCTTGCCGGACTTAAGTATCAGGTTCATGAGGACTGAAATCAACCATATTGTTCCTGTCCATATTCCCAGTGGCTGGTACAATGCCTGGCACCGAGTAGGATTACAAAAAATATTTGTTGAATGAATGATGAATAGATAAATGCTCAAAACTGAATGGCTCACATGCATCAATACTCTTTGAATTATTTCACAAGGATCATTTATTATAACATTAAAAAGGTGTAGATTCTTGTATGGAGTTATCCATTGATTCAACAAGCATTTACTGGATTCTGTGTACAGCAGAATAGCCCAGAGAAGGGATCAACCATTTCCATTTAGAAGAAACAACACTGGGGTGGGCTCTGGGAAGATGTGCAGACATCTGCCAGATGGGGAAAGACATTCCCCACCAAGAAAGCCACACATGCAAAGGTGAAGGCCAAGCTTCTTCCAACACTAAGGAAACTCCTGCCACCTCCACCATCACCCACCACATAATCATTCATTTAACTAGAATTGTTAATCTTTGAATTTTCAATATTCTTCATTTACTTTGAACCCTGGGTTTGGACTCCACCTTTTAGTATCAGTCTGGCTAATGCAGTGGTTCCTAATAGGAAGGCCAGTCAGAATGAGCTGCAGTGCTGCTCAGATACATGAGGGTTCTGGACATCCTTTGTGTGGGACTCCTCACACTGCTTGCCCTCCACCCTGAACATCACTGCCCCATGAGCCTGTGCACCAGCGGGGAGAGCTGCATCCCTCGGCGAGGAGGAGGTAGGAGAACTAACGGAGACCTTGGCCTTGTGCTCAGAATCCTTAGGCCTGCCTTGGCTATGCTTCCCTTTCCTTTCTAAACTTCATCTTTTTCAGCAATAACCCCTCCCCACCCCCCCAACAGATTTTTACATTTTGCTAAAAGCACTTAACTACCACATCAAACAAGAGAAAGACACATGCCAGGGTTGTTCTACATTCCTGTATGGGACAGGTGACCAAACTGTCTGGGTGGGAGGTGACATGGGAACATTTTCCTCTTACAGGGATTCCCTGAGAATGTCTCACCTACCCTAAGTGAAAGTTCTCCTTTCTCAAAGCTCCTAATCAGAGTCAGCCTGTGATAACACTTCAGCAAAGGAATTAAAAACACCTCGTGGAAGATCCAGAGCTTTCTCTTTGCTTTTGGGCGAACTGCTCTCATCTGGAGTGGAATAATTTAGCCAGGTAGTCTGCATTTTGGAGCTTTAACATATTATTCGAAATTGAAGAAAACCAATTATATCTTCCACTTAATTATTATAAAATCACAGCCAAAATGCATGCATTACGTCACATGCAGTCAACAGAAGAAAAACCAGCCTTCCCCAAGGTGACTTCTTCTGGTCACTTCTTTTAGAATTTTAAGTATATCCTTGCTTCCTCCAGCTTACTCTCATTTTTCAAATAGCAATAAAATGCTAAAATAAAAAGTATAAAAGACATTTATCTAAATACTTTATGATGCAGTCATTTGAAGTTCTTGAGAAGCAAATCCACTTATCCTTTGGAAGGTGACACAGTGTGGTAGTCAAGAATGAGCTCTGCCATTTGATAGCTGTGTGTGTTCAACTTTCTATGGCTACTTCCTCATGGGCAAAATCTTGCTATTAATAGCGCCTACATTATAGAATTATTATAAGAACTAAGAGAAAAGGTTTAGGATAGAATCTGACATGCAGCAAACAATGCAATAACAGTCACTTTATTACTTCCACAAGCATGTTAGAGGTACGTGTGAGCCAGCATAGAAAAAGAACTGGACTTCCCAGGAAGATTTGATCTCTACAGCCTGATATGTATCCCAAGTCTAGCTATGGAAAAGGATGCTCGCAGCCAAAAGAGAGGAACAGGAAAGAACAAGCACTGAACCATTCCCTACTCTATCACTTAGCTATGGAACAGGGATCCTGCAGTATTGCTGTTTTACCTCCTGTGGTGCTTTCTCCATGAAAAGGAAAGTTAACTGGGTCACCTTTCCATGGAGACTAAGTTTTTCGTTCAGGTGTGGTTTAAAACACACACACACACACACACACACACCATCACCACCACCACCACCACCACCACCACATATCACCCCCCATAAAGTGGAGAAGTCAATCTAAAATAAAGAGATTTTCATATAAAAAATGAAAGACAAGCTGTATTTGCCAAGTGCTAATGCAATATAAGAGTGTGAGAAAGTGTGTTACATGTGTATGTTTCTATATGGCATACATTTCTGTGTGTGTGTGTGTGTGTGTGTGTGTGTGTGTGTGTGTGTGTGTTTATTCATGGTTCTCAACTGGGGTGACTTTGTCCTCCCCATTTCCCTGTGACATCTGTTAATAACTGGACACAATTTTGATTGTTGCAAATGTGTGTGTTGGGGTGTTACTGGCATCTAGTGGGTACAGTCCAAGGATGCTGGAAAATATCCTGCAATGCATAGAATAGACTCCCATACAAAGAATTATCCAGCCCAAAATGCCAATGGTGCTGAGATTAAGAAACTTTAAAAACATATTTACATATATTTCTATTATTATTGAGGGTGATTGGGGCAACACTAGAAATGTCTACTAAAATAAACAATAAGCTTTGTCCACAAGACTTAACATTCTTATGAAATAACTCTCTGCTGTAGAGGTGAATGCCAGGCTTAAAATTAAAAAAAAAAAAAACTTTATCCTGCTCTCTTCTGGGATAACACTAATTCAAAAGTGTCCAAGAAACTTACTAGAGTCTTTTTTTTCTTCTTAGGCAGATAAGATCAGCCTGAATCAAGCTCCAGAAATAATTAAATCAAATTGCCAGGCATGCAATCTTCATAGTGGGTGAGTGACACTATAAATTCTTGTTCCCCTGCCAGGTAGGTCAGAATTGAGGGAGAGGCTTAAATGTGTTCTAAGATAGAGAATCAGAGAATGTTAATCAGGGTTCTGGGAAGCTTAAGAAGACACTCGACTCATTGCCTCTCCTTCTAGCAAGAAGCGAGTGGTGCAGACCAATGGGATCCTGCCCAGGTTAAGAACCTAAAGGCCCCTTAGCACATTTTAATAAGATTCACTCACTTTATGAAGCGGAAACATTTACTATAAACCATATTGAGTGCCCACCAAGTGCCAGGTAGCGAGGACACAAATGAGAGTGAGACTCAACCCCTGACCTCTAGTTGCTCATGATGGAGAGAGACACAACAAGAAAAGGACAGTATCATGTTATAAGGGCAACAGTTCAAAGTTCAAAGAATCTCAGAGAAAATATAAAAGAGAGATTATCTGGGGTAGTTGAAGGAAGGTATCTGAAAAAGACAGATAGCTTCCTTGGGTTTTGAAGGGTGAAGAACGTTTTCCAGATGTATTTGACGGTGGCAGAGGATGGTGGCTGTGCAAAGGCACTGAGGTGTCAAATGGTACTACAGTTTCATGTAGCTCAACACATTTGATTTCTGGAGCTGAAAGAGTGTACTGATGTGAGAGAAGGAGAAGCTCAAGGAGATGTTGGAAATATGGGCTGGAGCCTAACAAATAAATATAAAAGTTAAGTTTTCTCATTATCATATTGGATTATTTTCAGACAGTTTATAATATTATATTATTAGATTATAATAATATAATCCATTCTTTGTCTTAATTTCGAAGCAACTTCCCAAAGATATTTATGTATCTCTGTTTTTGTGACCTTAAAGATTTATAAACAATATATGAGAGAATGTTTCCCTAAAAGGGCATTAAGTAAACTATTTTGTAATAGAAAAAAAACCTACCTTCTAATCAGTTTATAGCTCTTCCAAGAACTTTGGGAGATGCTTTGATAAAGCAGCCTCTTTCACATTTTCCCATTACTTTTCACCCAACTAACGTTTTATATCCCTGCTGTTACGGGTTAGATTCTGTATTTATTTCTCTCTCTATGTAATGTGGTAGGTGCCATATACAAATATATACAAACATGAATAAGCGATAAATTAAATAACATTTCACTCTCAGAGCCATGTATTGCCAGCCTCTAATTAGAATCTCAGTTTTCCTTCTTGATTTGTTTGTGACTATGTTCTGAAGAAAAAAAAAATTAGACTTAATAAATCAACATGAACAATATCAGTCTAAAAATACAAGTCTCTTCTGGGTTTTATTACTTTTTATATTGAGAAAGTAATTCTCTCTCAAGTGGGAGTAAGACATGGACGCTGTAAGGCAATCTTCAAGCACAACACTGAAAGCTCAATTCCCCACTGTTTTGCCAACATAGTGTCATAGTTACACTGTGATTTCAAAAGCAGGGACATAAAGGGCATTGTTGAGGATTTCTCTATCTCCTCCCCTCTTCCTTCTCCAAACCCAAAACTCAGGAAAGGATGTCAAACAGAAGCACAATTTTATTATGAATTGGTAATTTTGTCAATTGTAAAATGATGTACAAGCTTTTCATTGTTGAATGAATTAATGCTAAGGGTTGAAAAATTTTAAGAACCTAAGTCATAAAAATAATCACATTAGAGAAAAATAAAAGGAGAAATAGTCCATAACACCAGCATTATTAATGTTTCTTATGCCAGTTTTTTACATGGCTATTATCACAAAATCCGTACAATTTTGTATTATTTCTCCATTTAAATAATTTTCTCCATTTAAATAATTATTTATCTATAAAATGAATCAGACAGCTATTAAAATGCAGGTTTTCTGAGAATACTAAATGGCCTGCATGGGAAAATGCTTTTAAAGTAATGTTAAATAATAAATACAAATACAAAACTATTCAACTTACAACCCTAATCTTCCCATGTGTGTACAAATACACCCACATAATAGATAGAAAGAAGTATACCAAAATATTAAGTGTTTATTTTTAAATGGCAGGATTACTTTTTTATTATCACTTTTCTGAATTATTCAGTTTCTGCAATGAACATTTATCCATTTTACACTAGAAAAAGTTCTAAATATTACATTAAAAATTTTCCATATTTCTAGTATTGATAACTATCATTATAATGCTTGCACAATATTCCATTGAATAGACATAGCTTTTTTTTTCTTTTGTGGGGAAGTGGAGGTCATTTCCCATTTTTGCCTGTTATAACTCACGTTCTGAATTTTTCCCTGGCTCCATATTCAAGATGCTTTACATGGAAAAATGAGGCCTCGATGATCTGCCTTCTGTCAACTTCTCCAGCCTCAGGGAAAAGCTAAGAACACAGGCATCGAAGTTGTATGTTCTGATCAGGATGTGTGCCATTTCTTTATAGCATGGTCATGGAATAAAACAATATGCGAGGATGGATTTAGAGTTCATGGCACATCGAGGGCACTCAGAGAAGGGCGCTGCTATTGTTATTATCTCATCTCTACTCCCAACCCTTCCCACCCCAGCTAAGATGAATCATTCCAAGTTGCCTGATACACCCTCCCCCAGCTTCCACTCCTTATGTGTGTATTGCTCATATTCTAGAAAGTCCCTCTAAGGGTCAACTCATGTCTAGCCAGTTTAGTGTCCTTCTTCCTCTTGTGATCTTTATTTGACCCCTTGTCTGGATTAGTTGCTCCTCTTTGTGTGTATTTGGGGTGGGGGGGAGGTGTCCCAGATACCCTGGTAAATACCTCCATCTGAATATTTGCCACATGATCTTTGCCTATTTATTTCTCTCTTTCTTCCACTGGACTGAAAGTTCCTTGAGATCAGAGCTATTATGTCCATCCCAAACATTTAGCACAGGGTTTGACACACCAGTTTTCAAGATGGTGGTTGCCTGAATGAATTCACTCATCTTCAAAAATATGATTTTAGTGATTATATAATATTTTATTGTTATAGCTTCTGTAATCCAAGTATTTTCTTTATATTACAGCCCCTTTTTGGTCTTGGACTCTATATAATTTACAGGAATATCCTTGTACAAAAATCTTATTTAAAAAATAATAAAATTGAAGGTGTAGAATTGCTGGCTTTGAACATGTTAAGACTAATTATCATTGCCGAAGTGGAGGGCTCCATATCTTTGGACTCCCATCTCAGTCCTCCATGTCTACTGCTACAGTCTTCTAAATCAACTCAATTGCTTGCATTAATTTCTTGACCTATAAAATGTCATTTTTGCTGAAGAACATTAGTGTTTCTGATGATTTCCAATGTGCCCAGCCTGGATTTTGATCACACACACACGACACCTGGAGAGGCCACCTCTGCCACGAGGCCTAAGGAAGGGGATGGAAGAAGCCACTCAGTTTTCTTCAGCCTTCTGCTCACAGTGGCCAGACTGTGGATGTGAAGCTCCTGCAACTCAGTACAATGGCTCAGAAATACATTGATATCATTGCTTTCATATTAAGTGACAGTTCTTCCTCCCTAGACCTGGTTATGACTCTTTCTTCCAAACTATGTTTTGTTAGGTAATATGAAATTGGTATTATTCAAACATTTTTATCTTATAAAAATAACAATTTCTGTATTTGTATGTATACATACATATATATATATATATATATTTATATATCTCCAAATAAATGTCTTATTGATAAAAAATCTTCTCCCCCCTATCAAATGTTTTAAAGATGATAAACTTTAATACACAAGTAGAAAACTTCAAAATGTGATTCATTTCCTGGGGCAGTGTCAGGATCACCTGACCCACACCTACCTGATGAGGGGGCACAGGAATCTGTACCTAAAGAACTCCCAGTAAAGCTCTCTCATCTCCCATTTTAGTGAGATACAATTGACATGTAACATAGTATAAGTTTAAGGTGTACAATGTGATTTGCTGTATGTATATATTATGAAATGTTTACCGTGATAAGGTTCATTAACACTCCATCACCTCAAATAATTTAAATTTTGTTGTTGTTATGGTGAGAACAATTAGAGCTTTATTTTATAGCAACTGTTAAGTATACAATATGGTATTGTTAACTATAGTTGCCATGTGGTACCTTAGATCCCTGGAACTTATTCAAGTTTGTTTCCTTTGAGCAACATCTCTCCATTTCCTCCAGACCTCAGCCCCTGGCAATCACTAGTCCACTCTGTTTCTGAGTTCAGCTTTTCTTGTTATCTCAGATATGAGTGAGATCATAGAGTGTCTTTCTCTGAATTCTCAAGGTCCAACTATGTTGCTGCAAATGGCAAGATTCTATTTTTTTCTAATGGCTTAGTAATATTCTTCTCTCTCTCTCTCTCTCTCTCTCTCTCTCTCGCTCTCGCTCTCGCTCTCGCTCTCGCTCTCGCTCTCTGTGTATCAATCACATTTTCTCCATCCATCCATCCATCCATCCATCCATCCATCCATCCATCCATCCATCATCCATCCAACTTGGATTGTTCCCATGTCTTGACTTTTGTGAATAATGCTACAATGAACATTTAGTGCAGATATCTCAGAGATACTAATTTCATTTCCTTCAGACATTTACCCAGAAGAAGGATTTCTGGATCACATGATGGTTCTATTTTTAATTTTTTGAGGAACCTCCATACTATTTTCCATCGTGACAGTATCAATTTACATTCCCAGTACAGGAGGGTTCCCTTTTCTCTATCCCGTCTCCAGCACTCATTATCTTTTTGATAATAGCCATTCTGACAGGTGTGAGGTGGTATCACACTGTGGTTTTGATTTGCATTTCTCTGATGATTAGGGATGTTGATCACCTTTTCATGTACCTGCTGGCCATTTAAATGTCTTCTTTGAAAAAATGTCTATTCGAGCCCTTTGCTCTTTTTTAAATCATATTGTTTGTTTATATTATTGAGTTGCAGAAAAGTTCTGAGCTTGCTAAAGTTTGTAAATCATTACTTTAGAGCTTCATTTTTTTTCTAGCTGTAATATAGTGATTGCTTCCCCAAACACATATTTTCCTTTCTTTCAATTTTAAAGAAAGACATTTGCTTTTATGTATCTTTTCTTTGCTAGCAATGTCACTTATTTCACTTTGAGTTGAAAATGTTAGTCAGGAGAATAGACCCAGATTAATAAATTAAAATTTTTTTTAAAAAGCCCTATGTATATAGGTAACCTGCCACAAAGAAAATTTATTGACTTCTAATTGAAACTCTAGCAAAAGAGATCCTTTGAGGTTTACAGGGAACTAAAGTTTAAACAGTATAAAGGGTCATGATATTTTTTTGTACTTGGTGTCCTGGTTTTACTCCTATTTTAGGTAAATATGAAAAACATTTGTAAGAACTTCCAGATAATTTTGAATAAAAGGCAAACCCAGTCTAGCTAGAGAATATATCAAATCATTCTTAGTAGACATGTACATAGACATGGCAACAGCTGGGAAGGTGACATGGCGCTGAGGGGTGGTTGGGAAGTCCTGAAACCCAGTGGTTTTTTGCTTTTCCTATGAAAGCCCACTCCAGCACACCCAACATACAAAGTGAACAATTTCTCTCAAAACCATCATGAAATGGTTGGCTAAGGGAGATAGCTTTGGAAAGGAGACTGGAGGTTTTACAATGCAGGGCTATGGGGAAAAGGCAAATATGCAGTTACAGTCAGCTTGTAAATGAAGAAATCACATGAGGAAAATGCTACTCAAATAACATTATTTTAAAGATATGATTACCATTGTTATGAAAACTTAGTACCACTTGCCCTAAATGGAATTAACCCTGAAAATATATGAATAGTAAAGAATGCTCATTCTTTTGCCACTTAAAATGATCTGGCTAACCACAGTGAGAAAACTTTCTTTAGAGCTCCTTATATTTTAGATGATAAAAATAAGGCCTAGAGAGGTTCAGTGATTTGCATAGGGTCACACAGTGGAATCCATGTCTCTGAACTTCTTCCCCATGACTCCCCCTGATGTGGCAGCAACCCAGGCAATCACCAAAACTGGCCCAGCTGGAAAACTCTTTTTGTCCCAAGTGATTCAGCAAACACTCTCTATGTACCTCTTAGCTGATCTAAAGTAGAGTGCCTCCGATTTACTGCACTGAAGGTAACTGTTAAAGGAGTCTAGAGGCAAATTAGAAAACATTGATTGCAGTTTCTTCCTCTAGAGTGAGAGATTAAATCAACCAAGCAAAATTACAATATCTTAGCTGCAGTGCCAGGGGAGCCCCTAGCAAAGATCAACATAGCATGAGAAGCAGAGAGTCATCCCTGTACAATGGAATCCAACCACTAAAACTTTTCCTAGCTCCTTACATACCCCACAGCTTCAAGCCAGAGCACAAGTAATTTTCCTTGTATGTGCTGATTACGTATGGGAAGCCTACGGCATCTGGGTTAAGATTTTAATCTTTTGAGGCTCAATTCATAGACCATCCTCTGCTCAAGGTTTTCTGAGTCTTTTCTCCTTTACTGATTGCTCCTTTCTCTAAATTTTACTAGAATTTCTGGACAGAAGGGGCTTTAAGGTGGCAATCTAGGTAAAAGCAAGCACATTGATTTTATTTAGTTTATGTGCTTTAAATAAAAAAATTGCAAAGTTTCTAAAAGTGCTTTTATTCACTCTTTACAAGGATTGAGAAATCAATTCTCTATAACTGGGGATATTATTATATAGAGATGTGGTAGATTTTATGGGAGCAGGAAGCTTCCTCCCCAACCCCGGGCACTATTGGCACCTTCTCTAATCTTCCCCTTCTAGGCTTAGAGTTCAGTTTAGCACATGTAGTCTGTCTGCTGCCACAGGATATCTACATGTTAACAAATGTGATTTTATCAGAACTTCAGAAAAGTACATAGCTCCATGAGGACTGGGACTCTGTCTTTGTGTACCCAGTACCTAGCACCATGTTAGCATATCTTGGCACTAAATATTTGTTGGATGGATGGCAGGATAGATGAATGGATGGATGGATGGATGGATGGATGAATGGATGAATGAAAAACTTTGAGCTGTCAAAACCTACTTTATAGAAAGTAATTCTTTCAATGGGTAAAAGAGGATTAGGGAACAGAGTTCCAGCAATAATTGAGTTTTATTTCCTACAGAAATCTTCAGTGAGCTTTTTGTAGATAAAAGCATACAGCTAAAAGAAAATCCCAAACATTACCAAGAAAACTCAGTGCTTTGTTAACATGCAGCTCAGTATTAATGATCTCCCTGCTACCGCCCATCATGCTGAGACCAACATCAGCCTAGTATAATCTACACACTGTGGCAATAATGTACAAAGCCACTGGACTGCACTTGAAGCAGCATTTTTTCCCCTAGGGCTGATACTAATTCCTGAGCAAAATTGGGTCATCATCCACAGAGGCCATGGGTACCACAATTTCCCGGATTATGGGCTCTGATGTATCCATTTGTTTTATGAAGACTCTAACTGTAGGAGGAATATCTGTAGGAGGAATATCTGTTTTTTTGCTGCTTTTACTTTTTTGCCAATCTAAGTCCTCGATTAAAGAATAAGCAGAAGCTATATTTTATAATCATCTACATAACCGTAAAATCATTTTTTGTCCTCACAATAAAGTGATGCTGGTAGTAGTTCTGTGTTACTGGTGAGAATTTTGAGATTTTGAGAAGTTGATTTGGCTGTGCTTATACAGCTATTAAGAGAAGAGAGTGGAGAACCCAACCCAGACATGACTTTCTAGCCAATTCTCTTAAGCATCTTGCCAAACCTGTTGTGATGTTCACAGAAAAAGTTGTAGGTCTCGATTAATGCGTGTTACCTGAGCCCTGTAAACACATCATGACTAAAATAAGATGGAAAGACAGAGGTAAGCAAATGGTGAGTGAGAAGGAAGAAAAGGAGCAAAAACAGAAAAAGCCAACTTGGAATTAGATCTAATTTGATTCTTGCTCGTTCTATCCCATTTCTCAAGAGCCCATTAGCCGCAGAGTAGTTTTTATAGCTGTGCACACCCAACTGTATCAGCCAGCCTCTGACCCAGAGCTAGGCTCTCTGTAGCTCCTAATGGAGTTTCTTTTCACTTTCTTAAAACATATCCATATCTGCCTGTGGGTACCATTCTCAAAATGAAAGCTGTTATTTAACAATAGACCTTTACTGGGCAGTGAATACAGCCAAGCACAAAATGAGGAGATGTGAAGCTGGGGTCTATGTCCTTGAAGAAATCATTTTAAATACCCGATGGCACGTGAGTGTTAACTAGACTGCCAAATCCCATGGATTGATTATGGTTGCCAGGAGCCCTCTGCTGTGGATCCTGGGCCTGAATCTAGGCTGACTGGGTCAGTGTTGTTGTCAGGTAGCAATGTCAGCCAGGAGCACGTGGTGGGGAAGCTTCTAGCAAAATGCCTACACTGAGTATATATTCAACAAATATTGCTTCCTTTACTTTAAATTAATCCCTAGCAACCTTCATATTGACCAAAGCACTGAGCTCAACCTTTTCCTCACCTGGTCTGACCTCTGGACAGATAACAAGCATTGAGAAAGGAAGATGGACTTTGCCTGATGGGTAAAAATCAATATGCCAGTGGTCATAACCAACCCTCCTGACCTGTGTCAACAAATCCTATTGCCAGTGATTAGTATCCTATTATTGTAGCAAAGCCCTAAATTCCTCCTCATAGTGGTAGGACTCTTAGTGAAGTTTGACTATGGCATAGTTATTTTTTGTCCTAGGAAACCTGCTGACAGGCCTCCTTTGGAAAACCAAAAGCGTGAAATGCTTTTCACCCCACTGAATGGTGTTCCACATGACACACACTGATTGAGCCTAGAGAATCCTGTGGACTATATAAAGTACCTTCAGCTTCCCACTGCATAAACTTCACATATCCCTCTCCATGTCACCTTGGCAGCATCATGGGGCTGTTTCCAAACAGTTAAATAAAATGAAGACCCATTAGAAGCTGAATAGTTGTCCCTAAACTGGAGAGCTGAATTGCTTTTCCAGACTCCTGATGGGTATTCTAACCTGGATCCATCTCTGACATGCCTCCATGAACCTCTGATAGCTTTTATATTTGATAGTCACTCATTTCCTGAGCAGCAGGTGACAGAGATCAAAGATGGCCTCAATCAGTGACACCACCGAAATACCCTGCAAATGGCATCATTTCCAGGCACTCTTTTCTGGCATTGTAATTTCCTGGTACATCTGACCTAAATCAAATTCAGGTTTACAATAGGCCACATAAATAGTATCAGTAAAGAGAAGAGTGTCAAAATACATTTTCCCCTCACCCTGCTCCTCAATTTCCTCACCTCAGGATTATATGTTATCATGGCCACTGTTATTATTTCTGTTGCAAGTAAAAATAAGATCAGTCAGATTCACTGAGCAAACATCTCTGACATTTACTTTACTGCTTCCATAAAGCTTAGCTTACTACCTCTGTGAGGGCAGGAAACAAAACAAAACAAACAAAACAAAACAAAACAAAACAAAACTAGTCCCGACTCCTTCCAAGAAGTTACATGTGGCAAAAGGACATGTTTTGTTAGGAAAATATACAATCTTCAGGCGTGTGTGTGTGGTCTGACTATATGGAACTTTCACACTTCAAGTACTCTCATATTTTGCCTTTTGAAGTTTCTGAACAAGAAGGCACAACCATGACCAGCTTACAACAGTTACCAGCACACAGTAGGCACTCAGTTAATATTTACTAACTGGAGGAAGGCCTCTGCAGCAAGAATACTCCTTACTGACAATGTCCTAGGACCTAATAAGCAGGGCAGAGAGAGGGGACTCTTGCCCTGAGGAGCAGCAGATCTGAATGCAAATCTTACCTCTTAATTCCCAGCTGGGGTCAAGTCACCTCAGTTTCCTCCAGGGTAGTTTGAAGGTTAGGAAAAGGGCTTAGCTTCTTTCTCAGAAATGTTGAAGGTGTGTGAAACAGGAACCACAGCCAGGGTGGGGTCTAATTGCTTGATAAAAGTAGTCCTGGCTTGAAGGCCAACACAACTGCTTTTCACTGGAGATAAAATGTGCTGTCCTCTGTGTGGCTCTTATAAAAGGTCTGAACCCCTTCTTTTAGTAACTATCAAGTGATTTAAACAAGAGGGAAAGGAGAAGCTACATTTTTAGCCAACAGATGAGCACATATTCCAGGTGTCCTTGGGCACTGCACCTAGCACCAGTAGTTCAAGGAGAACCCCAATTTGTTTTCTGATTTAACCTATCAGATACAAAGTAAGATAAACAAAAGTGGGAGGCTCTTAAATAACTAAGTTTTGCTTTTAAGATATAACAGGGGACCAAAAAAAGAAATGGAATCTTTTGTTGTTGTTAATTGTGGTATGAAGAATGTTAAACATGAGCTCTAACCTCCAGAAAATTTGAGATGTACAGTCAGGAGGTGAAATCTTGCACTTCCCAACCTGCTTCTAGTGCAGTTAAACAGCCCTCCCACTATCAGGATGTTGCTTTCCACCCTCTATAATCAGACAATGAGTTCGTGATGTATCAAATTAAACCACAGATTGTGATACAGAAATATGTAAACTGAGGACTTCTGCAGATTTTAAGCAAGCTGCCTGTTACTCTCCTCTGGCTCTGCTTCCCAACCTACTTCCCCAGTCTCCTCTACCTATTTCCTACCCCGACCCCCACAAAATGGAGCATATACTACTGATGCCTCCTGCTCTCTCCTTTGAAACACTCTACTCCTACTCTACTGACTTTTTCTTCCCGTTCAAGCTGTTCTCATTTTGGCCTCACTTTACCAGCCCCACACTGGGGGCTCCTTCTAACTGGGGACTTACTTCCCCTTGTCATCTTCACGAGTTTCCTGCCTTAGCTTGCTTCCCTGGCTTTTAGCTTTGAAAGTGACTTAAGATCCATATAAGCTAGAATCTGTCATGTTCACTTAGAACAGATCTTATGCAGGTTCACAATATATTTGCTGGATGAATGAATGAAGCAAACTAATGAAGACACATACAACTAGAAATCCTGAGTGTTAATGGTTTTGACAACTGGGATTTATTTTAAACCTATTACTGCACTACAAAATTACCCTTCATCAATCAGACACTGTTCTTAAGAATTCTATCATAAGTGCCTATATCTCAAGTAATTATACTAAAATGGTGTTATTAGAGTTAGCTCAAGAAAATTACCCAACAAATGAATGGGATTTAAAAGAAAAAAAATCACCTTAAAAGAGATTTCTAATTATACAGTTTAAAAAAATTACCAGGATTTCTATCCTGACTATGCCTTGCATTTCATAAAAAGCCTTAGATAGCAGCAGTTTTCATGGTCAACTGACTTCCTCTCATCCAATGTTACAATGTGTGGTATTGCAGAATCATTAAAAGCACTGACTATAGTGCATGCTAGTCGGCTGGGGGACCAAGGCAAGTACTTAGCCTCTCCAGGCTTCCATCTCTTCATCTCCCAAATGTGGACAACAGTATCTAATTTGAAAGGATGTGGTGAGGATTCAAGGGCATAATCCATGTAAAGTGCTTTGTACAGTGTTCAGCAAATAATGAGCATCGAATAAATGTCAGCCATTTCTTCCTACTTATAAAATGCTTTTCTAACAGGTCAGTTGAAGAATGGCTAAATTTGCCATCTCTCCAGCAGTGAGTCACATTCCCTTTCAGTGTGCTTGCTAAATAAACTGTATTTAATGTCACTTGTCTTCCTCTTCTAACTTCTGCCAGAGGAAGAAACTAATGACCAACCTCAAATAAAAATGCAACAAATGATATACATATATATAATACATGTGAATAAAATATATAGATATCATATATATAAAACATGTGTGTAATATATATATATATATATATATATATATATATATATACATAAAGTAAATATATCCACTTTGACACCTCAACAACACTGTGAGATCCTAGGGGGTAGTGGATGAAAATGGTTAACATCCTGTTGAGTGCTAACCATGTAGCAGACATTCTTTTAAGTGCTTTCCATATACTAACACATTTGATCCTCACAGAAGCCTATGAGCCAGTCAACATGTGTTATTTATCCTTTATTCACTCAGTAAATAAAGAGTTACGTGGTGTTTTTTGATGTACCATTACAGACCGTAAAGGCAGGTGGTTAAGAATGCTTCTCACTCCTCTATTAGTTTTAGGTAAGTTACTTAACCTCTCTGTACCCAATTTCTCCATATAAGCAACTAGTATAAAGATGAACTGATACATGTAAATGGCTTAGAATAATGCCAAGCACATCATACCAATTTAGTAAATTTTAGCAAACTTTACCATGAGTTCATTTTAAAAGAGAAATAATACATTTTCTATTTATGGTTATAAATACAAACAAGCAAAGCTCATTTTTCTTCTCTTGTAGAAATATGAGAAAAAAGGGGTCAAACTTTGAATTGACATAAAAACCTGAATTACTGCTGGAATAGCCAGGAAAACTAAAAAATAAATGGCCATTTATTGTCCAGGATGAATAAGTCATCATTCACCTATGATTTCCAGAGGAACCCTTTGATGACTGGCTTAAATTTGTGAATGATCTCATTTGAGTATAACATGTCCATGGGTAGAATTGAACTAGCCAAGCCCATCATAAGGGAATTTAGTCACATTTGTTCACTTTGCAAACATGTTGAGCATTTACTCTGTGACAAACACTGATCTAGGCACTGCGGGACCCAGCAGTGAACAAAACAAAGCTCCTGCCCTTAGGAGTTTGCATTATTTTAGGTGAGTCAGGCAGCAAACAAATAAGTACATAACATATCAGGTAGTGATAATATCATATATGATGAATAAATTTACATTCACAAAATTATCTGCTCCTTAAAATAGTAAAAGTAGAGGGGAAAAATTTAAAGACTAAAATAGTTGCTGAACCATAATAATCTGTTAGGTCAGCTAACTCAGCTACTTGACCCCAAACCTCTACCAGGATTCTCTGAATAAGAGGTGAAGAGCAGAGCCTCGGGTACAAGGGATGGGGTATGTGCCAGCTTCCTCCATTCCTGCCAGGGCAGGAAGCTGGCCTAAGCTAAAGCACCCTGGAGAGAGGCGGGGTACTTCACAGACTCAGCCAGTCCTGGGTTTGGCTCTCTCCTTCTACATTGCTGCCCAGGCTCCAGTGATGCCATCTGACCTCCAGCTGCAGGCTCAGCCCAGCAAGATACTCACAACTCAGTCCTGACCTGCTGGTGATAGGATTTCTAGAGCTCTGATCTGTCATTTAGGGCCCACCCAGATCCCTGTGACCATTTCTGACCTGTACTCATGCTCTGAAATGCGGACTTCCTCCTTGTTCATAAGACTTGGTTCTCAACTAAGGACGCAATTCTGGTGACAGGATTCCTGGTTTAATCTCTGCATCAAAGCTCATTCTAGTCACCTGCCGAACACTCCAGGGCTCCTTGGAGTGGTGACTATGTGTCTTTTCCATGCTCATCTCATACAGTCTCTCATAGAGCTCTGGGTTGGGCCAGGCTATCTGCAGGCAACAGTTCCCAGCATTTTCATGTTGGGCCTGTTCTGGACTGCCCTCTGAAGTATACGCCCACCTTGTCACCTCATGATGAAACTGTGCCACAATGACTGATTGCCTGGCCCATGAATTCTGCTCTGTTGCCATGGAGCTCCTGAACCCTTATTGTGGCTGCTCAATAGGATTTCTGCTGGGCGAGCAGTTGGGGCCATCATTCAACACCCCACCTGCATATTTTAACCATTAAAAAGACAGATGAGTATATCTCCAGGGCTTGGCCATTACAGTAGTTAACACTGAGCACCAAGTTGCTGTATCCAGATTGACAACTAGAATCTTTTTGCCCCTACTGCTTAGAATCAGCCAAGAATCAGATCTCTCTGTATTAAGCTCTAAACATTTGCATATCTTTACTATCACAGTTTCTGTTTTGATATTTATCTGATCATCTGACTGATGTTTTTCTCCTTTACTTGACTGTAAACTACATGAGGGCAGGGAATGCATCTGCTTTGCTCACAGCCTATCTGCTGTACTTGATGGAGAGTTGGATCATCAACAGAGGTGGCCTCTGGCTCACTGACACCAGGATCAGCCTCTATTCAGCCCATATATGTATGAGCTGAAGTCATGATCTTCTGGCTTAAGGCAAAGGATCTCAAAGTCAACCTCTTTGCTGAACATTCTTCATCTTCTTTTTCTAGCTACAACCTGGTGATTTCATGAAGTTTTCAAATGGTGGCTAACTTTCTCTACCACAGCCTTTGTTTTTCTGGAGTCAGAGGAGCAGTAGGTACCGCCTCTCAAATCTGCTTCCAGGTCACTCTCTCCTTGCTTCCTAAAACCCCCTCAGCTTTGAAACTCACTTTATCACACTATATTTTACCCACTACACCTCATTATTTCAGTCATTCAACAATATCTGAGTCCCTTAGCTTTATTCCTTGGGTTCTGGAGCCCTCCTTGCTACGATAGTCCTGAATGGTTTCAATAGACACATAGATAACCCTATAACACCACAACTCCAAGTTCCTTTCCTCTGATGGTTTTGTTCTCAGCTCACTTTGGCCACCCAGTCTTATCCCAAACAAGAACTATAACTGCATTCTCTGTGAACTCGGCAGAGGTGGGTGATACACGGGAAGTCTCAGCTGCCCATTATAACTAGCAACTCAAAATACTTATTTAATTGGAATGAAGCCACTTAGGTTTATCCTTAGTCAAAAAATAAATCAGGCTAAAGTAAGAGAAATCGAACAACCAGGAGTTTCCATGTAATATCACAAAGAGTTGTGGCTGTACAATATGCTTCTGGTAGAGGCCATTGCTGCCAAAGGTGATTTAAGAAAAAAAATATTTCCTAAATGTGGTCCATTAATCCTGAGATTAACTAACTT
Organism: Macroglossus sobrinus; assembly: GCA_004027375.1. Classification (NCBI taxonomy): domain Eukaryota; kingdom Metazoa; phylum Chordata; class Mammalia; order Chiroptera; family Pteropodidae; genus Macroglossus; species Macroglossus sobrinus. The sequence goes on from PVKZ01000408.1 coordinate 679,198, forward strand.
GGGGTGTATTTAGAATTGTAAGTGTTGACTGATAAAACTCATGAGCTATTGTAGTTGGATGTCTGATATTTTTTTTTCCATTGGCACCTATTTGTCCTACGTCCCATAAGAGACCTTTCACTATCCATTTCTCCTCTCCTCTTGATTCACTAGGTTCAATTGCCTCCCTGATCCTCCAAATCCAGCACAGAGAACACAACATTGGTGTGAGGTCATATTCTCTTGGTCATAGTGATTGGTTGTGTGAGGGGAAGGTGACCCAGTCAGTGAGAATTTTGCTGGGCTTCCAGGAAAGACTCTTGCTGTTTACCACTGCAGGTGGCAAGGTGTGGAGCTTCTGCATCCATCTTACTTCAGTGAGAGGAGATCCTATCTGAGAATGTGGCCAAACTGAAATAGAATCCAGATATGGAGAGAAAAAATAAAGGATCCCAGTGTCAAATGTGTAGATGAAACCACACACTTGGATTCTCAGTTGTGTGAACTGTGGCCGTGAATGACATGTGTTCCCACAGCTTCTTCTTTCAGAACACACAATCAAATCACAGTTCTCAGCTTCCCTTGCAGGTAGGTTGGGTCCATGAAACTGAACCTAGCTAAAGGAATATGTACAGAAGTGATGTAAGCCCTTTCCTAAAAACATTCTATGAGCTCCTCTAGTACCTTAGTACATTTTCCCCCTTCTACAGCACCCTTTGAGATGTTCCAGAAGATATAAAACAGAGAGCTGTGATCTAAGAAGCTGGGGGGTGGGGTTGAGGATGGAGGCAGTGTCAGAGAGGACCTCTTTGTGGGAATGATATTTGAATAGAGACCTAATTTATAAAAAGCAAGTAATAGGTCTATTAGGAAGAGAAGAGGAAGAAAGGCCACTCCCAATAGATGAACTAGCTAATGCAAAGGCTCTGGTGGCAAGAAAGGGCTTGGAATATTGGAGGAACAGAAAGGTAGCCAGTGTCATTGGAGCTTAGTGATAGCAAGAAAAGGTCCTGTAGTCAAGAAAAGGCCAGCAGTTAAGGCAGGAGATGCTGATACCTTGGACCAAAGTGGTAGCAATGTAAATGAAAAAAAAAGTGGGCAAATTTATAATATTTTTTGGAAGTAGCACAGACAAAATTTGCTGGATGGTTAGAAGTTAAGGAAGAGAAAAAGGGAGGAAATCAGTGATGTCTCTTAAGTTTTTGGCTTGAACAGCTGGTTAGATGGTGATGCCATTTATTCAGACAGTGAGATAAGAAGGGAATCAGTTTGGAAAAAAGTAATCAGGACTTCCATTTTTGAACATGTTGAGTTCATCAGTCTGTTAAAGATCTAGAATGTAGACATCAGAGCTTAGATATCAGAGTTTATTTCCTCTAAACCACAACGATGATGATGATGGTGATGATGATGATGGTGGTGACAGCTACTGTTCACTGAGCATGTAAAATATGCCAGACATTATGTGAGATGCTTTACAGAGATTATTTCATGTAGTCTCACTACATCCCTCTAAAACATCACTCTCATTTTACAGATGAGGCAAATGAAGCTCTGGTTTAGTAAGGCAACCTGTAAACAGTACAATGGCTGCTAAATAAATAAGTAGTAGAGTTTTACCTCATATGGCAAGAGACCTTGTCATAACATGTGTCATACATCCTGCACTAGAATATAAGGTACTTGAGGGAAGGGCAGTATCTTTTCATTTTTCACATTCTCAAAGCACTTAGCACAATGCTTTATAATTAGAAGACACTCCATCAATATCTGTTGCTTGATTCCATCATTCATGGGAAAAGACAAAACGGCATGAGATTAGGCCCAGGGAAGGCTTCCACTCTAGTTCTCTTTCCTCAGCTCTTTTACCTCCATATTCCTTATTCTTTCAACGCTGCATTCAATTAGAACCCGATGGTTCACCTTCCTCTTTCAGAAGCATTTAGAACACTCTACAGAGGGGTCTACACAGTACGCCACAACAAGATTTGGAGCACAAAGTCACCAGAAACAAGGAGGTGGGAGGACTGTCTCAGCACACAGCTCTCATTCAGTAGCTCATTTAGCCCATGGTTTTCAATCAGGCCTTTCAGGTCATTGGGGGCAATCTGTAGTAAATTAAAGCTAAAACTCATTCTGTACTCCCAACCCTCAAACTCAGGTGGTTTCCAAAAGGAGCTGAAATAATAAGCAGGAAAACATGTGAGATACAGAATGAACCAGAGTCAAGCAATTTCAACTGAGATCAGCTTTTCTGTTTCCCTCCTACCAAATACGTTAGGTCAATCTTCCACTTGATGAAATAGGAAAAGAAGAACTCACAAACACTCACTGTACCCTCCACCTGCAATTTTAAGAGAAATGAGGTTACTGGATCCAAGATGAAGACCATATTGCTTCCCAATTGAGGATCACGAGGACGTGCTCTGTCAGGAAAGCCCAGCGAGAGGCCCACGCTGTTCTTTCCTTTGGATGGCCTGGCCCTCTTGCCTTTCTTCCATGGACTCTCCCTTGCTAGTCTTTCAAGCCTCAGATCAAACGGCACCTCGTCCAGCACTCCTAGGATGACTCAACTGATCTTCCACTGTGTTTCCGTACCTGTGCTCATTTCTAGATTTTTTTTTAAAAGATGTGTCATCAATCTCTCGCTCTCCCTTATAGACTATTAGTTCCTCATGGGAAGGGATTATGTTTTACCCATCTTAGAAACCTAGGGCTCAGTGACATAGAGTGAGGGTCAGGAAATAGCTGTTAAATTGAATGGTGGAGAGACTGACATAATGTTGTCAGGGGAACAGGAATCTAAGGACATGGGAGACCTTGATGCAAGTCCTGGCTTTGGGCCGGCTCCCTATTTGCTGCAGAGTAAGCTCTGTACCCTTTCTGGGTTTTTGTTCATCAACTAAAATAATGAGGATAGAGCAGCTCAGCTCGGAAGGCCTCTCAGCTCTAAAACTAAGTGATGTTGTGCGCACAGATGGGAAAGCAACTGAGGATAATGCATTCATGCAGGCTGGCTCTACAAGGCCTTCACCATTAATCACAATTCTCCAGTCTGACAAAATCCCTCCGCAAACAATCTCAATGGATGCTGCACACAATGAAGGAGAAATAATCACCCTCAATTTCCAGATGGAAAACCATGTTCTAATATCTATTAACTGTGTCAATCTTTCTCTGGACAAGTACATATGCTGTGCTTCCCTTAGCTTCTGCCCCATCCCAACAACCCTCATTTCTCCAAGGCCGGGTGGGCAAGGGACATGGAGGTGGGCAGGGAATATGCCTGAGTACCTGATGAAAGCAGGGTCCTGCTTCCTGGCATGCACTTCACACAAGCTAAGCAACGCAGAATATTCTGCATGTTTTAATCTTCAGATCTGGTTCTAAACTCAACATTAAGACTAAAGTCCTAAGAGAATGCTGGGGGCTTTCAGCAGAAGGTGGTTTGCTAAGAGCAAATCTGAATAGACCCATACTTTCCCACCAATGCCATGACTCTGGTAGGGTTACTGTCCCAACTGTGAGAGGAGGTAAAAAATTGCATGTGATGCTTCTCTCCTGAGGCTGGGAGAATAGAATACTCAGTCTTTTAGGCTCCATTTTTCTAAATATTTTCAAAACAGAGCTTCTGATCTGAAGTCCTGATGTTTCCTGGTTAACTGCATTTCTCCTCCCTGCACATGATTTTCTCCTTTCTCTTTAGTAGTACACCCCCCATTTTTTGTATTCAGACCTCTCTTGTGGATTCCTGAATCCACAACTAATACAAAAATTTTCTAGTGGAATAACGTTTTATATGTTCAAATATAGATCAGTCACAAATATCCTTAAATATCTCAATGTATACGATGTCCAGTCTCTTCAATTAAATGTACCTCAAAGCGGAGGGTGCATTTAATTGAAGAGACTGGACATTGTATACATTAATGTTGAGTTTAGAACCAGATCTGAAGATTAAAACATGCAGAATGTTTTAATGCCCAGTGCCAATAAGCCAGGTCCTCAATCTATGCTCATGTTTCTAACTTCGATGAGATAGATGTTTTTAATAAAGGTGACCAGTCCCCACCTTACTTGATTAATGTTGAAATTAATTTTACAGAATGCATTCTGACTGGGTTACATTTTCCTGCTTGTAAAGTGATTTCTTTTTCTTTCTTTCTTTCTTTTCTTTCTTTCTTTCTTTCTTTCTTTCTTTCTTTCTTTCTTTCTTTCTTTCTTTCTTTCTTTCTTTCTTTCTTTCTTTCTTTCGGTAGATATTCATCATTTTCAATAATTAGGAAGCCATTTACCTAAATTATCCTTTTTAGAATGCTGAACAGGAAACTAAAGTCTCTCCATATCCTGCAGTTACAATATTTTACGATAGCTTTATTCATATAGATCCACAAAGCTTATCATTTCTGTGCCAAAAAAAAGTGGCTACTTAAATAAGCTTTTCTTTATATTGTTAAGACTAAGTTTGTGCTGAACCTGAAAATGAAACTGTAAATGTGACTGTAGTCTATTAATAGGGCCTACGGTTTGCTATATATTATGTCATTTTACCTGCAACCAAGATGTGTTACAAAATTCCATGTAAGAAACTTACTAGTCATTGAAATACTGCAGAGTAATTAAAACTAATAGAAGACCCTTCCCTTTGGCACTACACTGTCTAACTCTCATAAAATCATAGTATTTTCCAAAGATAAAGTATTTAAAATATAAATCCAAGAATCTGCATTTCTATTACATTAAAAAAATTTACCCTTTGAAATTATATTTTTTCTTATTATAATATATGAAGACTGATATAAATATACCAGTGCTTATCTTAGTCTCATCATTTTTAATATGTAGGAAACATAACTTCTTTCTTCTAGAATTGGTTTTTAAATCAGCAACCACACTATTATGCATATCTGATATGCAGTTGCTTTGTTAGGAAAAAATGCAGCGTGTGATATCTTACTTGCTTAGATCTCATCCAATTATCACCAAAAATATTCAAAGAATTCAAAGATAATTCATAAGAATTATCAAACAACCATCAACAAGGAGGTAAAAAGAACATGAAGGAGACCCCTGAGAGGGTGAGGGAGAAGGTTCATGTGTAAGCAGAGAACAGATGGAATATGCGTTTCAGGAAATTACAGGAGGTTAACATTGCAAGCACATGCCTCAAGCACAAGCATTATTTTTATGCACCAGTTTAGAAAACAATGGAGCAGAAAACAAAGGTTTGACCATTTGCTGAAAGGAAATTTCAAACGAGGTCAATTCTTTCACACTCTTATTGGCTCCAATGAAAGCCAAAGTAGATAAGAGGGCAAAGATAAAAACAAAACAAAACAAAACAAAAAAAACACCATATAAAGCAAATAAATAAAATATAAACGTACTCTTCAGAAAAGGAATCTTTTGTTTCATCAGCTCTTTTTATCCCTAAAAGACTCATTACTTATAAAAAGAAATTTTGTTCAGTGAAGCTCTCTTAAAATGACTTCCATGACCTTGATTATCCAACATTTATTTAACCCTCAGTAGTTTCTAAGTTGGGCTGAATGTGTTTTTAGTGCACTTGTACAAAATAGAGGTGTTGGCCCTTCTGCTCTTAAAAGACCATAGATGTTCCTTATTCCTGCTGAGGAAGTCTTGGCTCTATCCTCCCTGAACTGGGCCACAATCTCTGGGTCTTCTTCTCGTTGGTTCGGCCCATTCTTTCCTCGTGTAAACAGTGTCTGGGATTATCTATGACATATCATGGCTGCAGCAATGGACAAGAGTAGTGCATCTCACACTTTAATGTGCCTAAAATTGTCGGGGCAGGAGGAGTAGTAGTCATTAAAATGCCAATTTTTATCCAGTAGGTTTGAGTGGGGCCCAAGAGTATATATTTCTATTAAGCTCCCAGGTGCCGCTGCTGCTGCTGCCGCTGCCACTGCTGCTGCTGCTGACCACACACCACACCTTGAATCACAAGGAATTAGGCTGCATAATCAAGTTCTGAGGTTCCCGTCTCCTCTGCTGAGCCAATGTCAAACCAGCCCTTGAACAAACAGTTCTCCTTATCTATCTGGATTACTATTTCCCATGAAGGTGATCAGATAAAAGACAAACCAAGGAATGTGAGAGGAATTAAGGAGAGAAGGGAAGAAGAGTGACACAAAATTTTTGGATGAGATTATGGAAGCAGGATGGTTGTGGTGAATATAATATGATTGGGTATAATAACAATATATAATTATATGATTATGATCTGATTAGAGATAATAATAATAGACAATAATAACATGAGAGGAGATTCTTGGTGAACAAAACACTAATAGGACAGGCTCATCCAACTGAGCCCAAAGAGCTCTTAAATTTTTTCAGCCTGACATTTTCAGCTTTTGTGATGTCCAGGCATTATCCAAACCAATCATGTAATACTTTCTCATGCAGAAACGGTGGTTAAGAGCAGTGCCTTGGAGTCTTGTAAGAGGCCAGAATCACATTTTGCTGTTACTAGTTACCTAACCTCCCTACACATAAATTTCTTCACCTGTCGAATAGGACAATAACAACTATAGTCTAATTATAAGAATTAAATGAGAAATGTGGTAGGAAGTACTTAAAGGCTATTGTAAACTTTAATAATAAAATACAAGTTCTACATATACTTATTATTACAGTTCACTCTTGAGGTGATGACCTGGGCAACAAGGGGGCGAAAACTAAGGCTCAAATAATCTTTGTACAAAAGCTGCCACTGAGTGCCCAGCCAATGTCTGTAATCTTGTCTTTGGCCTGAGGTCTAACACTTAAACACCAAGCAGTCAGTAAGTCAAATACTTGCTGAATATTTAATATATTCAAGACATACTTAAATAAATATTTTCAATAAATATTTAATTTAATATTTAATATTTGAAATCTCCTTTCTTTTCTCTTCTGGTTTGGTTTCCATGGAGTCTGTACTATGGGAAACGTCAAAGCCGACTAAAGAAAATCCACCCAGTCCCTGACTTCTGCCTTCCTGCTTATTAACAGAATTGCAGAGTGTTAGAATGGCAAAGACCTCTGAGATGGTCTAGTCCAACCTGTTTTTCAGCACTTGGGGGCTATGTCACTCTTTTAAGAAATATTTCAGTGGCTCTCTAATTCATGCACCACTTTATGTCCGTTGCCAGCCATCTGAGGGTAGCTCTGTGTTACTCATGCAATAAAGAGTATGGCTGGATGATAACTGTTTCCCTTCATGTTCAAGGGTATGTTTTGTTTATTCATAGCTTTGTAGATTATTTCCAGATGGTCGAAGTTGCTAAAAGTTCACCAGCCTCTGGCTAAATCTAGCCATGTCCACACTGACTTTAGCCACTCAGGATCTACTGGGTTGGTGGTAAATGATGATAATAGGATGCCTAAGGAGACATCCCAAGTTGAGCTCAACAATCAGTGGTCTGAGGGATGGCTTTGTTTACCTCCCAGAATCTAAGTTTGAGAAGAGACTTTAGGGTTGTGCACACCAGTTTTCAGACTATGTTCTGCAGCAATTCATAATCAGCATTGCCTCAGAGCCCTGATGGAGAGGAAGAAAACCTAAACCAGGGGGACTCTGGACACCTTCTCTCAATCAGAACCACTTCTTTTTCAGCTACTTATATGTTAGGGTTCTGCTGACAATTTTTTAACACTGATGTGAAATTTTTTTTTTTAAATTATCCAGGTATCTAAATTCTTTCATCAAATGTATCTGCGTATTAGTTACAATGAGGTTTAGCTACCAGTAACCAAGACACAAACTAAGAGTGAATGAACAAGATATAAATTTATTTCCCTTTCATGTAAAAATCCAAATTATGCATGGCATGATAGCACCAGTTATGTGAGACTAAAAGCTTCAAGCTTTCCGCTCCACCTTCCCAAATGTGTTTTCCTTTTCTTTGGGTTCAAACTAGAGCTACAGCCATTGCATTCAAGCCCAAGCACGTTAGAAAGAAGGGTACACACCACCCTTTGGAACATTCCCTCCCCAGAAGTTTTGTTCTGTTTATATCTCGTTGGGTAACATTTAGTTATAATGGCTATGCACAATTACAAGTGAGTCTGGGAAATGTGGGAATGTTGGTGGCCATGTGCCCAACTACACATCGTGAAATTCTAAACATTAGGAATAGAGAGAGATACTGAAGGACAAAAATTTCTCTTCTGTCACACTCTATCTTCAGCCTAGTAAGCTCAGGTTCAAAGCTTAGAGTATCTGATTTTCTTCGTAGATCTTCCTAGAGCTAGCGGATTAGAAAGGGATATGAAGGTAGCTTGAAAAGTGACAGCTGAAATGACAGTGGCTGCTGAATTACATGCAGCAGCTCAAAGCCATTTACTGGGGAAGCAAATCAATATTTACAGTCCAACATAAACTTTGGTTATGAAGAAAAAGTTAAATTATGTTTGGCATATTCTGCTTAAGGCATGGAAGGACTAACACACTATGGAATGATTCCCATCAACATGGTGAAAGGTTTTAAAAGACATTTAAAGTAAAAAAACTTCATTACCTGGGAAATTCGCCTGACACAGCATATCTCTCTCTGAATATTCCAGGCCTCCAATGGAAGTTTTGGTATTTATATGTATGTGTGTGTGTGCAGGGGGGATGGAGTTTGGGGGGTTGGGCTGGGGTGGGGGGGTATAGGAAAACATAGAGAATCTGGTTCCCTTTTAGGTCCCTGAACCTTTAATGGGGCCTGGCACCTAGTGTGTACTGAATGAGTATCTGCTGAATGAATGAAAGGACAATTTTGGGGGCCTGAGACCCAACTCTGCTTTGGAGCCTTCAAAAATGACAGGCTTCTTGTAAGAACAAGGAGCAAGATTCACCTGGAAGGAGAGGAAAAGAAGGAGCTTTGGGCCTATAGTGCACTGAGAAAAAGGTTCCAAGTCACAGTGGACAACAAAGGAGGACTCTTAAAAGCCCAAAGATTAAGCTTTCTCCCATGATTTTTCCCCTAAGCTTTGTTGTAGTTTATATTCTATTCATCATTAGGGTTATTATGACCGCATTTTATAACTGTTTCAAAATTTTTTCAAAAATAATCTAAACCAGCCACAAGAAAACAAATGTTATATGATTCTACCTACGAAGTATCTAGAATAGTCAAATTTAGACACAGAAAGCAGAAGAGTGGTTAGCCAGGGTTGGGGTTAGCCAGAGAGGAGGGGAAGTTGTTTAATGGGTAACAGAGTTTCAGTTTGGCAAAATGAAAAGGTTCTAGAGATGGATGGTTGTGACTGATGGTTGTACAACAATATGAATGCACTTAACACCACTGATCTATACACTTAAAATGGTTAAAATGGTAAATTTTATGTTATGCACATTTTATCAAAATTAAAAAATAAGTCCACATATGAATTACATATATTAGAGGATTGCATTTCATTACAACTGTCAATATTTTAAAAAAGTGTTTGAACCATAGCCTATAGCCTACAACTTTGCAAATACTATAAATGGTTTTTAAGCATATCTCACAACCCACCCAAAACAAGTGGCATCCACTCCAGGTTCTCCAGGGGCTCCTCCCACAATGTCCTCAGTGCAGTTTCTAAATGATTCACCAAACCAACTTCAAATCATTCAGTAACTTACACCCTCATGTATTTCCTCTAATACCTCACCACTCATCAATGCTCTTAAACCAGCTTGTCTGAGTTTAATAATTTGTAAACTCCCACTGTCAACTTGCTATCTATCTGAGGAGAAGGCATAGAGCTTTCACCAAATTCTCTACAGGGGTGGCTCTCAAAGTGTGGTCTCCAGACCAGCAGCATCTGCATCGCCTGGATCTCTGGTAGAAATGCTCAAAAGAAAGAAGAGTGAAGGTTGTGGCTACCTATGATTGCCACTGACTACAGGAAGGCAATTCTGCAGAGACAGCACAAGGTTTTAGGGGCAGAAGACCTCAATTTGGAGAAGAGGTAAGTGAAAGCCCCTTCTGAAAAAAACAGTCTGAATCCAGCTCTACCACTTATCACCTATGTGCAACTTTAAAATACAGATGTCAATCCATTTTCTATTTCTGAGGGTTGTTTTGAGGATTAAATGAGAGAATACAAGTAAAAGGCATAGCATACTATCTAAAAATGTTAAACACAATCATAAATGTTTACTATGAGTAATAGTAGTAGGAAAGCTTATAGCTATATCAGGCACCCTTAGGATAATTTTAGAACATGAGAAGAAAAAATAAAAATTGATAACTATGTATAGCTGAGTCACACATTTTAACAACAAAAAAAACACGCTATTGAGCTATTAGTTTAATGTGAACAAGACAGAATATTCACCTTTGAGAAAAAGTTTCAAACCCAGTAGTTCACATTTTCCAAATTCAAAGAGTCTTAAACTACTTTTTAGATTAGGTCAGAGTCTCTGAACATAGTTCTTCAGAGAGAAGATATTATTTAATATTCATATAACAGCAAACACTCTTTTAACTAATTTCATATATACTACCTCAGAGAAAAGATAATATAAGAAATCACCTTAAGTATAGGTAGGTATTATTTTAGAATTCTACAGGACCTGTGCTAAGGAGGTCCCGTAACCATCCCCACCTCTATAACCTGACTCGAATGATTACATAACCACATGCTGGCAACTAGTAAGTGGCTAAATTACATGAATTCTAATAAATTCTTCCAGATTAGTTGTCATCGTATAACCAAATATTTTGGGTAATGACAAAATCTTGACAGTTTTGATAGATTTGCTGTCTGAAGAGTAGCAGCTTCATAGGGACTTTAAACAGACTTAACAAGAGCAAAGAGTAAAAGAGTTGGAAAGGTTTAAACTGAAAACATCTCTGACAGAGGCTCTCTCCTTCAATATTGAAAAAAAATTAAAAAATCATCACACTATAGTCTTCTTTGGCAGCACTAGAATCAAACAATCTCGACAGGCAGTTACTCTTATTTCTGACTCACAGACCATACTACTTTTCCAGAGAGACTACTACATTTTTCAAGTGTGTTCCATTTCTCCCTAATCCCAAATGGTGCTCAGGCACCACGGTGAGCCACAAACTTCCTGAACTCAAATGTTTCAGCCAGATAACTACCATATGACCAGTGACACCCATTCATGCTTGGAGAGAAACCTTTAGACTATTTCAGTGTTGAAAAACAATCATTAATTCATCCAAAAGATATATTTATTAAGTACCAACCATGACTATGTGTAAGGTCATATAATTTATTCCTTAATTCATTCTTTTTTTTTCAATTTAAAAAACTGAGATAGAGTTAACATTCCACAATATTAACTCTTTTTAAAAGAAACAATTCAGATGTTTTTAGTATGGTCACGAGGTTGTGCAATTATCAACACTATCTTATTCCAGCACTTTTCTATGTTCCTAAAAGAAACCATGCACCCATCAGCAGTCACTCCCATTTCACTTCCCCTTAACTCCTGGTACAAACGAATCTACTTTCTGTCTCTGTGGTATTCATTCATTATTTTTGAGTACCTTCTCAGCACCAAGCACTGTTTTAGGTACAGGGGGACAGACTGGTGAATAAAACAAGCTATGAGCCCCGCTAATAAAGCTTTTCTTCTTGTGACTATATGCATTTCACTAAATTAAAAAACAATATGTATTTAGTAAGTAGGAAATACATGCAAGAAAATACAATATACTCAGTCTGACAAACAAGAAAACCCAACCACACACACACCACACACACACACACACACACCTACACACACACACACCCATGAGATAAGCAAAATAGGTTCAATATTCTTTCTTAACTAACAACTTTTTCTAGAAAACTGGTATGTTATTATTTCTCCTTTTTTCCTCTTCCTGGGTCTCTGGGAGGTTGCAAAGATCAAATGAAATAGCTAAAGAGCAAGACAGAGGACACGAAGCATGGCCTGAGCCATGGTCAAACTGGGCATTTAGCTTCAGAACAAACAGAGGTCACCCCTTGTCTTGTGTCCACATGCCTTGTGCTACAAATCACCATCTAAGCCCAATCACTGGCTTAAGACTTCAGCTTTAACTCTGAAATAAGCTTTTTGACAAAGAGAAGATTATCACCCAAAACAGCAGGTTCCAACCAAAACTTCTGAGCCCCACCCAAGCTATGAGAACTTTTATTAGGCAAGACACAGTAAAGCAATTTTACTTTTAATTTTTGAAGGCAGAATGTGCTTAGGTCCTAGAAGTTTACTTTAACAAGCATTGCAGGATTTGACCCCCTGGATGTGAAATGTCTCGATCAGCTCACACTTTAAAAAGTTTTGCTAAAGATTAATCACTGCTTCAGACTGACTGATCCCTGTCATTTCTATGATAAACCTGCTGTAATTCCTAAGAGAAATGTTACCAACAGGTACACTCATATCACCATACCTTTATTCACAGACATTACCCAATTGTGTAAACTCAAACATAGTTAAGAACAAGGGATTAAACTGAGTTTGTGAAACAGTTTCTTTGTTTGGATCTAACAGGACCATAAGGCCAAAGTGTTTCATGTAACTAGAGTGACCTTATAATTTATCATCCAAATGAGATACTTTTGAGAGTGAAAGGGGCACCTTTAACAGGCTGAGACAGCAGACATAAGCCTGGACAGCACCAGACAAATGCAGATAGATGTGCGGTCACTCTGTGCATGGGCATTATGCCAGGTCCTAACCGAGAATGACCTCCTGAGTCTGTCCCGGAGCCTAGAATCAAGAAGGAAAAATTAAATACTCTATATCACATGTCAGGAAATGCCAATGGTTATAAAAAGATAACCTTTCATGTTTGCTCTTTAATGCTCTTCAGATAGGCTTGTGTTATCCTGTTTTATAACAAATCCTGCAACCCTGTACAAAGGAGTTTATAACGAGGACAGGTCCAAAGTGAATAAGTGATGAATATAAATTAGTCGGAAGAGATTACAGGTCAACATTTGTGTGTGTGTGTGTGTGTGTGTGTGTGTGCGCGCGCTCATACATGTGTTTAAGTAGAGAGGCATGGCAAGGAAGAAAGAAGCTGATGTAATTTTTTCTTTCAAAAAATCAATGAGAAATACTTAAAAGCATGACAACTCAGTCATAACTAACATAAGAACAATAATTCACAAGTGCAGAATAACACACAGAATGATTCTGGGGTTAAAACAATAGCCATAACCTTTCCTCACAGTCCTTTTCTTATTTTTCTAATAAATGAAGGATTAAACTAGTTTTTCCTAACCTGTCCACATTTCCAAAGGATTTTACCTGTAGAGAAGCTTTCTCTGGAACAATGTTTCTGCACTTAAATAATGGTACTAGCCTTCTTTATAACAATGAAGTTATCTCTGGCCTCCCTCAGGCTAACTGAAAAAGTTATTCTAAGGCTATACATTCCTTATGTTTTAAGCTCTCACAAAGCTATAAGATCAGAACAAATTTATAAGTGATAACACAAACTCATAAAACTAATGAAATTCAAATGAATCACATTAATTAATCTGAAATATATTACTGAAATTAGATTTCTACACTGTGGTCTGGTTCTTTCAAGTTTGGTCTCCCCATTTTACTGTATGTCATGTGATGACTCAATTTTCCAACCACTTTTTCCTATTCAGGCTTTCTATGCAGCTTTTATTGTCATCGACACCGCCCCATATTGTCATCTGGCCTAGCTGTGGCTGGAAGGCATCATTTGTAATTATATTTCCCACTGTCCTTTGAAATGCCATTAAAAAAAACCCACTAGATACTGGGGTACTAATAACACACATATCATCATAGGTACTAGGACCTCACAGCAGTATGTAGTTATAATGTGGTCACCTGCAGAGTCTAGAACATGCTTACCTTAAACTTGTTTTCTAATTACCATCAAAATGAATTTCACTAGAATTGTGAGCTCCATAAGGTCAAGGATTTGGGTCTGCTTTGTTCACTGTGGTGTTCCCACAACTTAACAGATCCTGGCGCATAGTAAGCAGTCATTATAGACTTACTTAATGAATGAACAACTGGGTGAGTGAATAGAAAATTCTCAAAGAGAACTCGTGGAACTATAAGAAATATACCCATGGTCCTCAGTCTCCTGGAACCTGAAGGAAGAACACAGACAAAGAGTCCTGCCAATTAACTTAACAACTGTATATATACACGAGAAGAATCCACACATACACTCACTGGATTTTATATTCAACACTGAGAAAAAGCACTGGTATGCAAGCCAATAGACTGGTCTTCCTCAAGAATATCAGTGCAGCAAAGAGGGCTCTTTGCCCTCTGTCAATCAGGAAATAATTGCTTTTGATGAACAGAACCCAACACCAGCCAATGGTGGTGCAAAAGAGTAGGACAGAGGAAGGAAGGAAGAGGAGAGAACTAGAACATATTATATTAACATCTACTGCAGGCTCATAAACACTGTGGTAGAAACTTGATATCTGTTACCTAGTTTAAACTTCACAAGAACTCAATGAGGAAAGCTTCACTGTATCATTCACATTTTTAGAGATAAACAAAATTAATGCTCAGAAAAGTAAAACAAGGTTCATACTCTGAATGGGAAGTTGGCTTTTGAACCCAAGTCTGTCCATTTAAAGTCCTTACTCTGTTCTCAGGCCATGCTGCTTCCTAAAAGAAGTGACCCATGGTGATGAAGGGGCAAGAAAATAAATAGTGAAAAAGCCCTAAAAGAGAAGATTTCCTGTCCTGAAGAAAAATGGATAAATTAAAAAATGAAACAATACTGTCCCATTTATTTCTAAGAAACACAGAAGTTCTTTAAAAGAAATCCCTATAATCCCAGCCAGAATTTAGTTAATTCTGTGATTATCTCCTTTGGATTGAAAAAAGAGAAGCAGCAGTGGCAGCATCCACAGTTACTTCTAGCACTGGTAAATGGACACAGCTATAGTTTTTAATTCATTCTTCCTCCAACCTGCAAAGCTAAGCTTTCCCTATGTACTTTGAATAATACACTGTAGGACTCACCCCTAAATAAAACCACATACTTTCTTATACTTGCAAGTATTTTGTGTTAATTTTTTACTTGCTCAAGAAAAACAATAATGGGACAAAATCTGGTCTGTTTGGGCCAACCAATGGCTCGTAGCAGGCAGTACGAATTAGTGGTTAGGGCTGTGCCTCCATAGTCAGACAGCTTGGGTTGGAATCTCAAGGATGTCTCTTACTGACAGTCTGACCTTGGATAAATTTCATAAGTTGGGTAAGCCTCAATTTCCTTATCTGTAAAATGGGGATATTACCAGTGGCTGTCTCATGGGTCTTTGTGACGTCATGCACGTAAAACACTTAGCCACATGCCTGTCACATAATAAGAGCTAAATAAATGTTAGTTATTATTATTAGATCATGCCTAGAAAATATTAGTGCCAGCAAAGCAGCATGGGTAGAAACAAGCCACATCTACTATTTTTAGATTACTTGAAAAGATTATCATTTAATTGGAATTGCATCCTACTGTAAACTACCCTACAACTCACCTTTTCTATATGCAGTGGCATTCCTGGCATTCCCCCAAGAACACTTAGTATCTTATTTGGAAAAGAAATCACAAAATCTTTTTAATTACAATGATGAACACTGTTAGCTGCAAACTCAGTAGTAAAAAATAGAAATGTTTATCATGGTGGAAATAGCTATTATGATGAATTAATATACCCACACAAGATCAGGTACTTCTTAACCCATCTGGTTTCTTCTTTCTTTTTAAATTAAATTGAATTTTTGAATCTATACCATCATCAAACTGCTCAAAAGGAAAGAGGCAGGCAGGTGGATCAGAGAGCAGAACTATAACCAATACCCACAGCAAACTTCAAAACATCAAAAGAGCTACAGGAAAATTCAGATATGAGGAATGATGACAGACTGAGAAGAGAAGAGGGACCACTGCTTAGACAAGTCTTATTTAAGAGACTGGTTCCCATGAAGACAATATTTCCTATATGCTACTTCAACATACACAGAGAAAAGAGGGCATAAAGGAACTTCTAAATATCATTATTTTTAATAGGGCCCCTTTGGGTTTTCTCCTTCTTAGAAGCAGTGATACAGACCTAGAGGATAATTACATGCAACTACTTAAAGCAAAATGAATGAAAGAGCATCTGTACTGAGAACTTAGGTTTTGGTCATATTCCCATTAAGTATACTTTCCCAACATTGAGACCTAATTATTTATTGTTTCCATCTTCCTCTGTCCTTCCTCCATAAATATGGCTTTTTTTCTACAATCATGCCACTTTATTAGCTTTAATATTTTCTCAACATAGTCCAAAAACAATCGCTAATTTTCAATTAATTCTTCTTATGTGCAAGTAGGTAATACCCACTGTGGTATGGGATCTGCTTTTAATTTAAAACATCAGTTTAACCTACAAACATGTATTATATATGTGACAGACTAGGCCAGACAGGCACTGTAATGAATATAAAAGCCAATCAGATGTCAATTCTATTTCTTCATTCAAAATGTTTTTTAATGCTTGTACTTATTTCTTGCTGGGCACTGTACTGGGGAATGGTACAAAGGAATGATGCTGAATAAAAGTAATGACAATTCATAACTCATAGGGTTCATGTTCTAGAGGTTGACTTATATATTGTCTATAGAGACCCTGAAGCCAGATGGAGGAGAAGACTTATACACCACCAAGATGCCAGAGAGTAGAAACTGAATGAGCAATTATAGTTATACTGGATGACCAATAATAGAATCTAATCTAGTGATTATGTGTATATCCCTCCTAGATTTGATCATTACTGATCATCAACAAATATTTATTGACTATTCCCTATACAAATAGCCCCACATTAAGAGCTAGCAATATGGTTTAATAACAAACTCAACCCAGATCATGATACATATTTGCTGTAGGCTTGGGAAATTGTTGAGAATATGGGAGCATAATGGAGAAAAAATGGGATTTATACCTTTATTCTCCCTAAAACTCTACCCAACCCTACTGCTTATCCATAAAACTGTCAAAAAAAATATTTGGGACATATGCCTCTTTTTTTTTAACTATGGGAAAACATATATATTATAAAATTTATCATTTTTACCATTTGGGGGTATACAATTCGATGGTATTATGTACATTCACACTACTGTGCAACTATCTTTTCTTTTAAATCTTGCTTTCTTATCAATGAGATCAAGTCTGAGTGTTTACTGACACACTTTAAAAAAGCCATGCTAAAGCCCTAACCTCCAGATGTTTTATGATCAAGCTTAAACACATGCATACATGTGTGTACACACAGACACATCCCTAGGTAGACCAACACAGGATCAGCAAATACATTCTCTTAAATGTCACCTTTAAGCTCTTTGTAATGTCTGCTGGAGTACTATGTGAAAGGTGGAAACGGCAGCATGCATGCTACATGCCGATCATCCTTGGACTAGTCATTTTAGTGCAGGTTCAGAGAAGTGGAACAGAGCTCAGACTCTTTGACATGCACATAGCCATAGATAATAGTTTTGTGCAGCATCCCTAGCACTTCTCAGACTATCTGATGGCTGCTGACATAAGCAGTTGGCCTGGTACCAGCTACTCTTCTAGGAACCACTCAGCTTCTCTTGATCCAGTTTAATTCACTCAACATGTAGTGTATTCTTGCCATGTGCAAGAGACACTGATGCTGTAAAATTAAATGATAAGTATAATAAGTTCCAAACCCCTAAAAGCTTTCAGTGTAAGTGTAAGAGGAGGTTAAGGCAGGTACTTGAACCTAATGATGTGAGGAAGAATATGATCCTTTCTATGGAAGAAGACAAACAAAAACAGAAGTATGAAGGAAGTCAAGATCACCAGTTATATTTGATTGAAGCTGATCTGGGCTAAAAAGGAAAAAAAAGGTCACAGAGTTATAGCAGGTAGAATCAGGCAGGGTGAGAGATAGGGCAGACCCAGATAGAGGGAGAGTATGATCTATGGCTCAGGGCAGATCTATTAACACAAAGAGAGGCTCAGGCTCAAGATTTGTCATAAGAAATCACAGCAAACATTTTTTTAAAGGATATATTATATAGAGGAAAAGATACAGTCATGTTAGAGCCAGAAGAATCTGGGTTCAAATCCTGATCCTCTACCTATTAGCTGGGGGATCTTAGCTTAGTCTTTCAACTTCTCCGAACATAATATCTACAAAATAGGTATAATAATATCTGCCTTGATGGGCTGTGTGAAGGTTAAGTGAGAAGCAGTTTACAGGGAAGTTAGCAAAATATCCAGCATATGGCAGGTACTGAATACATTTTGGTTCCCTTTTATCCAGGGGGATTTTGAGTAGCATACTGAACTACAAAACTGTGTCAGTAAAGATTTAGTGAAACAAGGACAGTATTTGTTGCTTTAAGGCAATTCCAAAGAAATATAAGTCTTGACAGTTCTCACTCTCAAGGAATTTATCTAGTGGTAAAGAAAAGGAAATGTATATCTTAAAGAGTCATAAGAAAAGAAATTACAATCATGAAAAGGAACTCATAACATGAACATTACTTTAGAAACATACTTCCTGAGTGATTACACAATATTTGTTCATGAAGGATGAGAGGACCACTGAAGCAATTGGAGAGATCTCTATAAATTAAGGAAGAAAATATGAGACTCATAAATACTACACACATTTGCTATGTCAGCCCTATTATTTACTAGCTGTCTTACCTTACACAAATTGCTTAACGTCTCTGAATCTCTATTCTCTCAACCATGAAGGGCAGATTGCTTTCTCTTTTATCTCTCTTACCTGGGTGTCATGAGATTCAAACAAGATAATGTACATGGACAAGCTCTGCCAACCATCAAGAGCCATACAAAGGCATGACATTATTATTAGCATCATCTCAAAGAGAACAATGAAATCTCTTACATATTATTTAAACACTGGTCCCCTCCTCCTATGTCCTGTGCTTATATAAGGACCAACAAGAAAACCAAGATGAAACTTTACCAACTTACAAAATAAAAACTGCTTTGTGAAAATGATTGATCCTGACACACACTCATCTCTTAAATTCTGGGTTTAATGGTTGCGTTCTGACCTACTCATTCATACTAATGGAGGTACCTGGGTTGCTCCTGCAGTGTACAACACACACACACACACACACACACACACACACACACACATTCTGTTCTGCTTAATGGCATAAACAGCAATTTTTCTATCTTTTATCTGCCAGCCCACAAAATGCTCTGACAAAAAAAGAAATTTTTTCTTATTCTGGATTTCTGTGTAAAAAATTACACAAAATCTCTAGAACATTAGGAAAAAATAAAAAGATTCCAAATATTTGAAAACAAGCAATTAAACACTGACCTGAAAACAGTTTTCCCTTGACATCTTGGTCTCAAAGCCCTGTCTGTCTTCTGCAAAACTAGGTCCTAGTTACCAGTATTGCCTCTTCCTCTCTCTCCCCAAATTAGATCTGGCAGTTAGTACTGGTGGCTTTTAACTTCATCTGAGGATGGTCTATTGAGTTTGAAAAATTTATTCTGTAAAGCCACAGCAAAGGCTAGCATAAATGCCCTCTTTCCTCCTGTAAATTGGTATCACCAGAGCTCAGGAAGAAAATGAGAGGCTGTAAGGTATGTGCTAAACTGAGCAAATGAGTAAGATTGGGAGACCGTCCCTAGAGACTGAAATTCAGCCAACATACCACCACTTCCTTTTATGGCTGGCCAGGAGAAACCACCCAGGTCAGAAAGTGGCTGCAGAGCCCTGTCCTGGTCCTTTACACCCACTCCATTTTCACATGGAAATGCCCAGGTGAGGGATTAAGTGTGCAGGCTCAGGCACCAGGGGACAGTAATTAAACACTGTTTGCACAGGCAAACAGTAGTGGGGTTCCAGAGAGGAAGGGGTGGGCTGAACCAACAGCAGACCACAAGTGGCAGGAGGAGGCAGCATAGCTAGGATTCACATGTGAACTGGGATTCAGTCTGGGCTCTGCCTTGTGCTGCGGTTTAAGACACATTATGTAACCTATCATGGCTTCAATCTCCTGATCCGTAAAATAGGGATAGATAAGACTTTTGGTAATGATCAGTGTTTGGCACCAAGTAAGTATTCACCAAATGGTAGTTATCATGATCCTCAGCAAGGTATGCTTAACTACAGATATTGAAAGCTTAAAAGTGCCAGCTGTCTGCTGAGCTAGTCATCTTGATGCAAGTGAGGTTTTCTTAAAGTACTAACTCCACAGGAATTATTTCATATAGGACTTCATGAATTAATTAAAATAAATATAGCACATTAACATTGTTTTCTGTAACATGACCTTGTCTGGTACTTCAGCGTCACTAACCCTTTTCTAAAAGGTTACCAATGAGATCCTAGTTGCCCAATTTCTACCATTTCTCTCTCATTTTCCACTTGACACTACACCACTTGACAGTTTATCTTTCCTTAATTTGAGAAAATCTGTGTTCTCTTGGTTTTCTGAAACCATGGCCTCCTGGTTCTCCTGTTACTGCTTTGACTGCTCCTTTGCCCTTAGCTGGCCCCTTGTCCACCTGGACCAAAAGAGAGGTAACCCTCGTGGTTCGTGTTCTCTTTGGGTCACCTGGCACTCTATATTCTGCTCCTTGCCTATGTCATTCATGCCTGTTCTGATATTTCCTGACTCTGCTTTTTGAGCCATGTCTCCTTTTCTGTGTCTGAGATCGAACTTTTCCCAATGTTCATGATATACCTCCAACTCAATTTGTCAAAGACACCTTTATCAGCCAAAACCAGTGACCCTCCACTGCCCTAGTTAGAGTAATGCCCAACCAAACTTCCAGGCAATCAGCCTAGAAGTCCAGAATAAAACCAGACAAAAACTCACCCATGGAGAGACTACATAGCAAAGTGGCCCAGTATTATCACTCTTGAGTCATACTGCTCAGGTTCAAGTTCTGGCTCCACTACTAATTAGCTACAGGACCATGGGAAGTTATTTAGTCTTTCTGTCGCTCAGTTTCTACATCTGCAAAAACGTATAAAAATAGTTCCACAACATAGAGTGTTTGAAAGGATCAAATGAGTATACTCCTCAAGTACTTAGAAGAGCACCTGGCACACAGCACTAAATGACTATTGGCTATCATTATAATTATGCTTCAAGAATAAGAAAATCTAGTGACTTAGGCCCAGGAGGCTTTGCAGGCAAATGTTTTATGATCTTTAATCTATTTTTCTACTAGTGAATAAACCACAGTGTTTGGCAGGAACTAAGCAATTAATTGGACCTCAATGTTGGCTATGATTAGCAACAAACTATGTTCTACTGTCCTAGATGGCAACCTGATAAATAGGGACAGATGTTGCCTCCTACTCCATCAGAGCCAGAGGAATCTTAAATATCTCCTGATACAGTGGCCACCCAACCTGAAGAGCAATGAACTACCTGGGAAGCTTTTCAAATCCACAGATCCCTAGGGCCCAGACTCTGAGACTGTTTCAGGAGGTCTGGGACCATCTCAGGAATCCAAGATGTCAACACATTTGGGATCAACTGATTCAATCAATTCCCTTCCTGTCAAAAAAGATAAAACTGACACACAGCAGAATTAGCCCACTTCCCCCATGTCTCAGAGTAAGAGGAACCATGAGGCTTACACATGTCACAAATATTTCCTCTGGCAAAACCACCTCTAGAAAGTGAAATGAAGAAATGAATCATATGCCAAGGACTCAGTCTCCAAAAGTGATTAAATATGAACATGTCTGTGTCTAGTTCATAACAAGAACAGGTAGGTTTCATGAATTCTTCCATTTATACAGAGAAGTACAAGTGGCAGATAATTCTGGCCTGTGAATTCATTCAGTGCCAAGAGCCAGTGCAAAGGAAATCCAAGTCTATTTTTATACCTTTTTATACCAAGCTGCCTTTTGGAATCTTCCTGCAACATGCCCTTCTGTATGCCCGAGAACAACCTATCCAGAGATCAGGAACTAAATATCTACCAAGCTAAAGGCTTCTCCCTGGACGTTTCAGTAGGGATGACAGAGATGATTTCCTAAGTGCTCAGAACAACTCCCTCTAATGTTTGGAAAGTAGCTCATAGTCAGCTGTAGTTTTGGCAATCACTGTGCATATAACAGAATCTGCAACAATGACCTCATGACTCAAGCATCCACAGCCTTGGCAGAGCCAAGGGTCCTCTCCAAAGACTCTCCGAGGGAGTCCCACTAGTAAGAGAAGGCCCAGGCTTGACCTCTAAAAGGCCAATGTCTGACTTGATCTTGGCTCAAATAGCCAAGTTGTCCTTGAAAAGTCTCAAAAACAGCAAGTTCAAGAGAAGCTCAGAGGCACCCCACCCAATAACTTACATTTTCAATCTCTAGTTGTTTTGAAATGTACATCTTGTAGGTGAGTGCTATACCCAGAACTCACCTGAGACTGCAATGAAAATAGATGACATAAGGATGATTCTATAGGTTCAACAAGGACCTCGTTTTGCTTTATTTCCACATGCCTCCTCCACTTCCCCAACATATTTCCTTCCTTCCTTCCTTCCTTCCTTCCTTCCTTCCTTCCTTCCTTCCTTCCTTCCTTTCTTCCTTCCTGTTTAAGACTTGGTCTATATAGGAGTGGTACTTTTAACTCTTGCCTATCTTCTTAGAAGGGTTTTGATCAAAAAACAGGGAGTGGCCTTGATATACTGAACAGAAGACCAAGATTTAGAGCAGGAGGTAGATGGGACAAAGGAAATCTTCCCCAGCCTCATAATTTTGCCAATGGCTGACCCTGAGTAGATATAATTGTCCTCAATTTTACTGCATACAAAAATAAGCTAGGGAGGGGTGCTTTAAAAATGCAGATTCCTTGCCTCCAAACCAAGGGATTCAAATTTGGGATGAGGCCACAGACTCTGTGTTTTAGCAGTTACTCGGGCCATTTGGATGCACATGGTTGTCTCTAAAACTGCAGAGCACAGCCTTACCCCCTCACAGTGTGAAAAATAAAACCATTGGACAGTTTTGTTGTTTCTAGCTTTGTGACCCTGGGTAAGTCACCTTAATGTCACTGATTCTCCCTTCATGTGTTGTAATACTTCTCTCACATAGATATCCTGAGAATTACATAAGGTAGGTGTGAATATATTTTTAGAAATGTAAAGCAACATGAAATATAAAACATAAATCATCATAATCCATTTTTTTTTATTCTCACTCATTTATAACCCATATTTAGAACATGCTGGCAAAGTACATCTGAGGGATTCCAGATATGAAACAAAAGTTTCTGGAGGCCCAAATTAGGATACTGTGCAGTCTGAGCCAGTTTTCCGGAAAAATCAAATGGTCTCTAAATTTAATAAAGAGTTACGTGAATTTACAACACAGTAAATTTTAAATGGCATCCACACTGCATAAGAATGAATGAGGGGAATAAGCACATACTTACAGAGCAAATAACGCTCATTCTTTGCTCAAACTGAATGAAAAACACATTCAATTTTGAAACGATTTTTATAGTTCTAATAATTCCTTTAATTCTTTTCTCTTATTAATTATTAAGGAAAATACCCACAAAACAACATTTTTCTTTGAGAATTGGAGGGTGCTTGTTCAATCCCTGTTGCTGTCCTCACCACAGGTAGAAATGATCAGCCCCACAGAGATCAGGTGAGGCTTCCAGCAGATCAAAAGTTTTGGTTTCATTTTCTCACCTGACCTAGACCTGCCTCAGTAGGAAGCTGAATGTGTTCTGAATTCTGGAGAGCAACACACTAAAGTCAGATTTCCAAGAAATAGATCAATCTTTGCAACAAAATAAAACGGCGTGAACAAAACTTGGTTCTTGGGCAGGGATTTTAAAATGAAGCATAATTTACGCAGTTCAAATTTTCATAAATGTAGAGAAATAAAGATGTGAAGTTAAGCTTAAATAGATGTCAACAATAAGTTTAAAATTCTTCAAATTCTCTTTCTCTACTGTCAAACTGGGACATGTTTTCCCAAGTTCTTCTTCCTGTTTTTCAAAGGAAAAATAGGCCATAGCCAGCTTTTGTTACAGATATGTAATTGCTAACAACCAAATCACAGCAAAAGTCTCCTAGTGGGTCTCTTGCCTTCATACTGCCTTCATGGAGCTAACATTCCAGCGATTTCTGGGTTCTGTCTGAGCTTAAAATAAATTCGAATTCCTTTCTCTGCCTTCCAGGGCTCTGTACAATCTGGCCCCGACACAGGGCCATCTTCCCCTTTCCCATTGCACTGTAGCCACAAAGGCCTTTTCCCCAGCTTTAAATTAAGCACATCAGGCTGACACCAGCTGTTCCTTCTACCTGAATACTTTCTCCTTTCATCTTTCCCAGGAATATTCCTTTTTGACACTAAAGTCTGTTTTTTTTTTTCCAGTGAGACCTTCCATGAACACCCTATGTAAAGTAGCTGTCTAATCACTCTTTATCACAATGCATTACTTAATTCTATGCATAGGACTTATCTCCAGTCATTATTTCTCTTGAACATTAACATTTTGGTTTATTGTCTTCTTCAAATGGAATGTAGGTCCATGAGAACAGGGATCTTGTCTATATTGACCACTGTAGTGTCCTCAGTGCCTGGAACTGTTCCTGGCACAGAGTAGGCCCACAAATATTTCTTGGAAAAGTGACTATGGGAAACAGTAAGGTTGCCTGATCTTAGGGCTCAGCATTAATTGGGCTTAGGGATGTCTCGCTCATAGACTCAATTAGTTTAAATTGCTGAACTCTGCTGGAGCTAATTTAGTTAAAACACAATTCAAACTTTTCTTTTGTTCTTTTTAAAATTTAATATTAACCATAATTATTATTATAGAAGTGCTACTGAAGTCTGAAACATATCCTAACTATAAGAAGTTTTGACTCAATGTAAAACCCTGAACTTGAATATACAAGAGTACAGCATATGCCACTGGGCCTGAGTTTCATCACAGCCTAAATTACTTTCTGGGAATAAATTCAGCGATTAATTCTTAGGAATATTATTGGGGCAGTATATCTAATGACACTTTGATCATCAGAAAAGGTTTTATCTGAGTTATTTGGTAATGAGATTACCTTGAATACTGGGGGGAGACTCAAACATTAACTACCATTTAAATGTGATTCCAGTCTAGAAAAAAGCAATTTGTTAAGTACAGGTTATTTGAAATTTTTGTTTGAGCCTTTAAATGAGGTTACTATTTTTCTAGAACCAATTGGTAGATTCTAAATATAGTCCATAAGCTTATGAGGTCGGTGAAGGGCAACAAGCATACTGGTGATGTAGATAGTTATGCTGCTGACAAATTGAGCTTCAGCCATAACATTTACCAAAAAAGTGAAAAGCAGCTATATTGGCTCATATTTTGGCCATGGAGGTATTACTATTTCATAGGAATAAACTGTGTTTTGACTAATGTACGTTAAGAGCTGTTAGTTACTTTTAAAAGGTGATACAAAGGCAAGAGTGGAGATCCAGTAAATAAAACTCAAATAGGTATTTCTTCATTCTGATATGTTATCACTCTCCCCATCCAGGACTAGGAGCCACAAATTTTGTTATAATACACAAGAAAGAACATGCTGTAAGATAAACTGAATAAACAAGCATCTCCTCAAAATTATGGAATAGGAAAAATGAAACATGTTGCCTTCTTTATCTGTCAACTGCTTTCTGAGAAGCACCTGGCACTTCTGGCCATTTATATAAATTTACTTATTAAGACTTGGCCAAACCTCCTTGAGAGAATGAAATAGAAATATAAGCTTTTAAAGTCTAAAAAAAAAAAAAGTTTTATGATTTTTCTATTCATGTCCTAAGGCATACCAATATCCATAAAAGCTAATGACATCTCTCCTCATATTTATTTACCTACTAATGTCAGCCATTAAGTCCTCAAAATTTATAATCCTGAGGCTAGTGAGAGAAAAACAGCACTTACAGGGGCGGGGGGGCGGGGGGTGGGGTGAACTTGGATAAATTCAGAATTATTATTTTAAATAATGTCTTTGCTTTTGCAGATTTCTACCTCAGTAGTTCTGGCTATCCATGCCTAAAAGTGCCTTCAAGTCACTATTCAAAAGTTCTCCAGAAAATGCTGCATACTATTGACCTATTCTTTATTCTGAATAAAGCTAATGCACCCTGTGGGCCCTTCTTAAAGTACTTCAAAAGCAAGTCATTAGTAAAAAATATAAACAGAAATACACTACATTATAATTACCAGAAATACAAGCACTCTAAATGTGAGAATTTTTTAAATATCTCAAAATTACTTTTTTTTTCTAACTATGAAGGGTTTTTTGGTGGGGGGTGGAGAAAGCGTTTATCAGATTACACCATCTTTAGGTTCATTATAGTTCAATGCCCTTAGATTCACCCAAGGGTTTTTACTTTTTCTTTTCTCTCTTTTTCCGTCAGATTCTGAAAAACAATTCTTCCATTAACTAGATCTCTGGGGAATATATCCTTCCTTAATTGGCTTACATGGGAAGGGCAGACTTTCTAATTTTATAGCAACACAGAGTATTCGTGGGTGGGACATACTTGTTGAGCCCATCTGAGCCAGCTCCCAGCCTGACTGTAGTAATCCTCTGACAGTACATGGGCCATCTGGGTGTCAATTCATTGTTATAACCCAAAGGAATTTCCTGGGTGACATCATGAAAAACCAAGTGGAAATCGTGTTAATACCACAGACGACAGATATCCCAAATCTCTGAAACCAAAATTCCTCTTCCTCAGGAGCCAAATTCTGTTTTTCTTCCATTATTTTCCGGGATTCTCTCCTACCCCTAAGGTAACCAAGAGAGATCCCAAAACAGAAGCTTGAGATTGGAACACAAATTAGTTCCACAACTAGGAAAAAAAAGTTTTGTTTGTTTGTGTGTGTGTGTGTGTGTTTTCATTTTGCAAAAGACAGGACATAATGGCTAAAAGGCAAAAGCACCGGTGTGAGAATGAGATACCTGAACATGGTGGACAGATTCTAAGATGACCCCAGTGACCCTGCCTCCTCCTATTCATGCTTTTGTGTAATCCCCTCCCTTTGAGTACAGGCATGACCTATGACTTGCTTCTAATCAACAGAACATAGCAAAGTCACTCGTATAACTATTATTTAGTTATGATCCTTGTTGGTTTGATATATGCATCCATGCTGAGAAGTCCACATGGCAAAGAACTATTGTTTGGCGGGGTATGGGGGGGGTCAGATTTTAGTCTGCAACTAGCAAAAGCTGAGTCCTCAGTCACACAGCTCCAAGGAAATACATTCTGCCAATGACCCAAATGAGCAGGGAAGCAGACTCTTCCCTGGTCAAGCCTCCAGATGAGGATGTAGCCTGGCAGACACCTTGATTGCTGTCTTGTGAGACCCCGGACAGAGGACTAAGCAAAGCTGTGCCCAGATTCTTACCCATGGAAACCATGAGATAAGAACTATGTGTTGTTTCAAACTGCTCAGTATATGGTAATCTGTTATGCAGAAATAGAAAAGTAATTCACTGAGAGTGAATGAGGGTCACAGGTCCTTCTCTACTCACTCTGAAAAGGAAGCAGGGTCATTCTAAGTCTGGTTACAGAGCTCTTTACTAACCCCCTTCCTCTGCAGACAGTCACAGAAAGAAACACTCAAGTCAGTGCCGGACAGAGCCAGCTGAGTGTGTGTCCACCACTCTAAAGTGTGCCTATTAGCTTCTTAGATGTTCTGGGTCCTACAATGTAAAACTTATTAACCAGAGAAGCTTCTTAAGCACACAATGAAAAATAATAGGCATAGTGACATGTGCTAAAATCTTATCAGACTGTACAGGGAACTTCTAAGTAGCTTTACTTAAAATTCCTGGAAATGCAGTATAGTAGACACAATTTCTTTGTCTTCATCTGCCTATAGCTCATGTTTTTACAAATACATTTCCATTAAATCTCTATACCTCTGAGTTCATATAATAGTTTAGGAATTAGAGTGAATTAGAAAAATGCCTAATGCGGCTGACTTTGTGTTTACAGGGCTGCAAAACTTCACATATCGATCTTTACCTATGTTAACTCTTTATTATATTTCTTAGATTTTCAATAATTCCTTCATAGCTTTTTTCTAAGATATAAATTTCAAAACCTAACCCTGTTAAGGTTGCTTATATAAAACTATACAAAAGGTAATTTCAGAATATGTAGCCTCTGTGGAGTATAAACACAAAAAGCATAGCTAAAGTCTGAATTGAAACAAATTACATATAACTCTTGAGTATATCCAACATATATTCAGGAGTTCTCTCCTTCATTTCTTTAATGTCAATGTCAAGTATTTGGCTAATAACAAGGTTGGTTATCTAGCTGATATTTAGAATATTCACTTTTTAGTTGAATTTTTACTACACATTATGATTGCACAGCTAATGTTAATGTTAGCCCATTCCTAATTTTAATCACATTACAGATAACCTCAAAGGATTCTTCTACTGCTAATAGTTGATGATTAATCTTACTTTTTGAGGAATATTTATTAAGCACCTATAGGTATTAAAAAGTAAAAAGAGGCATAATATCGCTCATAAAATCATGATAACAAGTTGCATGAAATAGAGTTAGATATATATTTTGTATTATTGAGAATGCCAAAGTTCCAGAAATTTCTAGAGGGACAAAACATAACCAAGGTCTGGAAATTGATAGTCCAGTTTGAGAGTCATGAATCAGCAGTGCTTAAGGCAAGTCAAGAACCTTAAGTCTGGGAGTTCAGTCATGTCAGGGAATGTAACCATCAATCACACAACAAATATTTATTGAGCACCTATTATGTACTGGCACAGTTCCAGGGTTGAGTCTACAGCAGTAAATAAGACTGATAAGGTCCCTGCTTGCATTTAAGTTCAGGAACAAATAATTAACCAACAAGCCAACAACTGACCAAGGCAATTTCGGATAGTAGAAAGTTAAGTCGATTCAAATGAACACATTAGTAAGATCCTACTCCTTGCCAAGCAGCGTTCAGATACTAGAGAGTCATCAGTGAACAAAACAGACATAAATTCCCACCCTCACAGAAATCACATTCTACTATGAGAGAGATAATAACACAAGTCATAATGAGTAGGTAATTTATATACTGTGTTAAAAGGTGATATGTACTATTTTAAAATTAAAAGAACAGGATAAAAGTAATTAGATGTGTGTATGTGGAGGCACAGTGGGTCACAATTCTAAATGTGGCACTCAGGGTAGGTGGCTGCTGAGTAGGTGGCTGCTGAGTAGATTTTAATGAGGAATGTACTAAGAAGTAAGTAATGTAGGGTTACAATGAAGTGACTAGAGGGAGGTGCATGGGACAACTTTAGATGGAGTAGCAAGGGTAGTCTTTTCTGAGAAGGTGGCATTTGAGCTGAGATCTCCATGTTAAGGAAGAGCCAGACATACAAAGATCTGGGAGCAGAGCATACCAGAGAGGGAGAACCGCAAATGCACAAAGGCCCTAAGCTGAGCATGAAGGATCAGAAAGAAAATGAGAGTGGCTGGGCATAACAATCAAGGAGGTGGGGCCAGCGACGTGGGCAGGGGCCAGTTCATGTACAATTACAATTTTAAATCACAATTTTAAAAAAGTGAACTTTAGTCCTTAATTGTCTTTCCTCTCTGCTATATTGTTATCCTCTCCTTGTTTATGAGTCCTGTTCCTCAGTTTCAAAATTCTATTACTTCCCATCTTTAAAGAACACTACACCCTCCTGGACACCACTCATCATCTCTTCCAGCCAAGGAAGAGTCAGTCATGTGCAGCTTCCACCTCCTGGCCCATCCATTTACTCTTCAGTTCCCTCTAAGTGGATCCCTCTCCTAACACTGATCTTACTAAAGTCACCAACAACCTCCACATGTCCAAACCCAAAGGACACTTGTCCTTAATTCATCCGACTTCCTGCTGCCCTTGACCTAGGAGACCACACTTTCATTCTAGAAACCTTCTCCTCTCTCCATGACACCACATTTTCTCCTCAGTTTCTGGCCTCTCCTCAGCTTCCCTTCTTGGGAATGACTCAGAAATGTAGGTGTTCAGGGGTAAAAGTTCTCAGGGGCTTTGGTTAAGTGAAAGCTCATTCATCAGCTTTCATGACTCAGGGCAAGCCACTTAGTCTCTCACTATGGTAAAAACAGAACCAGAGCAAGTAAGACTTGGGCTTGCACTTTCTAACTGTGTGACCTTGGACAACAAACCATGTTTTTAGGATTCAGTCTTCTCACCTGTAAAATAAGAATTTTAACAGTTGCTTTGCAGGGTTATTATGAAGATCAAATAATTTATTCTTCTTAAATTCTCTGGCTAGTGCCACAGATGCTATTCTGTTGCTACTATTTTTCTGAAACTCAAAAAGAGTACTTTTTATATGAATAACAGAGGAAAGAAAAATAACATTAAAGAAAGGAGAGAGAAAAGCCATCACTAAACCATTCTAGGTGGAGTCACTGCTAATGACCCACAAACAGATAAACTTTACCTTCTAAACCTAAAATCCTCAAGTGTGAGAAGAGATTTTTAATGTATAAAATGTCTTTCCGATTATCAGCTGGAAGCAAATATTAATCATTACTGAACACTGGCCACCTCCTCCCCTCAAATGTATTTTATGTACTTTGACTTCATTGAGTAAAAGGCAGTGTGTAGTGGGAGTGGAGTTTGAGAGCCTGGCTTGCAATCTTGCCTCTCCATTTCCCAGCGGTGAGACTATGGGCAGATGCCTTAAGCTTCCTAGCTTCAGTTTTCTTAACTGTAATAGGGGACTAATTATAGTATGTATCTCATGGTATTGTTTAGAAAATTTATGAAGTTCATATAGATGAAGTATTTAGAACAGTAACTAGCACAAGTAAGCTCCTAATAAATATTGAGGACAATGATGACAACTATGACTATTTTTACTCCAACTATCATTGGAGTTTTCGCTTCAAATCCACAAAGGGGTTTGAAATCAGATATCTAAATTACTTGTCCATACTTGTCATTTCCTATATAAAATGATCCACATTTGTATACATTACAGGAAATAGGTGTTGTTGGATATTTTCCATTTGTTTCTCTAGATCTACTCTCCTCCTGTTCTGTGTTCCAGAAGGCTGACCTTCTTCTTCAATGGGCTTCCTTATCCTCTGGCTTCTGGTTGGATTCAGCCAAAGGGAGGCATTGGCAATAGGTAAGAGAGAGAAAGGAGAGTGAGTCTGGGTGTCTATTCCTCTAGTTTCCTCTTTGTTGGGTCACCGTGGCTGCCTCTCCCAAAGGCCACAGCTCCAGCCAGGCAACCCACTCTCACAGCTACAGCTACTCTCTTTAGGGTTTGATAACCTTCCTTTTCCTATCCTCTTCAGGCCTAGAGAGGGAAAAGACTGCTGCAAGCCCCAGGATGTTTCACCATCTCTGGTTGTTCTCCATAACCCTGAATATATGGTTTTAAATAGTCCCTTTGTTTGACTCTCCTAAATTACCTGATGAGACCTAGATGGACACGTAAGCCTAGCTTTGGGACATATGGCTATGCAAAAAGCATGAAGGAAAGATAGCACAATAAATACTTTATACATGTGAAAAAAACAGCAGTTGAGCCAGAAGGCTGAGACTCTCACCCAAAGCACTCCACTTCAAACTCTTCTGTTATTCGAGCTGAGAAGGCAAAGTGAGGGACTCTAATCCTCTCAGCATTTACTGTCCTCACTGACCTTCTGTTCAGGTAAATGTTATTTCCCCTGACAACTTGCAGGATAAGAGGACTTGCTGGTACTCCATCTCTCGAATGATCAAAGGTCCTCTCCATCCACATTCAATCCACTGAAGCATTTGCTACCATGCCCTTAAGAACAAGTTCAAAGACAAATTTCTCTTAGTGCTACCTCACATTTTCCAAGTTGGCCTATTGGAACAGGAGTTAAGAGATACAACCTAGAGCTCTCCCTGTGAACAATCAAGCCAGCAGTAACACTGAATGCCCCAGGGCTGCAGCTCTTAATTATAACCTGAGGCTTAATTTTAGAAGGTGACACCAGCAGCAGCTTTTATATTCACAATATGAATTAACCATTAATTGCATCTTTAAGTCATACTCTATATGAGAAAATTAATAAATGTTATTGACTGCTTTAGTGATAAACCATTGGCCCAATAAATAAAATTGGCAAGTATGTTTGAATACCCTGGAGTAGCAGACGCAGGCTAAGAGGCAGTTCTAATACAAAGAAGTTGTAACGCAGAGAATTGCTGTTTGTCTTATATACCACTTTCTGTCAATTTAATAAGGACCTGAAACACGTAAGAGCAGAAGTGATATAAAATATTAAAATATCTTCAATATTGTCATGATCTTTAATAAATCATGAATGTGAACAATAATACTAAAATCACATTTTACTAGAAAAAATGGATAATGGTTCTAAAAACGGAGCCTGAGAAAAGTTATTCAGCATGGAAAAAGAGAGCATTAGAGAAAAGAAGAAAATTCAAGAAAATCAGGCCAACTGTGTTGTTCAAGTGTTGTACATATTTCACAAATCATGACACTACCATGAATGCCTTCCTGAAAACTCCACAACTGAACAGAATCAGCAGCCTCTGAAGATGGTGTTGTTTCTTTCAAAATGCAACACAACTGAT
The DNA here is from genome assembly GCA_004027375.1 of Macroglossus sobrinus. Classification (NCBI taxonomy): domain Eukaryota; kingdom Metazoa; phylum Chordata; class Mammalia; order Chiroptera; family Pteropodidae; genus Macroglossus; species Macroglossus sobrinus. The sequence goes on from PVKZ01000408.1 coordinate 711,792, forward strand.
GAGCTGTAGTTTTATGTACTCAAGATATACTGCTGAAGAGCTGCGTACAAATCAGATTTTTATACAGAGAATCACATTTCAAATGTGCTTAGGGATCTAGCTTAATGGGCAAAATGCTCAAGTGAATACTTTGTAAAGTAAATAATAAAGCCCTTGCTCCTGACCCACTCTTCATTTCTGTGTATGAGATTAAAAGTTGGTTTGTGTTTGTACAGGTATATGTGGATGTGTTTTTAGTTTTTAAAAATCTCAGGTTTTAAGACAGCAGAAGACTGAAGTGATTACAATTCCTATCAAATGTTTACTAGAGTCAGTCTAAGCAAAAATATGAGAAGTCTTTTACTTCAGATACCTCGGTGCTTATTCTAAAGGTTAATGGAAAAAAAGATAAAAAGCATAATTAATGAAGTCCTAAGATAATAAGATTTAGAGATTTAGCCTGGGAAAGGGCTTCTCAAACAGGAGGTTCCATGTCCTATTCTCAGGGCCCTTGGAGCTGTAGGAGAATTTATAGGAGTTTTAATTTATATGATAATCCAATCTTCTGCTCTCATAACTTGCACTAAATTATTACTTATAAATGAAAAACCCCTCTATTTTGCATGACAGTTTGCAATTAAAAGACATTTTTATAATATTTTTTTCATCTGCCTATTCTTAAATGAGGTCTGGAGCTCACTGAAATGGCATGGTTCTATGCAAGTGTTTCTCTTTTTAAAGGGAGTTGTAACCCTGTGGTGTTGAATTTGAACAGGAAAGAGCAGCATGAATTTATAATGTCACTTATTTTTTTAAAAAATACATAGCTCCCAACTGTCCATTAAGTTGGCCTAAAAATAATGAGCAACCTATAGTAGCAATGAGTAGCCCCAATGGATTGTGGTCTATACCATTTCTCACTAAAAGAAGCTAATGAATCTTTAGAGAAACTGTTGATTCTAGGTCTGGAGCAGAAAATGTGAAAGATAAACCTGGAACATCTTACCATGCCAGAAGGAAGGGAGTATCAAAGACTACTAGGATTATGTGAAAAGGATTCTGGAGCCTATTGGCCAAACTACAGTGAATATAAAAACATCAATTGTGTTTAAATTCATGGCAGTAAAGTCAACAGTAACAATAAAAATTTCTCTTCACTGGTCACCTGTAGAGAATGTGAGTGAACCAATTCCTTATTTTGAAAACTGGTAAACAAAGAAAAAGAATCAAGCAATTTTCCTCCCTTGCCAGTTTGAACTGCACTTCAAAGTAATTAGGTAGTTGACAAGGGGAAATTTCTCTTTATAGAGAACATCCATCTAATAAATGAAAGAATGGTAAAATTAGAATGTAATCATTTTGTAATACCCAATATATTAATACATGTAGAAAAACCATTTATGAAATAATATTGCAAAACTTAATCGAAACTAAATCTAATTGAACCTCTAGTTCTGTCTAAATAGCATATTAAATGACACCATAGGGGACAATCAAAAAATTCCACACTCTGGACATCTTATAGGAAAATCAACCAGCTTGTTTTTCAACAAATAAAGGGAAGAGAAACAGAACAAAAAATATTAATGATAACAAACTTTATTCAGATTTGATGCCAGTCTATTTTGCACGATACATATTTGTCTTCAGAGCACTGTAAAAACACGGCATTGATAACATATAGGTACTTGTTAATCTATTTTTCTCCATTAGAATGTAAGCTTCATGAGAGTGAGAACTACGCTCCTATCACCAGAACTCTTAGTAAACATTCCATAAATTTACTGAATAAAGCAGTAATTAATTTTTACATACCCGTTTTAATTTAGTGAACACTGTCACAATCCATTTATCGCTACTGATAATATCAATGTAGAGGGGTATTTCCTATAATGCCTATGCCAATATTTTGTACTTTGAATGCTGACACTTTTTTTTTTCATCTCTCCAAATTCTGTTGTCAGTTCTCAACCAGAGACTCAATTCAATTCCTTTTCAGTCACTTAATCACATTCTTACAACTTCAGTTTGGCTTCCTCTATCTGTAAGACCCAAATGCTCTCACTACAGCATTCTATTTCTAGAGGCCCAGAAATTCTGTTCTTCTCTTTCCAAGGTGGTCATATCTTAGATGGGAAATTTAACCTTGTTAAAACTTACCCCAAAGTACTTTGCACAGTGATTTACAAAAGATGTATACTTGTGGATTGAGATTACTGACTGCTCATTCAGTACGTGGGAGCTAAAATAAGAAATTTAGTTCCAGATGATTTAATAATGATAAGCACATAATACTGTTGCACTATACTGGGGGCTGAAGCCAGAAGAGATGAACAATATGCAGTACTTAGATATTGCTAAGGGACAGACTCTGCATTGTAGGCATTAAAACATCCACACAGATAACTAATAACAAAAGTCATAAGAACAGTATTAAGAGGAAAAAAATTCTTAAAGTCAAGGTGAGTAGAGTAAAACAGATTCCGAAGTGTGATAGGGAAGGTAGCTGTAAAAAAAAAAGGTCTTGAAGAATGGAAAGGAGAATTATTTAGAACTGAATTAGAATGTACACATTACATGTGAAAAAGATATGGAGATGTGGCTAAAACAGTATTTAGAGAAAATTTTATAGCTTAAAAACATTTATTGGGAAACAAAGAAAGTTTAACAATAAATTTACTAAGCATTCAAATAAAAAAAGTTGGAAAAAACCAGCAAACTCAAATTAATAAAAAGAAGGGAATAATTAAGGTAGAAATCATAAAATTAGAAAACTACAAAATTAAGTGAAAATTAATAAAATCAAAAGATGGTTCTTTAAAAAGGTTCGAAAAGATAGACTCTGCCAAGGCTGACCACAAAAATAAGAGAAGATTCAAATAAAACAGAATGACAAAAGAGAAATTATCACAGATACAACAGAAGTTTAGAAATAAAAGAATACAGAAAGATTTGAAAGATGGAGATGGGGAGGCACTCCAGAAATAGGATGCAATGGGAGCAAAGCCTGGGCTGTGCATGTTTGGGAGACCATGACTAACCAGTTTGAATAGAGAAAATTGGGATGGCTGTTGAGAACTGTGAAATAATGCTGGATGAAGAGCCAAGGTCCTAATGGTGAAGTCCCTTGGAAACCAAATTTATTCTGTGAGTTGTAGGAAGCCATTGATAGTTTATGAGCAGGGGTAGGTAATGAGATCTGTGCTCTAAGAAGACATCTGCTAGCACTAATTAGTAGAATGACAGTGACTGTGACTGTTTATGGTAGAAGATGACAAGGAGCTGAATATAACTCTGGAAATGGAGCCTTAGAAAATAATAGGGCAGGGGGAGGGATAAAGAATTTATATGGATTGGCAAGTAACTAGAAGTATGTGTGGGAATGGGACAGCGTGTGAAGGCAGGAGAGGTGTCAGATACTGCCAAAAAATCGAGCTAGAAGTCACTGGGTTGCTTATTAGAAAATGCATGGTAATCCTCAAGACAACAGTTTTAGATAAAGATTGGATTGCAAAGAGGATATAAATAAATTGGTTAAGAGGTGGAATAACTATAGCTTTTATGTTCTTTATTGTTTTCAAAGCATTTTTCATCTTAATTATCCTTACTGACCTGTAGGATAGGCAAGTAAGAAAGACTGTAACTTTTTCAAACCACATGAGCCAGCAGAATTGAAGTCAATTTCTCTAACATGATCAGGACAGGAAGTTGGCCAGCTATTTGAAATCATCAGTTAAAGAAAGGACTTATAACAACATAGCACATGAAAAACATTTTCCTATAATTTGGCTACCCACTGCCTGAACTTCATTATATGTTTGATGATTGAGGTTAGACAAGGCAAGATTGCCTCCCCCAAGATGAGAAAAACAACTAGGTACCTGCTTTGCCAGTTTCCTTTGCAGCTCAAGAAAAGGCACATGACCTAGCTCTGCTAACCAGACAAATCTGCATGGGAAGTAGACTTAGGTACTGGTGATGCAAAAGGGAAAGAAAAAAGGATCATTCTCTTCAATTGTGTCAGAAGAGGTGGTAGCTGAGTAACTGACATGAAGAGAGCTTCAGTGATGGCAGGGCCAGCATTTGTGATAAACTTAAAGTCCTGCAACAGAAGTCAGGTGTCATCAAGAGCTCAAAAAAAAGTGACATTTTCTTGTCAGACCAGTTCTGAGGCTTGGTGTTGGGTTCTGTTTCAGGAAGCTCAAACTTCATCCCAGTTCTTCAGTTCTCCCAACAATTCTGCAAGCTACCCAGTAACCTTTCTGCTTGGTCAGCCAGAGTCACTTTCTGTTGCTTGTATCTAAGAATCCCGAATGATACACATTAATACTGTAAATGTTTTACTTTATGATCTATTCATCAGTCTTATTACTAGCTGAAAGCAAGTCCTCTAATATATAAGCAAATTAAAAATAGGAAGTTTTATTTTGATATGCTCCTAGGCACCATTTCCCAGATTTACTAAAACTTCTTTATGATATTGTTAAGTGAAAAGAGGCAGGATATAAAATAGTATACATGCTGTATTTTTGTTACACATATATGAAAAGATTAACATACATTATCTTGAGCTAGTGAGAACATTCCATCTCCATTGGAATTTTCTATGAATAACTTCTTTTCCTTGGTCTGATATTCCCACAAGGATTCAGAATTTATAGGTAAGCCTCCTGCACTCTGTGGCCTCATCCCACTCCTCAGCATTCACCCCTTCTCCTGGGATGGGGTGTGTCCAGCATGCTGGAAGAGTTGGGAACAAGTCCTGAGCATGCCCAGCTTCCATTATCCCACCTCTGCCTGCCCACGGGAGGTGCATTCTGGTCTGCTCCCTGCCTGTAGGTACCTGCTGCCCCTGCTGTGGCAGGGCTGAGAGTGTGAGTAAGATGAATTTCAGACAGTCCTTGGAGGCTGCACACCTAGGGCACAGTTCCTAACCAACTTTATCACTAGCAGAGCTCCATTTGTCTGCCTTTTGCTTCTCCTCCAGTTCCAAAGTTGGGAGGGGAACAGATAGATGTGATTTAGTGGTTCCAGACACACCCAGGTACCTTTGATTGATACTGCTTCTCTAGGCTTTTCAGTGCCCTCCATGCCGAAATCCTGGGACACACGGGAACACAGGGTAGTGGACCGCTCGTCTCAATCTTCTGTAACTGGGGAGAAGACGTCCCACACCCTGATGTGCTGCCAATCTGGCCTGCAGTCTCTCTTTCTGCTGCTTTGTTGGAAACATGCATCATTATTTGATATTCAGAACCCCGCAAAAGGATGAAGTGCCTTAGTAACAGCAGTATAAAACCTGTGCCATCAAATAAAATATCTGAAGCTGGGCCCTGAGGTTTCATTAGCAGCAAGACATTTTAATGGGATTATAGCTCTTTTTGTTCAGAAAGCAGGCACAGTTCAAGCTTAGAAAGCTTATCTATTGATCTTAACTGTTTCCTTCACAAAATATGTGAAAAGGAAGCAAATTGTGGAATCTCAAATCTGCAGTTCTACCTGAGCTATTTTATTATTTCTTGCCTCCTTCCGATGAAATATCTAAGTTTCATAAGTCATTACTCTTAAAATCAAGTCATAAAAACACACCCATCTTCCCAAGTTTATCAGCATTTTGCAAAGTAGCTGGATACAGCAAGTGCTTTAAAAATGACAGAAAAGTAGCCAGCCAACTTCCAAATATTACATGTAATCTCTGTCTGACAGCTTTCAGCATAGACAATAAACAAAGTCAATCACTTCTTCCTCGGGTTTCCTGACAATATTTTCCTCAAATTTATTCTTCAGTTATAACTCAAGATCATGAAAATGACAGTTTAAGATATGCATGTCATTAAACAGAAAAGCAAACCTCACTTAACCAAGGCTTAAAAGTTGGTTCCTCAATGCACCAGAATATATGTAATCAAAATGGAAAGACCTGACCACACACAAATATGCAAAAATCAAATAATACTATTGTCTAAAAATCTTCAGATAAAATGTTTCTGAGAGCATTGTTTTCTAGGAAATCAAATAAAAGATGCTTAAATGACCAAAGAAGCTCACAATAAATCTTTTCTAATAAACTGGGCAGACGGCTGAGTAGCGTTTTAGTGGCTGGGCTCTCAAAGAGTTGGGACAAAGGGGTGATAAGGACAAGGCCTGAAGGTCAAGGCTGCGCAACCAGTAAGTTTCAGCTGTCGCTGCCCAGGCTGTGCCACAGCGTAGGCCTGAATCCTGCAGCACGCCTCTGTGCACTGAGTCAGAGCTGGAAGGTATCTCAGATGTCCTTGATGGTGTCTGGACAGGAGAAGGGCTAGTCATCTGCCAAGAAGTGAAGAGCAGAATTAAAAGTCCTCTCTGCTGGCTTCTCATGTCTGGCCACTAGACACCCAAATTCACCATTTCTCATCGAGAGCAGTGCCCTTGAGGGAAATAAATCTAAAGGGAGATGAGAACAGGAACAGGAAAAAAACTACACCAGAGACAGGGTCAGAATACATAAATGTGTTTAACTTCACAATGAAGTTATAAGAAGTACATGAATAAACTGCCCTAATAGGACCTAAAAGTAACTTTCTCACTTAATCAGCAGTTGATACTATAAACTTTACAATTAGCCACGTTTACATGTAAAGACATTTATAAATATTTTTTTCCACAAACTATGCATCAATATTAGACAAAAACTGATTAAACACTTCCAAATTGGGAAATTATACCAAACGTTTCTCTTTGTAACCTATTTGTATATTTTGCAGTGTGCAAAAATTATTTTTACAGTCCAAGAGAGGTTTTCAGTTTAAGAGCATGGACCACCTGGCTATCGTTGAGCTCGGAGGCTTTAGAATCCCAGTGGAAGAGCTCCAGATGAACTTCTTCACTCCAGGGCACTTCTTCACTCCTCGCCCCACCTCCAATCACTGAGCCATCTTCCATTTTCCATCCCTTATTTCAGTGACTAGAAACTTCATCCCTCAAGCAGCACAAAACAAACCCTGAGAGTCAGCCATGATACCTGTTATTTCCTAACTCTCACACCCAATCCACACCCAAGTACTGACCACTACCTGCTAAATGGCTTTCTAGACCATCTATGTCTCCCCAACTTTTCTGCCAGTAATATTCCAACTTACCATCTTCCTACTTGGAACTCTATAATGTCCTTGAATGCAAACCGTCTTCCCATTTGCAAAATGTTTACAAAATGTGCTTTCCCTTTGCCCTCTTTCCAATCTACTGTCCTAGAAAATCACAAATCTAACCATGTCTTTCCTATATTTTAAGCACTGAAACGGCTTCCTATTGTCCTCAGAATAAAGAGAGGCCTGGAGCTCCTTCCTGACCCAGCCTTGGCACCACTGTTCAGCCAGCAGGTCTCCACTGTTCCCTCCAGATATGCCCCGCCTCATTTCCGAGGGCCTTAGTGCACCCTCTCCCTTCTTCCCTGAGTTACTTCTTCTATCCTACTTCAGTTACTCCCCACACAGAGCAGCTCTTCCTGAGCGACTCTAACAGGATGGGGTCTCCCTGTCACATGCATGCACCCTCATGTTGCCTTCACAGCACTAATCAGTTGTAATGATAGTCAATGACATTTGTGTGGCTTGTGTGAGTGCCTGTCTTCTGTGCTCTAAAGCTCCTGAAGAAAGGGGTTACAAGGGCTCTGTTCCTGTCAACTCCCAGGGCTTACACAAGGTTGACACACTGTCCTGGCCCAGAAAGTGTGTGCAGAATGAAAACAAATGAGGGTAGATGTTGAGAAAGGAGTTAGTGCTCAGATTACAGGGAGTAAGGCCTGTCTCACTCAGGGTCCTTCTCTTGCCATGCAAGGGTGGCTATTTTAGGACCTCAGAAGACATTGAGTAACATACAGTCTTCTTAACAGATCTCCCCAGTATGAACTCAGGGCTTAAAAAGGGGTGAAAGAGGTATTATTTTAACATATTTTTTTAAAGACCATGACAGCAGTTGGCATCCTTTAGGTATCTGATTAATAAAATCTGTTAAAGTAACAAATAAGATTTTAACTGCTACAGCTTCAATCTCAACTGAGAAAGTGTCTAGGAGTTGAGAAAGTGGGAATCCTCTTTCCCACAGCTCCATCTGAATAAAAAAAAAGATCAAAGACAGAGTTAAAAAGCAGTGTGGTATAGTAATTATATGTACACTGACTCTGTACCCTGGCTACCTACTGGCTGTGTAATCTTGGGCAAGTCACTTGGCCTCTCTGTGTCTTAGTGTCCTTATTTATAAAATGAAAATAGTATTAGCATACTCTGTAGTGTTGTTGTAAGGAGTAAATGAATTAATGTATATTAAGTGCTTTGAGCTATGTCTTATGTTATTTATAATGAGCAATCTATAAATGTCTGCCATAAATACTTTAAAGTGTTCCTTAAAGTTTCTTTACAGTATTCTAGCTAATACATTGTTATATTTTGGTCATAATGAGACTATTTGGTTATAATGTTTAAAACTAAAATGTTAAAAATTAAATTATGCACTGGATTGTTTGTTGTACATAAAACTATTGTATTCATGAAAATATTCTAAATATAAAAACTTGTTGATTCAGATAAAACAAACAAAATGCCTGTTAGTAGATGGTTGTTGGCAGAAATATACATAAATAACCTGGTCAGTATCCAGTGAATTTACAAGCATATGTCTTGTTTACCTTTAAAATATAAAGTAACAAAATTATATTCAGTTAAGTGACCTAGACAGTAAATTAATCAGAACAAAAATCAACAAAACTCGTCTCTGCATTAAAGCAGAACATATATACCTACACCTATCCTTGAGCTGTCAGGAGTATATGCTGAGATTATATCAAACAGAAGGTACTTAGTATAAAACAATTAAAATGTTTCCTACTAGACACACACTATTCTGTGACCAAGGAATATACCCAAGAAATATGAAAAAAAGACAGAAATACATGTGCAAGAATCTTCACAGCAGTTTTATTTACATAGGCAAAAACTGACAATAATTCAAATGTCCATCGACAGAAGACTGGAAAACAAGTCATCATGTTTTTATATAATTGAATACTACTCAGCAATGAGAAGAACTACTAATGCATTCAGTAACATGGAGGTATCTCACAAATATTATGCCCAGTAAAAGAATCTGGACAAAAAAAAAATGGGATTCTCTTTATATGAAGTTCAAGAATCACCAAATCTGATAAATAATGATACGTCACAATAGTGGTTACCTCCGTGGAGGGCAGGAAACGTATAGACTGGGAACTATATGAGGGAATCTATGGGGTTCTGGCGATATTCTATATCCTGATTTGGGTAGTAGTTTCATAGGTTTATACAGATGTAAAATTCTTCAAGCTATACCCTGATGATGTATGTACTTTATACACTTCACTGTGCATTTTACTTCTGTTGTAAAAATATCTTCTCAACTAGTAGTTTAAATCATTGACTGTACTTTGATTGAACAAAATGGACTGCTCTTTGAGTACTTCATGTGTCTCTGGAGAATTGGCAGAGTCCTCTCTCCACACAGACACCAAACCAACTGCCACTGACTGAACTGTGTCCACACCCCAATTCACATGTTGCAGCCCTAAGCCCTAAAGTGACTGAATTTGGAAACAGGGTCTTTAATGAAATAATTAAGGTTAAATGAGGTTATAAAGATGGAGCCCTAATTTAACACGACTAGTGTCCTTATAAGAAGGGACATTAAGAATATGGCCCCATGAGAACAGACCAGGTGAGGACACAGCAATTAGGTAGCCAACTGCAAGCCAAAACAGAGGCTTCAGAAGAAATCAAACCTGCCAACACCTTGATTTTGGCCTTCCAGCCTCTAGAACTATGAAAAAATACATTTCTGTTGGATAATCCTGTGGTATTTTGTATGGTAGCCTGTGAAGACTAATATACTAAGTAAAGGAGGCTTCAAGAAAAATTCCATGAGCTTGACATAAGCCCTCTGGAGTTTACGTGACCTAGGTATTTCTATATGACTCTTGCTTCAAGAATTTTTAAAAAATTTTTTATAAGTTTATTTGAGCCAAACTGACAACACATGCCAAGGAGCAAGATCTCAAATGCTCCCTTACTTTGAAAAATCTAAAAGCTAGTCAGAGCAAGCAAGACAAAGAGAGAGAGGGCTGTGTTCACAGTAAAATGCACTTCTATGCCAATGGCACAGGGGCGTGTGCTTCCTGTGGTCACAGTGTAGGCTCTGCAGAAGCAGCCTGCTTTAGCCGGAGGATGTAAAGCTTAAAATTAGATGTGTTTAACACCACTACACACTTACCAGAATGGACTGGGCTGCATGAATGGTCTGACACCAGGTGCTGACAAGGATGCTGAACCAGCACGGTTCTCAGAACCTGCCGTAGGAAGTGCATATTGGCACAACCACTTTGAAAACCTCTTTGCAATATCTCTAAACCTAAACATACACCTATTCCATGACTCTGCCATTCCACTCCTACAGAAGTGAGTGCATTTGTGCACCAAATTAAACGCACAAAATTGTTCACAGTGAAACCACTCAAATGTCCTTCAATGGAAAAATGGTTAAATAAACTCAGTATAGACACACAATGGGGTACTAAATAGTAATAAAAAGGAATGAACAACTGATAAATACAACAACATGGATGAGTCTAAAATAGCATTAAACAAAGAAGTATACAAAGAATGGTTAAATGCCTATATGATTCTACCTATATAAAGTTAAAAACAGGCAAAACTGCTGTACGGTGATAGAGATCAGAGTAATGGTTACCTCTGGGGATGCTGGTTGACAGTGACTGGGAAGGGGGATGAGGGAGGATGGGGAGGGGCCGGAAATGCTCTCTCTATATCTTGACCCAAGTGCTAGTTATATGAGTAGAATTGACAACTGTACACTTGAAATTTCTGCTAATCACTGTGTTCATTATATTGTAATTTTTAAAAATAAAAAATTATTACTCTGGACTGTATTATGTGATTAATAGACTGGAATGAACTTCTCACCATTTAAGAGTAACTGGGAAATCTAAGGGACTCGACCAAGAATTTTTTATTCCAATGGGGAAGACAAGATGAGACTGGTAAGTGGGTAGGAAAGGAGCCATGTGAGAAGCAAGGATGGGTGCTATTTGCACCCTCTTGAGCCTAGCCTGTCAATAAACCTGTTACACATAAAGGAGAGTTTGTTTGTGATTCTTGAACAACAAGATAGTGTTTTTGGAGCTTGCCAAAGTTATTACTTAAGTTTCTGATTACTAATCAATTACCAACATTAACTCTGATGTGATAACACGAGAACCGTGGTTCACGCTTATATCAGCAGTTTACTCACCTGTCTGGTGTTACTATTCAAAAATGTTGGAAAAGAAAAAAGTTCCCTTGCTTAGCCCAAAGATATCCATGATAGCTACTAGTTCACATTATTCAGATAATGGTTACAACAGATTATAACTACTTCTTTTGGCTAATATAGCACTTTGTTAGATAATAATTAGATTGGCTAATTCTCAACTATTAGCCTATGTTCATGAAGTTATAGGAATATAAATGTTTAAGTGCAGGCACGTGTTGAGGTGTGGGGGTGTGTGGAGAAGGCAGGGGGAAAAAGAGAGAGAATTCATTCCAAGATTCTACTTTAGCTTTTGTTTTGAGTGGTTAAAGATAGCAAATGACCACATATATTTTTATCCGTTTTCTCTCACGACCCAATTTAATGCATATAAAGTCACAGATATGGTATAAACCCACAAAGAAAATATCCACAAACAAGAGACTTTGACACATTTCTTTGAAACTGACTGGACTATAAAACCCCAGGGATGCAGGCCTAACAATAGATGGGGGTGGACATGATTCACTATAACCAAACAACTAGATCCCAGCCCTCTGCTCCATGGAACACACACATATCCCTAGAAGCCAGCAGCTCCATCTTAGGAAAGACTAGCATTTGGGGATTCCCAGTGAAGTAAATGAATGGCTCTTTGCCTAACTGCCCCACAGAGAAGCCACTGGTCAGTCAGTGGATGATGTTCTGGTCCCGCCCAAATCCTCACCCAGCCAAGAGCCAGTACTTTAGGCTCTCACTGGGAGAAGTGCCCTAACTTTGCTGTTTCATGTGAAGAGCCAGAAATATATGAGAATTTATGTCCCCTCTAATCCCACAGTCTCTTTTTCTCTTTTCATTCCCATGCTCTTACCCAATAACTGACATGTATGGAGTATGAAAGACTGACCCCACTGAGTCAGGTAGGAACAACCTTGAAACTTACAGTCTACAGCTCCACCTCAGGACGCTGAGGTCATACCATATTTGACTGCTTCCCACTACTCCCTTCCCAATACCGCCCTCCCCCCAGCATCTCCTTAATAGAGAACCTCTCCCATACCAACCCCTTCTCAGCATCTGCTCTGACAAGCCCAACCTAAGACCTCTACAGACCAATCCAACTAATATAGACCTCTGCCCAGCTTCAGCGTCACAGACCTGCATGTGAATGGACGATCAACAATGACCAGACACTGGCTGAAAATCTCCAGCATGGAAGAGAGCGATCCACATGAGCCATGCGATGTAAACAAACCCACCGTAAGTCCCCAAGTGGAAGAAAGAAAGAGGAGGGAGTGGTAAGAAAGGAGAAAATTATAACAGAAAGAAGAACAGTAAGATTCACTGTGCAGGTAACATAATGAACGAAACCTTAATCATGTGTCTTCATAAGCACAGTCTCTCTACTTCATCTAGAAGTGCCTCACTCCACATGAGAAGCTGCAGACAGATGGTTAATTACCTCCCCCACCACCTTGGAGTTCTTGAGTTAGCCTGCCCTCCCCCGCCCCCATCACCATGCTTTCTCTGCCTCCATCCACTAAGGGTAATTTTAAAAACAATCTTTACATCACCAGTAAAGTATGTTGTGTCTCACCTGGAGCGTCTCAGACATAAGGAACAAAATCCTGAGCCTCTCAGCCTCCACTCTTCCTCAAGTAGGCTCCAAATATCTCACAGGACTTAAATGTAATATGTACCTTTAACACTGGCTTTAACATTCCATCTTCAAGGCTAGACAGCATCTACCAGAGTGGTAACAATTTAAGCCAATTCGAAAGCACACTTTATAATTTATTTTACACCAGCTGTGAATCTTTTTTCTACGTTATAGCAAATTTATATATTTGGCAGACTAAAAAAGTCAAGTACTTATTCTAAAGCTGACTTAATTGTTCCCTTCCTTAAAAATGTTTAATAAGGAGTATATAGTAATGATTTTGGTTCCAATTTTCTAGCATATTACTTTTCTCCCATCCCTTAAATAAACTCACATACATATACACACATATAATTTCCTCATGACAGAACACAGAGAAACATATTCATCATAGAACATTTGGAAAAATAACACACATGCACACACCGCCATAATTCTATCATCCGGTTTCTGTCCACTTCATTTTGAGAACATTTTAAATTTCTTTTTTTAATAATTACTTTAAATAATTCCATTCTCAGGCCTATACTTATTAAGAAAGAAAATGAGAGCTGTGTTCAAGGCTTTGCTCTTCAGACATATTCACTATTCCTTGATACATGTTGGGGAAATCTATATATCAAAGATGAAGACATGATGCAAAAACAAAGTACATTCTACCAGGTGCTCTTTATTTATAGCCAAACATAGAGTTCTGGTATTTTGAGGAAAACACAGCAAAAAGCAGGGCTGCTGGCAGCTGAGACAGAAAAGCACTTCAGCCTGCAAACCTCCTACAGTGACAGAAAGCCCCAGGGACCAAAACTAAATGTTTGGCCACTTCAGTAATTCTCTAATAACCCTTTTTATGCTGAAAGTTTATTTTGTTTTGTCTGTTTTTTCCTCCCTTCTTTCTTCCCTGAAATTCTTTTCCTTTTATGGGTAATGGGTGGGGTGGGGGAGGGGGGATGGGGATGGACTTTAAGGCATGAATCATAAAGCCCTTAAATTCAATTATAAAATGTTAACTCAGTCATTCCTATAAGGTTTACTAGAGAATAGGTAGAATATCTATTAAATATATAAAAATAAAGTACATAGAAAAGCAATAGATTTTCTAACCCCTATTTAATCAAATATTTTATTTCCAAAAGAATAAATTATTTTGAAATAATTAAATACACACACAAATTTGTATTCAGCATTCATTATACATGTGTGTGCATGTGGATACTCGCTATATGCTATTATCCTCAGTGCTAAAGGAGATGAAAAAATGTGGATGGGAGGTGAATATTTTGAAAGGACGAGAGAGAGATGGAATAAAGTGGGCACGTACCACTGTAATCCAAAAGTGAACAAACTATGGTTGCTTGCTAACAAGTGGTTCAAAGTGCTGTAAGTATTTATACCAGGAGTCAGCAAGTGAAGTTCCATGGGACAAATCCAGCCCACCACCTGGTTTTGTACTGCCCGGGAGTTGGGAGTGATTTTTACATGGATAGATGGTTGGGGAAAAAAAATCAGGAGAGGAATCAAATTTGTGACATTCCTCTCATCACATCTGAAATACGAAATTCAAGTGTCTACAAGTTTTATTGGAATACAGCCATGCTCACTGTTTTACATAATGTCTATGGCTGTTTTGCAGTCCAACAGCAGAGCTGAGAAGTTATGATATACAGGGTATGTCCTGCAAAACCTACTTAATTGGCCCTGTACAGAAAAAGTTAGTTGATCTCTGGTTTAGAGAAGGGAGATATCGCTTCTGCCTGAGGTCATTGTGAAGGAAGTGACATATCTTATTTTTCTATAGCCCTTTATATCTCAATTGATCCTCCCAGCAGCCCTGTACGGGAAGAGGAAGAAGAGCAGGTTTCACCAGTCCCCTTTTTATAGCTGGGGAAACTGAGGCTCAGCCCAATCTAGAGACTTGTTTGATGTTGGCAGCTAGTCAATGGCAGCACCGTATTACAACTGTACTGAGGCTTCACTCCAGGGTGCTGAGACTGGAGAGATGTAGGTGCAACAGCAACACACACAGACACAAAGACGTCCCATGTGGGACACGGGCAACATAAACAAGCAAGTCCAGCTGGGCGGGTGCGAGGAGGGGGCTGCTGCTGGGCCCCAGGATAACAGAGACTGGGAGAACAGCAGTTGTTGGGGCCTGTTCCTAACCCTGGACCTGAGGTAAGTCTCCCTTGCCCCAGCCTTCAGTCACTGAGAGAACCTCTGAGAGTCTCAAAATCCAGTCTGCAATGTCAGTCTTTTCCTGATATGATTATGAAGAGTAAATGAGATCATTATGATAAGCAAATGAGTTAACTGTACATAGTACTAAGCACAATACTAACTTGTTTTCATTCACTAGATAAGGAATCTGCTGAGGTTTTTAAGCAGGAATTGGTATGTACTTAAATTAGACAACTAGCAATCCATAAAGGATATAATTATGCCTGAACATAAGAACATTAGACTTTCATACTAATTAATGCTATGGAAACATTCCATCTGTGAAACAAATTCTAGCTCATTTAGGACAAAATTCTCCTAAATATTAGCTCAGGAAAAATGATTCTTATACTTTCAAGTTATTTGGAAGAGAATTGGGTGTAAAAACTATTTACGGATTTGGAAAGAAATATATTAGGTTGAAGTTGAGAATTAAGTCATTGAACTGAACATGTGGAACTCCCAGGGTTTTGGGAGTGGTATCTTGGGAAAGAGGCAGGAAGGGAGAAGGACAGGAAGAATTGTGAGGCGAGATTAGCCAGACCAGTGAGTAATCAGCCCAGTGAGGAGGTTGGGGCCCAGTAACTTGTCACAGTTCACACAGTCCAGGAAAAGCCACTAGATTTAAGAAACAAACAATTCATCTTACTCTACTTTCCATACTAATAATTTCTTCTTTTAGAAAGAAAATATTTACTAAAAATAAAGTTTCCCTTTAAGAATATTGTGACATCATACACCCACACCAACAAATATCCAAATATGCTAAAAATTTGAAACAAATGGAAAAAAGTTTCTGACATGAAATTATTTCACACTATAAGGAAATAAGCACTCTTCTACTGGCTGTAATACAATAGAACAGTGTTTTTTAAACTGCATTGTCAGGACCCATTAGTTCTGAAATCAGTTTAGAGTGCTGGAAACTACATAGAATAGAAAATATCAGAGTGTGTTACATATAATAAAGGACAAGTACTGTTGAATGAAACTTTTGTTTCAGTGATATGTTTGTGTATATGTGCATGTTGTTTGTTTACATACTTATCTATATTGCTAGGCTATGATATAAATTGTATTCTCATTAAGGAGCACAGTCAAAAAGGCTTAAAAGTCTCCAAAATAGAGTGAACCGCTTTAAGAAAGTCACATTAAGGGGTAATTATCTGTTAAATGAAATTTCTTTAAATGCCAAGCTCTTCCTCTGCATTTAAAATATGCTACAATTTACAAGGAAGAAAAGAATTTATGCATGTCTTGTCACGTATACTACTACTTCAAAATAAAGTGTACCTATTAATTAGTACAGAATAGATCTCAATATACAAAGTCAGAAACATAAATGATTATAGTGTTCCAAATGATGGCTAATCATTTTTTTTACAAAATAAAACACTGCTATATTTTTCACACTAATTAATCCACCCTGGAGTGGAAGAGGAGGAAGCTGGAAACTTAGTGGGTGAGGGTGGGGGGGTTATATATGTAAAAATTAGAAGAGATTTCTATTCTCCCAAAAATTATATTTCAGAAAACAGAAAGTCAACTTATGTTTGAATCAACACAAATCTCCTATATAATGAGTCATTCTCTCAATTACTTTTTTTCTGAATGCCAAAAAGCCTATTAACTCTAAGATAGCAGGAACTGAAATCAGGCAATTCATTAATGCTGGATATGATGGCAACTAATTTTAAAGGGAGAAACCATGTCAAAAGCGTATTACTTGGTAAGATTGAAATTTTCATTAAAAAGGAGTGTATGTTTTCAAGGTTACTTGAGAACTATTTGGAGAGGATAGACTGAAACAACCTCAATCAACAGTAGACAAGGATGCTGATGGAGGTCACATGATTGAAATAGGCTAGATGAAAGAATAAAGAAGACCAAGGTTTCAACACCAATTTAGGTAAATATTCCTTCACAATTGCCTATATTGTATATCCTTATATACACA
Source organism: Macroglossus sobrinus (assembly GCA_004027375.1). NCBI lineage: Eukaryota > Metazoa > Chordata > Mammalia > Chiroptera > Pteropodidae > Macroglossus > Macroglossus sobrinus. Next base: position 728,912 of record PVKZ01000408.1, read on the forward strand.
GGGCTTGGAATAATGTTTGTGGGGGCAGCATCACACAGAAATTCAAGAAGAATGATATTTTGAACAAGTTAGATAAAAATAAATATGCCAAGTCTAATAAAGAAAAAGACTCTTAGGTCAAAGTGCTATGAAAACATTTGAATAAATAATTTCTTAAAATGTGAAAGAAGGATGTTGTATTTCTAAATTAATTTTATATAATGTGATTTTAAATACATACAACTAAATTAATAAATTAAATATAAGTAGGCATTTCACTCCTTATATCCCAAAAATGTACATATTCTAGTTGACCTTTTTTAAAACTATCTCGTTGGAAAATTGAGGACCAATTTATAATTGAGGGTACCTTATACATGGGCATATACAGCAATCTGCACCCCAGATAACTGAGGATTATGGAAAGTTGGCCTGTGAGTGAACTGAACTGCAGGTAGTTAATGCAAGACATCAAAATCTCTAAATTAAAATACCAATAATTTTACATCCCCATGACTATTTTGTAACTACCAACTTGTATTTCTTAATCCCTTCACCTTTTTCACCCAGTTCCTCAACCATACGGAATATAGTCAATGACACTATAATAATTACATATAGTGCCAGGTAGGTACCAGACTAATAGAGAAGATCACTTTGCAAATGATATAAATGTCTAACCACTATGCTGTAACCTGAAACTAATATAAAATAATATTAAATGTCAATGGTAGTTGAAAAATAGAATTTATAGATAATAAAAATATCAATAACTGGTATCAAACCAATTCTTATCTGTTAAAAAAATCCTTTCAGATACCTCTGTGTCATGTGGAACAGATGCTGTTTTTGTCCTACCTCCTGTCCCCTCAGCCCACTTCTGAGTTCACCAATAGCTCTGATAGACAGTTCCCCAGCACACTGACAGCTTCCAACCTCCAGCTTCCTCTGCTTCTCTGTTTATCTGCCCAAGGGCTTTCGCTGATGCCTCCGGAGCTTGCTCGAGCTAATTCCCTAAAGTACTGGGAATTTTATGGTCACAATATTAAATGGTGGATAAACGACCCAGTTTACCCACTGCTTGGTGGAAATCATAAAGTTTATTTTACATAATATCAGCAGAACTGAGCCTCCATCGCCCACGATGGTAATCTGCTCATTAGCCTACCTCTTATTGTCTTGTTTTCCTTCCCCACCTAATTTAATCCATTCTCTCACGTATACATCTTGGGTTCACCCCCCAATAAACTACTTGACCCAAGTCCTTGTCTCAGGTCCTCATGTATAAACTACTTCAGCATCATGTAGCTATTTTGTGTCCTCTTTGAAAAGCAATTGTCTGCAGAAATCAGAGTAAAAGAGCTTTGCCCTCATTCTTTACACCTAGATTACCTAGATCTTTGGAAATGTCTCATCCATTTCTTTCAATACGTATTGAATGATCCCTTACTAATGTAAAGTTTTTCTGTGGGTTGTAGGGTATACCGAGATGAACACAGCATAGTTCTACCCTCACGGACCTAAAGAGAAACCCCATAATTAAAGAAATACAGAATGTAGAAGCGTGATGTGGCTCTTCCAAGAGAGGAACGATTTCCAGCTGACTGGCATTTTATCACTACCCAGACAGAGCTGCTCTTAAGTTTTCTAATCTAAATGTTTGATTGAGGACATCCATCTTTTTAGAAACTCAGCACTGACTCACACACAGTTCAGTCCAAACATGGTATGAGATGATATGATACAGCCTTAAGGGCCATTGATTCACTCCAAAAGGCAAAACATTACATTGTGGGGTCCCTAAGTGACCATTCCATCTATCAGGTGTGATAGGACATGGCCAGGTGAAGCAAGGGGAAAAATGAGGCTTCTCTACTGTTTCTTGATCATGCCAAGCACATTTCCACCTTAGGCCCTTCACTGTGGATATTCTCTGTCTAGAAGGCCCTCGCCCCAATTATCTGCATGGTTCACTCCTTCATATCTTTGAGCTTTCTCTGCTCGAGGCCTTCCCTAACCACCCTATTTTAAGTAATATCACCCCCCTTACATTGCCACACTGTTTCCTTCCTCATTTTATTCTTCATAGGACTTACCACCTCCTGACATGTTACATATTTGCTTATTTATTTATTTTTAAATGTCCTCCCACTGAAAGGTTGGTGATAGTAAGGACTTAGCTCACTCCCCTGCACTCCTCCCATACTTTGCACCTAAAATAGTGTCTGGCCCAAGGAAGGTGTTCAATGAATATTTGTTGAATGAATGACTAAATGATTTAAGCATTATAACCTCATAAACCACAGTTGAAGTTCCATAATCTTGTCTGGAGTCATGACACAGTCCCTAACTCAATGGTCTAAAATGTACACAATTATTTAGTGAGAAAAATTATTTTGGTAAAGCTACAACATATGAAAGAGATATGAATAAATAAAATTGTTTTAATTCTATCATAACTTTGTACAGGCTGTGGAATGCAATTCAGTCAATGTCCACGGTGTAAATAAGAAATCCTGAAATTTTAGATCTTAGATACTATACTTAGCTTATTAAAAAAATAAACTTATTCATGTATTCATGTGACATATTTATTGAGTGCTTATGATGGGTATGGTGTTGGGTGAGGTGCTATCTTTGATTTTTCTTCTGAAAAATCAACTTTATACTTCACTGTAAAGCCATATCCTGCTGTTATAGCAAAAGCTCACCTTTTTGAACACATTTATGCTTTTTTCTATTATTTTACCATAAGCTTTATTTATTTAAGTCAGCAATTCCTCAGAGAGAATAGTCATAGGAAATATTCCACAGGGGGATTCTTTTTTGTGGCTAATTTTGAAGGTAAATATTTTTCTGTTTTCATTGGGTTTAAGGGAAAAAAGAACCACTGTATTTACCAACATTTAATGTTCACTATTACAAAAATTACATAAGTAGTAGCCAAATTCTAATTACATAGGGCTAATTGGTTCCACTATAAATTCATGCTCTCCAAATGCAGGAATCCCTCAGAGTTGAGTGATAACCTTTCATTCACCGGTATATTTCCACAGAGCATACTCCCATCTTTGTTATTCTGTTCATGAACTCAAGCTACCTACCGCTCTTTTGACTTTATACTTAGAAGATGATGGCCCAAACCTCTTTGTTCTACCTCAAAATGCCCACTGTTTCTTTCTCAAGAGTCTTTCTTTTGCTATTATCCAGTATACTTCCATCTTCTTGACGATTCCATTTCCTCAGTTTATCCTTTCTCTTACTTTTTTGATCTCTCTTCCCTTCAATGAATTCTTCTCCACTTACAAAGTAGGCTCAAGTCCTCTTATACTAAAAATACTACTTTCCTTCTACTACACCACTGTTCTGATACATCAAACTCTGTTACTACCTGACTTACTAAAAAGGAAGCCTATCTTTGCTGTTTTCCATATATATGCAAAATACATGTACATGTACACCCTTCAAGCCCTTGCAGTTTGGCTGCCACTTAAACAAATATAATCAAGGACAGCCAGGCATCAAATCCAATGGCTTTTTCTTCACTATACTCCCAATCCCATGGGGTGTGCTATATGAATGACGTATATATGATGGTAGCTTTCCTCACCTTTCCTAGCTTGCATGACACCATGCTATTTCCACCATTTTTCTCCAACTGCCCTTTGTTTAATATTGTTCTCTTCTTTCTATTTTCTGTCCAACATATAGATATCCCCCAGGGATCCTACCCCTACCCTTACTGCTGCCCACTCCATTTTCTTTATTGTCCATTGCTGAGATATCAAAATTGCTCCTAAAAGATATTTTACTAATCTCTCTTCATAGTTCTAACCTCTCTCCAAAGACCAACACCTGTATTGTAATCACTTCATTTGGACAAACTTGTCATACCCAAAATAAAACTTCATTTTTCTCCACTTCTTTTTTCTCCTCTTCTTCATACTTCTCTGAACCTTTTGACAATAACCCAATTATTCTTTCAGCTGAGCCTGACAATGACCTTCAACTTCTCTGCTCAGTGTTTAGCATTCCTGCACCCTGTCTCTTGAGTCTGTCTCTTCCTCTTCACTCCCACTGCCTCATTTTCTCTGACCCCTAATTTGACTAGAGTCTACCTAGTCTCTCTACTGTCAGTCTTTTCTCATTCCATAACACCCAACACGATGCTCGGAGACCATCGCCCTAAAGCACAGATCTGAACCTGTCGACTCTCCTCTTCAGAAAATCTTCCATGGCTCCTTGGTACTTGTTAAATAAACTCCTCATGCAAGTTGCTCTACAACCTTGAAACAACCTCTCTTTCTCATCTCATTACCTGTCTCATTACATCTCCTGGCATCCTCTGCGCTCCAGCCAAAGCACACCATTCTTTGCTCCCTGTGCAGGCATACACCTTCCCACCACTAAGCCCTCTGCTACACATTCCTCCTCTAAATGTGCCCTTCCTTCCCTGCCAGCCCAAATGCCACCTACATAAAGTTAGCTCAACTGCTACCTCTTCCATGTAATCTTCCCTAATTCTTTCATTTAAAGTCAGTGCTGTAACCTGCAAACTCCCACAGCACTGCAGGAATGTGGCTTTTTCAGCACTTAACCATTTTTCACCATTTTTATAGTTAGGGCAAGATTTAAGTCTCTGTATTTTTCAAATTTCAAGCTCTCTCAACATTTCCCAAACTCTAGTCAAAGGTATATAATGCCTGAGATGTAGTAGGCAATTAACAAATATTTGTAGGTTAATGATGGTAACCCAAAGGGTTAACTGTGAATTTTAGGCTTGAAAGGATATGTTTTAGCAACAATTACTCTTTCCTTGTAGACTACAAGTCCCATTTCTCCCTGTGGTGCCACAGTTTATTCCCTTTGGCCCCACAGATCAATTTTCAAATGTCTTTTATTTCCAAGGTTCTGAAAAACAAACTTCTTTAAGACACGCAATAATGAAAAAGAAAAGCATTGATGCTACTGTGAGTGAAGAAAATGCATGTATACAAAACAAATGTGCTGTAGGCTGCAGGCTATAGCAAAAGGTACAACTGTTTACCAGACTAAATTACAGGATTCAAGCAGCCACAATAACCTTACTGATCCAATCTAGCAAAGTCAGGCATTGCATTTAAAAATGATCACATTTGAGTTAAAAAGGAAATCACTAATTCTCGAGTCATCAATTGTGCTGTTGAATAATTCCTCTTTTTCTAAACAGTTTATTTACCTTGGTAATTCCTAATATTGTTAAACTTTCTTGTAAGACATTTACATCTCTGGATTTCACTAGCAAATATAAAGATAACTTCTAAAACAAAACAAAACCTCTTAGAATGCCTTTTAAATTCCTTAAGTAATTTTCTCAGAAAGAAATTGGCAGAACGAACAAGAGAGTAAAGAACTAAGATTCAAAATTCATTTTTATAAATCTATCCTTAAATCCTGGATGAGCTCCAACAACCTCACATTAAAATTTCAGAAGGCTTGACTTGAAGGACATAGGGAAGTTTAATGTTCACAGCTTCAAGAGCACCTGGTCTGGACATCATCATTAATTAAGAAAAGATAAATGGGAAGAAAAAAAAACATGTGGATAGCCTTAGTTTTATCAATATAACAATATGCAACCTTTGCTAAAACAAAACTAAATAAATTTTTTTTAAAAAGAAAAGAGAAAGAAACCTCTGATGCCACTTTGTTGTGTATTTACTTGAGAGCCATGACTGTTGCAGGCTTTTCAAAGAGGACAGGGGCAGCCTGTTTGGATTCTGATGGCAATGCAGTAAAATTCAAGGTGGTATGGTTCAAATATGTTCTAAGCAGGTTAATCTAGTCACACAACATTTTAATAAAGAAGTATTCAGATACTGAGTGAAAGGTGCACTCATTCCCACAACTACCACAGGAGAATATGGGAAGTGGGGCATCAAACTGCAGCGGACACACACATGAATATGCTGTCTCCTTTCCTATCTCCCTATCCAACCCCACACGAGCCTATCTTTATTACGCAGAGTCAATTAAAAAGCTATAGATTCTACATGCAATTCTGTGTCCTCGTTCCCAATGGGTGACGTTGCCAGCCTGACATTTTCCAAATTCTGTACTAGCAAGCTACATTGGCTAGGAAAGCAGACAACTGATCCTGGACCCTATTACCTTGGGTCTTGGGAGATTTCAGTTTCCGAATGATACATGGTACCACCTAGCCATTGTGAAAGCTGAGAGAGTGGATGTCACTAGCAATAGAAATAAAATATCCCTTTTCCTAATTAAAACGCCCTGTCTGCGTAATGATGACCAAGGTGGGTACCAAATATTACTCAGTATGATTTTTTTCTTCTTTTTAAATATTCCCCCCCCCACCCCGCCATACACACACTACCAAATATACACCTCCAGAGTTGATTCTACAAGAATCTAAAATAAAGACCACCCATTCTTAAGCCATTAGGTTTCCAGTGTTTAAATGTGGAAGGGGAAGGTCTACTTGACATTCAAAGTTGTGGGGACTGAGAAAGGAATGTGGCCATTAAAAAGGACCCTCTCTTTCAGTTCAGACAAGAGATAAACAATAGAAATTGCAGAGTCAGGATGTCTAAGACCTTTACAGAACAGGGGCTGAGGAGAGAAGTGTTACAGGATGGAAGCTCCCTTCAAAACCAGAGATGCCAGCAAACCCAGAGGGGTAACCATTATCCTATTTCTCTGCCATGCGCCCAAAGCCACACACACACTTCCACATCCCCGTGTCAAGAAGCCAGAGAATGGGGAAGTGAGACTCTCTACATCGCACCATCCACACGCAGGAGCAGAACAGAGACTGTACTCTGAGTTGCAGGGTCAAATTAACAAACAACTGTCCCACAGTCAGCGGTGACGGCAAGTCAGGGCACCAGCAGATCTCCGGGTTTGGAGCACAGCTGGAACAACGTGGATGCGATCACACGAGTACACACACTCACACACGGGATTTTACAAATCCGCCCCCACCCCCACTGCCTCCCTCCACACTCACAGACCAAGTGCATCCTGCCCACTTCATCGTTGCCATCACCACACTCTTTTTCCGGAGAGTCAGCGGAGAGACGAGGGATCCTAGCGGGGATTCCTGGAAATGTCATCCCCTAACACCTTCGGTCAGCCTCCTCCAATCCCCTTGACTGTATCTTTTTACAAACACACACACACACACACACACACACACACACACACACACACACACACACACACACACACACTCCTACCATGTCTGTCATCTGGCCTGCCTGCTGCCCCAAGACCCCCGCATCTCAACCAGCATCGGACACCAGGCATCCCTACCTTCAACGCCCCCTTCCGCCGCCCCGTTGGCTCGCTGGCTAAAGGAACTGCCCCCTGGATGTCGCCGGCTGTCCCCGCTCATCCGCACTATTGTTCCACGCAGCCCCTCTCGCACCCCGGGGTGCCCTTCGGCGAGGACCCGGGCTCCGTCGGGGGCGGCATCAGCGCCAGGCACCCCCATTCACCCACCCCTCCTTGGCGGTGGTACCTTGCCTGACAGCTGGGTTCGCGGGCCCGCGGGAGCAGGCGGCGCTAATGACAGCGTCCGTGCCAAGCCTGGGAATAAAGCTCCGCTCCGGCCGCTCCTACCTCCAGCGCTACCATCTTCCCCCGGCGCCGCCGCCGCCTCTGCCGCCGCGGGGACCGCACTCGTCCTCGCTCCGCTCCCGCTAGGGCTCCGCAGCCGCCGCCGCCGCCGCTCGGGCCCCTCCGGTCCTGCGGCCCCACCCCCTTCTCCCCTCCCTCCCGCCCCTCGTGACGCGCGCCGCGGCCGAGCCTGCCCGGCTGCGCGGGAGGCGCGCGGGGGGAGGGCGCGCGCGCACACGCCGCGCGCTAGCGGCGCCCCTGCCTCCCACGCCCACCCGCGTGCGCGCGCGGCGCGGGCCCGAGGCCGCGGGGCGCGGCCCTGCACCCAGCACCCGCAGCTGCGCCTCCGCCCCGCGCGGGTGGGCGTGCGGGGCTCGCGCGCGTCTCGCCGCCACTCGCGCTCCGGACCCCTCCTGCGGCTCCCGGCCGGGCGCACGGAGCGGGAAAGGTGGTCGCGTGCCCGAGGGGACTGAGTGGGTCCTCCAGTCTCTCCGGCGGAAGCCCAAGGGGGTCTCCGGGTTTTGAAGCAGCAGCTGTGGGCAACCACTGCGCGCTGCAGCAGCCCACGCTGCAGGACCAGGAAACCCAGCAGCGGCGTCGGCCCCTGTTGTCTGTTCCCTCTCCGGCCTTAGTTACTTCGCCACTTTGCCGCTGTCCCGGACCCCTTAAATAACGCCCGCACCTCTCGGCCTGGCGGCGGACGGGGTCCCTGGAGCGCGCTGCAGCACTGCGTTTTCACCGCTAGGGCGCGAGCTTCTCGGGTTTGGAGCCGGAGCAAGGCTGGCTGCGTTTGCAGCCCTAGAGGAGGACTGCCCCCAAAGCAGAAAGCCTCTGGATTACGGTGAAAAGCTTGGCTTGTTCTTCCTGACCGCTTCTCAGTTGTGGTTGATCAGAACTTAAAGTATATTCGAGCCTAGCTTAAGGCGTCAGCCTCAGATACGGCTGGGAAGGAGGAAGGGGACCTTTGCTTTGCTGCAGAGCCCAGGTGGCAGATGCTGTGAGTTAATGAAAAGCAGTGTGCTGGACAGCCTCAGGAGACCTGGGCTCTGGCGCCAGCCTCACCTGCAATTGGCTGTGTAATATGAGCCAAATTATTCTTCCTTTTCGGGACACGGATTTCTCTATAATAAATTATATTTACACCGAACCTTATACTTTGCAAAGCCCTCTTCATATACATATTCTCATGTAGCAAAATGAAGATAATAAGCCTTGGTTATCCAGATCCGTTGGGGAACGGATCTTTTTACCAGACTATATTTCTATATTATTTTAAGCACAATGCCTCCAGAAAAATACGGGGGCGTAGCCCGAAGCATTCTCAAAGTCTTGTGTTTTAGTTTTAAAGTTCATATGAATTTTGCATTCTACTCCATAATGAAACTTTTTTCTTTAATAAGGAATGTAAGAGCTCCCCCCTCCCCGATAAGATTTTTTAATAAAGTTGAAATATACCAGAAAGATGTATCATGCTTGTCCTGTGACATTACATATTCATTTTTTTCAGTAAATATTTATTCAGCATGTACTCCTGATATGGTCCTTGTGCTCCCAGAGTCCACATACCCCGGAAGAAATAGGTATTAAATAATAGGCTGATAATTAAATGCAATTGTGATCAATTCTTAAATGCTAAGGATTGACAGGGAAACCTAATCTAGACTCCAGGATTAGGTAAAACTTTCCAAGGAAATGACCTTTCTAGTTGCCCAGGAGAGGCAGCAATGAGACTCTCTTAGGTAACGGGAAAAATATGCAGAAGCCCATCAGGTGGGGCTGAAGTGAGAAGGGAGTGTGAAATGGGCTGGAGAGGAAGACAGCAGCAGCCAGAACCTGAAGGACCTTGTGGGTCATTTTAAGTAATGATTTTTTTTTTCTTATTATAAGTGTTGGGAGAGGGTGGTCACGATCACATTTCAGTTTCTGAAAGATAAGCGAGGTAGCTCTGTGAAAAACTGATTCATGAAGGGCAGGAGCCAGGCTGGACACATCCTGCCTGTGCTACTTAGGGAGCGTTTAGGGTTTCAGTTTCTGCAGGGACTGCTGCTCTTTGGTTGTTTTTCAGTTCTTGCCTCTGCTTTCATATGTACCAGCTTTGGGTGCCTCTCTGTAATAGTCTCTATTCTGTTACTTTTAATCTGTTGTGGATTTAGGAAGGAAATTAATTTACTTTGTTAGAATTTCAAGTTAAGGGGATATAGGTTCTGAATGAGAGGCTCTTTTCTGTGCATACATTTTGTGCCATGTGATTTCTTATCTCAAATTTCTACTTTTGTATTGTTATTTTCAGTGAGGTAAAGTTCCTTGATGCATGAGTAAGAGTACATTATGGCTTTAATAATACCTTCCTCTCTAATCTTGCATCACAGGATTTTTGTGCCTATTAAACAAAGTATGTGAAATTACTCTGCAAAGTATTAAGTGCCATATAAAGAAAAGTAATAACTGTTATAATGGCAGCGTAGAGACCTCCAAAACTAATTAGTTACTAAATATTCATATCTGGAAAACAACTCCTTCCTGCTCCCTCTGCCCTCCCATGAAAAACACAGATGTGCCTATTCCTCATGGAGAGTGTGAATCGTCATCTTAAGTGTTCATGTTGCTATTTGTGCCCTGGCCGGAAGGAAACTCAAATCCAAATCTACAGATCATTGTAGGAAATAGGTGGGTCCATGTGGCTTTTATATCTATGTCATAGCTCTTCCTTTGGCCCTGTTCTTCTATCTGTAGTTTTCCTGTGCCTTCTTTATTGGTATTTTTCTACTTATAGGTATTCTTATAGGCTAATTTTATATTCAAATATTTGTCCACCTATTTCTTTTAAAAAGGGTAAAAACTGCTATTCAGTGTTTCAGAAGGTAGTATATAACATACTGGCAACCTGCCAGCCATTGTAACAGGTAACGATACTATAGACACTATGCCAAGTGACTTAGGTTTAAAGCCTTGTCCAGCATTGCATGTGGATCAGAAGTCTCTGAATGCCAGTTTAGAGCCTCATATTACAGGCAAACTCAAGTTTGTCTCCCACTGGCTCATAGATAATTTCCTTTAGTGTGATCTCTGAGGTTTCAACTCCTTCAGCTGGCCCTGTCCCTACAAGTTTATCTTACTGGTACAAGCACTGTTTATTACTTGGTAAGAAGTCAGGGAGCCATGAACTATTATTCATTTAGGTTTATTTTTGTCAATTAAGACCCAGAGATTCCAGGATTCACTAAATTCATTCAAACTTCATAAGACTGTGACCATGTCTTTCAGCCTTTCATATAATACTAGTAATACTAGTAATTACCTTCTATCTCTTTCAGTCCTTGCATTTAAACTTATGAGCTTAAGTTGTAGGTAGCAAAAACCCTCAACAACCTTTGGGTAATGAGGTTTTTCTTGAGGATTTCATTCTTGCTAATATTTGGTAATCCAGTTAACTTTCTAATCCTCAGAACAGCCACCTTTGTCACAGGCTTTAAAATGCATGAACAACAACAACAAAAAAAAACAATTATGAAGTGTATGTATTCTAAATTTCAATATATTTACTTTTATATGCTGATCTTATTTCACCATCTTTTTCTGTAGACATAATTTCAGTCCTGGCTTTAGATAGGCCCCATTCTTTTCCTTTCTATTCCCCAAACAGGTTAGGCTTCCTCTCTTTATTTTTCCTAAGTCACATTCACAGCACCTAGAATTTTGTACTCTGGCTATGCTTATCATCAGAAGACACTGTGATGTCACATAGAGTAATTCTACTCTGGAAATGAAGTTTCTGAATGAGGGTAGCATGGGAACATAATTGTCTTTTTTAAATGGTTATATGCCCATCCCCGGCCAGTGGCATGGCTCCCAGTCCTGTAACTGAGTCAGTTCTCCCCAAACCACATGGTTGATTGAGGACAGAGCAAGATCTAGGAGCCACAGAGTGTGAGAAATAGATAGAGGCAAATGAAAACATCAACTACCCTGTTCATCTCAGGCTTGTAATTATGAAAAATGAGAAACTAACTTACTATAATAAGGGAATCGGTATATAGATTGACATACCTTTATAGAGATATAGTATGCAGTATTAAAGATACCACAACCAAATTTTTTAACATGAAAAATTTAAGTTCTTGTGGAAAAAAATGAAGTTCTTACCTTGAACTGAAAAAAATCTGGATACATAATTATGTAGGCAGTTGATTTTAGAAAAAAGTACATCAAAATGTTAATAGTAGTCCACTTGAATAGTAGGGTTATTTTTCTTCTTCTATGTCTTGATAGTTAAAATTTTTTTTTTACAGTGTACATATGACCTTAACAACTTGAAAATATCAGATTATTTAAAACATGGCTGTAAAATTAACAACATTACCAGCCAGATGCCATAAAAATAACTGTTGGGTCATTTTGCATTGCTAATAAATTTTTTCCAGATTTGATTTATCCTTCTTTTTTCAGACACCATATACTTCAAGAAAACATTTTCAGATGCACTGATATACCTTGTTGTCTGAGCATTTGTTTGTAGTATTAGCAGTTTTATAACCTTGTGTAATGTCAGGCTATAAATAGATAAAAATTGATAAAATTGTTTGCTCATTCTGCTTAACATCTGCTTATATATTTTGTTGTATCTCAATTTATTTCAGTCTGTTAAATATCTGAATATTATGGTCATCTGATAGGAACAGCATAAAATATTGATTTAGTTCACCCTACAAACTATAAATAATTTTACCAGAAGAAACTAACATTGCTTCCATATAAAATATAACATTACAACCAAGAGTATATGTTCTTAAAAATAAAAAGTTGTGAAATTAAGTCCTCAGCAACTTCAGAAGAATTTTTCTCTCAATATGTGTTTGATACAGATTTAGATCTTTTCACCATCTTACTAATAGGTAAATGATAACAAACACCAATAGTTTAAGGAAGATGTGTAGGATAAAAATATAAAATTTAGAAAATTCTGATAACCGGTTTTTTTCTCTTACCAGTTCATAAACCAAGAAATGGGCTGCCGTTATTCATTTTTGGCAGGAGACATCTCAGTGTTCTTTCTGGAATAGCACTGACATATGGAAGCATGATTGAAAACCACTGCTCTATTCCTGTTTTCTGTTAGGTATTTTGCTTCAGGTATGTTGGTATCACCTCTCCAACTAGTTCATAAGCCCCTCAAGATTTATGACCAGCTGTCAATTATATTTCCTTTGTGTTCCCTCCACCAAACACCTAGTGTGTAGTAGAGTACCTAGAAAGTACTCATCAAATATTTGTTGGCTGATTGATATATAAATTAACTATCATTCCAATTATTCCAGTTAAGCTGTTCAAGAAGATTATCAAAGTGATTTGCCTTTAAAATAATTTCTTTTTCCTTCATTACTATTTTATCAGCATTAATTAGCCTCTGGAAAAGTTATAGATATCTCTATTGACTCAAAAATAAGGAACCCATGTAAGGCTTCAATAGTAAATGAAATAGGTATAAGCAATTTTATCAGAACTTCAACCCCCTCTGCCAGGCAAAGGGGTCTGTCTCTTTGTGTTTCTCTCTCTCTCTCTCTCTCTCTCTCTCTCTCTCTCTCTCTCTCTCTCTCTCTCTCTCATCTCTCTCTCTCTCTCCCTATCTCTATCTCTATCTCTCTGCTCCCTCCTGCTCCCTCTCTCTCTCACACACAGAAGCAAGATCCTGTAAAATTCTATTTAGCTTAACCTCTACTTCTTGGGAGTTTTCCCCATATGCTTGTACAGTATCAATATCCAGGATGAACAATAACAATATAACTAAGTCATGGTCATACTGAAATTTTCCAATAGGTTATATTGCCAAAAAGCCACTAAATATATAGATCTTTATTCTTTCTACAAGCTGCATTAAACTCCTAATATATGCTAGCCACTGTGGTTGGCATTAGAGATACCAAGCCAAATATTACAAGTTCTCTGCCCTTAAGGTCTTTTCTGCCTTAAGAAAGGCAGACAGATCTATAAAGAAATCATTCCAGTGAAGTGCACTGGCTATAATAAAAGATGTACAAAGGAGAGCCTGACCAAATGGTGTCTTTGTTGTTATTTTTTGTTTGTTTTGCTAAGAATAATGTGTTTGGGGAATTAATTATCTTCTAGAAGTCAGATCTGTAGTTAAATGAGCAGATTTTTTCTTAAAAGAAGTTTTGCTTCCTTATGAGTGTAAAACATATATATATATATATATATATATATATATATATATATATATATATATATATATAATCACCTAGATTTGATGATTTTCTCTGAACCAAAAAGCTTGTGAATTTCTCTTAGGTGAGAAATGTGTGCATTTTAAATCATGATGGGCAGACAAATGTTTCTGCATAGAGAAAAATAATAGAGATCATTCCCATAATGGACAAACCTGAAAGCTGAAAAGAAAGGACCTAAACAGAAAACTGACTTTTAAAAAGGGACATTAGCCAATGTAAACTTAAAAAGCAAGCAAACAAACAAACAAAAACACTTTCTACTTTGATTTTATTCCTCAGAGGAATTTATCCTCCTTCAGCCTTCTAGCTCAAACTCGTATCTTTCTATTAAATCACACTGTGGAGATGCTTCTAGTCAGTCTTGATATGGATTGAATTTTGAAGGCACATGTTAATTTCAGCATTCACTCAGCTGAGCACTGCTAAATTGAATAGGCTGTGGTTATGAGAACTGCAGGAACTGAGATGGAACCAAGAAAGCTGTCACTAGAGAAACCTTTTGAGAGATGACAGATTTTAAGTCGCTCTTAATACAGTCTGACAGGTCAAGGAATAACCCGTTCTGAGGTTCAGGAAAGCAACTTTTCACCTTTCCTTGCCATTAGGGAATTATTTCCCTCATGCTGCTGCAAGCTTATCAAGAAAACTGAACTGAAATGGGTCCCAGTGAGCTGCGTAGCATAAATCTGAAACTTGTGCAACAATAGAATTCCCTTGCCAAGTGGATGGGTAGGGCTGTGTTGCTAGCATCAGGGATACATTTTAATTTTGTTTGCATATAACAAAGAATAATCCTTTAGGCTTCTGTATAGTCTGCTAAAAAAAAAAAGATGTTTGAGAGATTTCAGCTATAGACTTTCTTGATCAATGTTGAATGTTAATGTAACAGAAAGTTAAGTATTTCCAAAATTCTTCCATGGATCACTACTAGTTCTGGCGGAAGATAGCAGCTATCATGTGGGGGAAAAAAAAGTTTCAACATCAAATAAGCCTGAAGAACCCTGAAGTAAACTAAATTTTGTCGTTTTTGTTGTTTTGTATTGCAAGGCTTCTACGAGTCTGTGAATTTTCAAGAGGAGAATAGAGATAGAAGATCTAAAATATTTAGTGTTTCCTTTGCAAGAAATCTTTAGCAGAACAGGGAAGGCTGTGTTATGATTTTTATGGGCCCTTTCCTTCATAAACAAATATAAAGGATTATATATTATAACTGTTTGTATAAAGCTGACTATATTAATATTATGTAACATTTTCTTTGACCTAAAAATTCTTTTTTTCTGCTTCTAATTTTAAAAGAAATTATAACATTTTTGTGGGCCCCCAAAGTATTGTGGACCCTAAGTATTGTATATACTCTGTCCAATAGAGAAGTTGGACCTGAGGACAGGTGTTACATAGGTGAAATGAGTCACTGCACAAAACATAGACAATGGAATCGAGAGGCAAAATATGGCATTCCATCAGAGGAAATGAGACCGGTTGTTGTAAGGTCATTCTCTTCCTCCATGCTCTGGTAACTGAAGAAACAAAAGGAGAGTTACACACACACACACACACACACACACACACACACACACACACACACACACACCATAGCATTAAAACAGACTGTGGCAAATCTCCATGTCATTGATTCTATGTAAACTCTATCCATTCAGAAATTTCTCTTAAACTAAAATACTGTATCTGTTTTTATGTGTTCATTGTAAATCTACACAGGGCTAGATATACTAGCTGTAATAAAGGTATCTTAGTCATGTCTACATATGAATTTACACACCTTTTCCTACTCAGGGCATCTTTGGGACAAAAAGTTCCATAGCTTAGCTTGGTATCATCAACCTTTATTATATACAAAACTTTCAATTTGTGGCTCTATTATTTTGTCACAGTGGACTCACTGGGCAAAGATAATGACTGATGAACAGTATTAATTCTTCTTTGGCAAGTAAAGTAGGGCTAAGGTACTGTGGGTAAGGCTCACAGTGACAGGCATGATACCAAATTTGACTTTGCTAGCCATATTAACCACATCATATCACCAAAGACCAATGATTCACCTTGAAAGATAAATCAACATTTTCCATATTGGCTAGGGATGTCCAATTGCAGATCAGTAGTGTTTTGCTTTTCTACTAAGAAAATCTTTACTCAAAAATAAATTGCCACTTTCTGGCTCAGGAGCAAAGGTAAATGGATATTAGACATACACGAGGTATATGTAAGACTTTAGTACATCATCAATATGGCATATAAAATTAGTGTGAGAAAAGATGGGTTTTTAATAAGTGATACCAGGCCAACTGACTAGCCAGTTGTAACAAAATAAACTAGATATCCATCTCACCCCTTACATCAAAATAAATTCCAGATACTTCAAAATTGAAAATGTAAAAAATGAAGTAATAAAAATACTTTAAGAAAACATATGTGGATATTATTTTAATCTTGGTGTAGAGAAGGCCTTTCTAAGCATGATACTTTTATACCCCAATTAGGAAATGTTGATAAAACTGCACTAAAACTGAAGAATTTCTATACCAAATAATTTAAAACTAAGAGTCAAAAGA
The DNA here is from genome assembly GCA_004027375.1 of Macroglossus sobrinus. Lineage (NCBI taxonomy): Eukaryota > Metazoa > Chordata > Mammalia > Chiroptera > Pteropodidae > Macroglossus > Macroglossus sobrinus. The sequence continues at coordinate 745,323 of PVKZ01000408.1, forward strand.
ATACCTTAGAAAATCATGCATATAACATAATAAAGGGCATCATTCCCTGATACAAAAGAGTTTTGACAAATCAACCAAAAAACATAAGCAAATAGATATATAGACAAAGGATAATAGTGGCCAATTCCTAGAAGAAAAACAAATGACCAACAGATCTTTGAAAAGGTGCTCAACTTCTCTAATAAAGAATTACAAAAGATGGCAGTGACAATATTTATACCTATTAGATTGTCCAAAATAAGACAAAAGTAGATAATATACTACATTGTTGAAGATATAAGAAAACAAGCATTTTCATTATACAATAGTGGTGAGTATAAATAATATTTGTAAAGACCTGCTTAGCCTTAAGTTTTGTCCCAGAAATCTCATTTCTAGAAATTGATCACATAGAAATACTCAAGTGTAATAGGTGTTGTTCTAAAATAATCAAATATTTCAGACATTTTTGCATTGCACAAGTACACAAAAACATGTATATATTCAATGTAGCATTGCTGATAATAGTGAGTTGGTAACCAAAAGAACTATCAATAATGAATTGGTTAAATCACAGTACACCAAAAAAGTAATATTGTAAACCTTTAAAACAAATATTATAAACCTTTAAAACAAAACGTAGTGTTAACTGAACATTCAAGTTACAAACAGTATGTTTAGGATGATCCCATTATAATTTTTTAAATGTTAGTTATTCATTCAAAATTGGGACTGATATGTACCAAACTATAATAATGATAGTCACTCTCTTCGTTATAAATCCCTATAACATTTGAAACTTTTATAACAAACATTTGTTATTCTCTTCGAAAAAGTAGTTTGGAAAAAGAGCAAACAAAAATTGCCATTAAGAAATTTTAGTAGAATTGTACTTTTAAAAAAAGATTCTTTCCCCTCCTCAGGCCTAACTAATCATCTTATAGCACTGAAGTGCCTAGTAGGAGAATTCACAATCAGTCAGTATTTTTCCCATCTATCTGACCTCTGCATAGCCTGCTAGTGCCTGATGGAATTAGAAAAACTGTCACCATTGGCTTAAAAGTTCATACAGATTTTCTTTATTAAAGTCAGAAACCTGGAATCTGTGATGAGCACATACCATGAGATTTCTCTGCTGCTCCAGACATAGCAGTGATTGTTTACGAGTCATATTATATATTATTAAATTATAAACTAATATATTCTCCTTATAGAAAATTTGGTAAAAATGAAATAGTTCAAAGAACAAAAATACCCACAGCTCCTTCACTCAAAGCAACTGTTAGCATGTACTTTTAAAAATTCTTTTCCCCTCATTTCTTCATTTTTATACAGAAATGTGATCCTAGTATATAAACAATTTTACATCTGGCTTTCCTCACCTAACACATTTTATCACATTATTTTAAAAAGTCCTTCGCGAACACAATTTTTAATGGCTACAAAATATTTTATAATTTATCTAATCATCCCCTGTATATTTTGATATTTAAATTTCTTCCAAATTTTCATTAATATAATGTTCAGTGAACATCTTTTGCATAAAGCCTTTTTTTTTTTTTTGCAGAATTTCTCCTTTAGTGTGATTCCTACAAGTAGGATTACTGTATTCAAGGATGTCAAGACTGTTTATACAAACAGCTAAATTGCCTATTCTTATTTACACTCCCACCAGTAATAAGAAAGGGTGCTTATTTTATTTCTCTTGTAAACATTTGATGTTTTTATTAAAACAAACAAAACCAAAAACTTTTGCTAATTTGATAGGGAAAAATTGAAGTCTAATTTGCATTTCTTTACTACTAAGAGTGAATATTTTTCTGCCATATCTGTTAACCATATTTTTCTTTTTGTGAGTGTGGGTATGTGAGAAGGTGTACTATCTGTTTATGTCCTTACCCATTCATTGACTGGGTCTTAGTCTTTTTCTTATGAAGCTGCAAGAATTCTTCATATATCCAAGAGTATTCATAAATATTTTATAATTCTAAAAGAATCCTAAATTTACAGAAAATTTGCAAGTACAATATAAAGAGCAACATTCATTAAAAAAAAAATACGTGGCATTTCTGCAAATGTTGCCTCCAAATCATAGTTTATCTTTTTATTGTTAGGATTTAGTTTTAATTTTAGACTTAACATTTGAGTTTTCTGGCATTTTTTATCTGAATTGTTTAATCCTTTCTAAGATAGTTCTCCACTCAAGAAATGATTTACTTCTGTTTTTGTCAAGAACTTTACAAATGTTTTGACTTATTTTACTTTTATCCTTTTAGTCCATCCAAAAGTATGAGATAAATATCTGAATTAATTTCCCCAAAATACTTAATGTTTCCCAAATAAGTTACTAAATAATCTTCCTGGTTCACAGTGCCCTATTTATCACACATTAAAATCTTACATATAGTCATCTGTTTTGTACATGAGTCTGCCTACTCCTATATCTATACTATATGTCTTAAATTATTATAGCTCTAGATAAGCCCCATTAATGTAGTCACGATTTCCCCAAACTTTGTAATCATTTTGTAGAGAAAACTGTGACTTTAGTTAGCATTGAATTATATATATATAATATGGTAACTAATGAATTTTTCAAATTTGCTCTCTTCATTGAAAAAAAATTCTTTTTGTATCTTTCATCAGTTTTGTGGTTTTCTTCATAGTCTTTTACATTTCTTAAGATATTAGACTACATTGTAAATATAATTTTATTGTGTTTTGTAACTGATTACTACTGCCATATTAAGAACAAGCAAAATGTTGTCTAATAACAATTGCATATTTTGTCTAGCACCTTATGGCTTTAAATAATTCCAGAGATTTTATTTTATTATTACAGCTTTTCTAGTATATAATATTATTCATAAGTAATGATAATTATATTTTCTCTTTTACAAAACTTAGATCTCAGTTCTGTGCCATGTATTTTTTTGCAGTGACCAGAATTCTAACTCAATGTTAAATAATAATAACTAAAATTATATACTGATTTTGTTTCTAATTTCAATAAATATGTTTCTGTGAAAAATTATATGGCTATGGCACCAGGTAAATTTTTAAATGTTAAGATAATAGCCTTTTGGTCCTAGGTTATTAATAGCCTTTTATTAAGGTTATTAGGAGCTTTTTAAAAAATCATGGACAGTCTCAACTTTATACCTTTTCAGCATCAACTGAATGTTTTTTTTTCTTTTAGTTAAGCTACTAATGTGATATGTTAATATAATTAAAAATACTAAACTGTCTCTAAATCTCTGAGATACATTAAACTTCTATTTTATGATGTATTATCGATTAAATTATCTGTTTACTTATCTGTAGAAATATCCCTAACATTATCTCAGTAGATTGAAGGTTGCTTATAAGGATACATAAAATATAACAAGACAGCAAAAATACGAAATAGGAAATGACATATAGGTAGGCCAGAGGGCAGTTAAGGGACTTTTCCAAGTTCATACAGGAAATAAGCGGTAAAGCTAATTGCAAACTCAGAGCATGTGCTTTTTTTTTTTTTTTTTTTTTTTTTTTTTACCACATATTCTTCAGGATTGATCCTGGGGTTGAGTTTTATTTGAAAGAATCGTTGGCCCTCCTGAAATGCTCCATCAATACTGTGTTTCTCAATTGAGATTTTATTAAAGTTAGGCAACAATGAATTTGCATTCTGTAACAAGCTCCCAGCATTCTAGATAAAACACTAATCTCATAATCTTCCACTGTAACTGTATATTCAACATAGTTCAAATTAAGGCAATATAACTGAATAAATACATAAAGAAACCATATTAAAATACTTTTGGTTATCAGTGTTGCCAATTATAAGTTGTTCTGCTCAGCAAAGATGACACTTAAATTCAACATGATGTACCAATTCAAGTTTACTACATAATCACATCTACCCATGTCTGTCAAATATTTATTAAAATAAGAAGCCAAATTATGTTGCTCTGTATTATTAGTTTTTGGATGATTTGCTTCTCAATGAAGCTACACTCTTGAACAGGGGTTTCAAATTGGCAGCTGTACGCTGTCTATATGAAGCCAGGAAGACAGTCTGCTGGCCCCTGTTTTGTTATCTGCCCAGTGTTTTTAAAAGACACTGTAACTAAGTAAAATATAAAGATCTCAGCATGTGGTTTTACATCCAGCCTACTTTACACATTTACTTTAACTTCATGCTCTTGCTCAAGGTTAGGCTAACACACAAGCCAGAAAAGCAGTTTCAGTATCTTGATTTAGATTTTTTCCTTTTAGTCCTTTATTTTGATTTTAATATATATTTATTTATACTCCTTTATCTACTCTGGTACAGACTTAAGCAACTCAACAAATTCCAAAGTGTATTTATTCCTATTTAGTTATATTTTCATTTCGTAATGTTTCCCCAGTCTAACCATAAGGTTCATCTTTCTTCCTGATGCCCAATTTGGGCATGATGGCTATTTGAATATCTTTAGAGAAATAACTCTACGTGCTTTTTCAGGTGGCATACCATATCAGCTTTTTATTGAATGGTAGTGATAAACTCTGCTTGACTGTGAGTCTTCCCTCTCATCTACCCTCAAAAATAAGAGTACTTTAAAAATTAAATAAACATTCATTTAAAAACATAAACATCATAAGGAAGATAACATAGAAAAACTTTTAAAGTTATAATTTCACTTATCCACCATCACTTTTAAAAATTATAGCCATCCATGTATATATGAAGTTGTATCTCAGTGTGGCTTTGATTTACAATTTCTAATAACTAATGATGTTGAGCATCTTTTCATGTACTTATTGGACATCTGTAATTTTCTAGGAAGTGTTCAATTTTTTTGCCCATTTATTGGATTGCTTTTTATTCTTGAGTTGTAAGAGTTTTTTAATATAGAGACTAATCTCTTATCAGATATATGATCTCTAAATATTTTCTCCTGTTTTTTCACTTTTTGAGTGTCCTTCATAGTACAAAAGTTTTTAATTTAGCTCAATTTATTTTCTTTTACTTGTGCTTTCGATGTCACAACTAAAAAAAAAAAAAATCATTGCCTACTACAAGGCCACAGAGATTTACATCTATCTTTTCTTCTAAGAGTTTTATAGTTTTTAGCTCTTACACTGAGGCCTTTAATCTTTTTTGAGTTATGGTATGAGGTAGAGATCCAAACTTTCTTTTGCATGCATGTTGATGTTCAGTTGTCCCAATGTTATTTGTTGAAAAGACTGTTTCTTCCCATTGAATGGTCTTGGCACCCTTGGCAAAATACAATTGACCACACATGTAGGGTCTTTTTTTTTTACCCCTGGAATTTTTTATTCTATTCCATCGATCTAAATGTCTGTCCTCACATCAGTACTACATTGTCTTGGTTACTATAGCTTTGTAGTTGTGTTTGAAATTTGGGATTTCTCTCATCCATTATTGATTTTTCCATTTCTTTCTGTTTTGTGACAATGTGGACAGTACAAATGTACTTTGTAACTCATTTTTTCTTCTATCTGATTTAAAAGATAACTTCATGTTGCAATAATTATAAACTTGTTAGTGGGCTCATAATGTATAAAGAAGTATATAACAGAATAAAAAGGGTAGAGTAGAGCTATAAAGTATACAAATTTTTGTATACTATTGAAATTAAGTTGGTATTAATCCAACTAGATTGATATAAATTAAGATGCTAATGGTATTTCTCAGGGCAACCACTAAAAACGAGAACCTCAAAATATGTATAAAAGAAACAAAAGAAACTAAAATAGTACACTACAAAATACCTACTAAACAACAACAAAAAAGGCAACTATGGAATAATTAAGGAACAAAATAAGACGGACGAAAAAAAGAGTGACAAATATAAGTCCTACCTTATCAGTAGTTACATTAAACTCAAAGTAAAAGGCAGAAATTGGAAGAATGATTTTTTTCTAAAAACATGATCTCAAGAGAGATCATGGTGAGCCCCTCTAATATTTCAGTACAATAACTGTATAATTATTCAACACAACTTTGCAGAATTTCTATTTCATTCCTTTTAAAATATCTTTCTGGAGAGTCTCTACTTGATGATACATAGTTATTTTTAGTTATTTAAACAAGGTTCTTTTAGCATATTTAAAATATTTTAAAGTCTCTGTCTAGTAAATCTAATGTCTTTTTTCCTCATGAATAGTTCTATGTTTTTTTCCTGAATATGAATCATTCTTTTTCTCTCCATATTTTTATTGAAAATTGGACATTTTGAATAATGTAGTGTGCCAACTCTAGGAATTATATTCTCCCCCATCCCCAGGGTTTATTGTCACTTCTTGATTAGTGACAATAAAATAGTAAAGTAATTTTGTAAAACTCCATGGCATGTAACCATTGAAGTCTCTACTCGGTAGCATAATGTTCAGGTAACAATTGGACGGAGATTTCCTTGAATCGATAAATCCACTAGTTATTACTGAGAGCTTCTATGCGCATGTTGGGGCATGGCTTCCACATACACCCTAGCAGTCTGTAACTGTTTAGCATTCACTTCCAGCTTGTGAATTGAGAGGTTACAGTTTACAGCCTTCTCAGATCTTTTCTGACAATATACAGTCGTACACATTTGTATGGCCTTCTAGATTCTTTTTTTTTTTTTAATGATCATGTCATGATTAGGACTTTTTGTGTTCTGTCCAAAAACATGTTTATCCCAAGGTTGCAAAAATACTGTTTTCTAGTGGGTTCTTAGTTTTGTTTATGATCCATTTTAATTAAGTTTTGTGTATTATGAGAGGTAAGGGTTGAGGCTTATTCTTCCACATAGATATCTTATTCCAGCACTATGTATTAGATTTCCCACATTGAAGTAATTTGATGCCTGGTCTAAAGTCAATTGACTGAATATGTATAGATTTGTTTCTGGGTTTTTATTTTGTCTCACTAGTTTGTCTATTTTTATGCCCAAACCAGTCTTGATTACTAGAGCTGTATACTAAGCCATTTTTCAAGATTGTTTTGGTTATTTTCAATCTTTTTCTTTAATATATAAAAATTTTATAGTTTACCATTTTCACTGAGAAAACCCTGAAATTTTGACGTTTGTTGAATACATGTTATCAATTTGAGAGAAATGTTTTACATATCGTCTAGGCCATAAATGATACTTTATTTAAAAATAACTTTGTACTCTAAAATTTCTTCTTCTTTTATTGTGAATATAACAATGGGAAAAGTACATAATATATAAAATGTGTATCTATGGCTCAGTTTAAGGAACAGAACCCTGCCAGTATCCCACAAGTTCTCCATCTTTTTTTTTGCTAAATAGATGAAACCACTGTCCTCACCTTTATAATATTCTTGCTTAATAGATTTTACCATCTATTTTTAAAACTTTACACGAATGGAATAATTTGTTTATTTTACTCTCATTCATCAAAGATTTTTTTCTATATTTAGAATGGCAGTTTCATAATTCCAGCATATTGAATTTATCATCCCCACTCTCTTCTGACTTTAAATGTTGCTAACAGTAAGTCACCTGTCAGTTTAACATATCTTTTTCCTTTGGCTAATCTTTAAGACTTTTTGCATTGGTGTTCTGTTTATTTTTGTTTTTAGTATTTTTTTTCTAACATTTTTAGTTCTGTGTGGTAGGATTGTTGGTCTTGCCATATTGGAAATATGAATTTAAATTTTAAAATTAGAATCTACATATTTTTTTTTAAATTGACTTTTTCACGTAATTACATATTCTATTTTTATGGCTGCATAGTACACTGCTATGTACTTACTAAATCTATTATGCATTCAAGTTATTTTTTTAACTACAAAAATGGTTACACAAACCACTTTAATTAAAAAATTCTTTCACATGCAATAACTAACCTTAACTCATGATAACAATGCCACAAATTAGATGGTTAAGGCTCTACAAACTTTACTTGAAAATATAACAAATGGGGTGACTGATTCTGCACCAATCCCATTTATTCACCCATTTCCAAGTATTCTCTTAATGTGTCTAGGGAGATCACTGGCAACATGAGCGTACAAAAAATGATAGGGGGCATTTCAGCCCACAGTTAGCTGCCCTACACAGAAAGCAGATTGTTAATTACTTTGAGAGGTTTATGAGGAATCTAAGATAAGATTTTTTTATCAGAGGATTCTAATACTAAAAATGTAAATTCAAAGGTATTACGTGTCTGTTGTTTATATAATTAAGGAGTGATAAAGGAATTCTTCCTGGCAACTACAGTTACTCTAAGAATCTGTTAAAGAAACAGTACTACAGACATCACTGCTTCTATTTTCAACTTTAGTATATAACAGAACACATGTGATATTTTACCTCTCATAAGAAAAGGGCATACTATAACTTGTGATTTTAAATAAAGTTGATGCCCAATCTAGCCATCTTGGAGTGAAGACAGGTACCATGTTAAGTTTTTTTTTAAAAACACCATTTATCTTTAAAAAAAAAAAAAGAGCATCAAAAGCAAAAACTTGAGCTCCCAACATGAAAGTAATACTGCTAAATGCAAATAATAAAAGGTTTATCACATTTTAAAAATTTAACTGGCTAGTGTATCATCCTACCTCTGTTATTATTGTTAAACTTTAATTTCAAGAAGCATGCTATCAAGCAATTTCCCAGAGAAGTATCTTGTTAATATTGTTGTCAAACTTCTTGATCTGCTTACTATCAAGACTACCTTTAGTAAGCTAGTTCCCTTCTCTAGCATATCAAAGCAAAAATACTGTGGTTTTAATCATTGTGGTACTTGCACATCATAAAAAATAAATTCTATTTCTTGTTTCCTACCAAAAGTAGACATAGGTATTAGTGCTGCATTGTTTACAATATAATCCTAAATAGTCATGGGACAAAGTAATAAAGGCCCTTCCCATAAAACATTCTTTTGAAATATTTAAAATCTGAGTAAAAAAATGTGTGCATTTCATCATCAAATACTTTTCCGAGTCTATTTATGTATTATACAACTTAAGTTACTCTGAATGCTGTATTTATCTGGCTTATAACATATAGAAGTGAGACTCAAGATTAAGAATACATGGGATATAACACTGAAATACTGGAGTCATTCCCTGCTTAACTTCATTTGCAATATATGGGAAAAAGTTTATCTAGTCATAATGACTTTTATAAGTCAATCAGTCATTCTTGATACACCCTAAACACAACTGTGACAATTTCTCTAATTTGTTTTTGACATTTATGTCCTAGACACAAGTGACATTTTTCATTCTTTCTAGAAATGTAGGTGATGAAAATCATTAGTTTCGTTTAGACAACTCCTCAAACCTCCACCCCACCAACCACCATCACAGCAGTTAAACAGGACAGCTTGGCAGACTGGAGTTGAGCTTAAAACACCACTGTAAGTAAAAATAAAATCACACTTAACACTCATTTTAGGAGATGAACAGTTTACTTAGAAATTGCAACATTTAGCAAAGACAAGACATAAACACTATTTTCCAAATTCTACAGAAATACAGTAACTTATAGCTGGCTTGGTACATGGTCACATAATAAAAAGAAATCTAATGGAAAAAAGAATGGTTCATTCTACTTTTCTGCCACTTATCACAACTTAATTAGTATACCAGTTAAGTACTGGAAGACAGCTGCATAGAAGATTAGAAACCTAGGGCTGTTCCTTAATATACATTATTGTATTATAAGAATAATATAAAAACAAAATAGGTAGATCTACAACTAACATGCAATTTAATCTATTATTCTGAAAAAACAGGACAGAATTTAGTAAACACATTGAAAAATGTGTTGTTAATAATGTGTTATTATAATTTGCATATCATGGTATTATACATGGCATGGAATTTCTTCCTTCTTAAATAACACTTGGCATATTGAAACAGGTTGAGCATATCTCTAGAGCAAGTTTAAAATGAAGATGAAAGAAAATGAGTGGATAATTCTATTAAATACTTTTCTAAGTATACTAAATAATTTTTAAAGTACCATAATTTCATGCCTACTTCACTGTCTCCCAATATAAAGTCATATTTTGTACCTTATGAATCTGCACTGTCCAACAGTAGCCCTTAGTCACATGTGGCATTTGAGCACTTGAAATGTGGCTATAGTCAGAACCGAGATGTACTGAGTGCAAAACACACACTGAAATTTTAAGACTTAGATGGGAAAAGAGGGTAAAGTATCTCAATAATTTTCTATATTCATTACATATTGAAATGATAATATTTTTCACATTAGGTTAAATAAAATATATTATCAGTAAATTATTTTTAAATGTGGCTACTAGAAAATTAAAAATTACATATGTAGCTCACATTCTTTCTATTGGACAGAGTTGATACAGGTAATCTCTAATCATTATATTAGCCTTAGAAATTAACAATCTGTAGTACTAATTCCCAAAATACCATAAACACACTCTGCACATACCTTACTGCAAAATTTATTTTTATCCCTTGCAAGGTATAGAAGTGTAAAGAAGATTCATAAAATATTAATTCCTTTTAAAAATGTCCATTAGTATATGGTGAGAGGTAAAGGAACTTCAATGCAGACTTTTTTTTTTGTGTGGAAAAATAGTTTTAAAAAAACAGCAGTGCAATCAGAGTGAAGGCAATTAGTATCTTCAGTAAAATAAGTTAACCAAACTTATCTTTAATGCCCACAATCTGATCTCGTACCACAGATCCTACATGTAACTTGTCCATTTAACCATAACCTGTAAGAGAATCTTAAAATATTGACTGTAACTTAGTCCATTTTTTGAAAAATCTTCAAGCAATGTAAAATTAACAGGCATGATTAATTCTAAAAGCAGAATATAGTATCTGAGAACTATCCCTTAAAGTCTCTCAGTGTTAAAGTAAGCCAATGCCTAGTGTCCAAGAGACTTGTTTAAAAAAAAAATTTAGACGCTATTAAAAAAAATCATTGACCTTTTATCATTTTCTTCCTTTTTTCAGTTTTTACAGTATAATAAATATTTGGCATACTTGTAATACTTCATTTTTTATTTTGTCCATCTCAAAAACAAGTTAATCTAGTACCCATTCCGTTATTCTCCTAGGAGCAACACATACCCAAATACAACACTGACCGTGGTCACTTCAGTCAGAAGCCAGCATCAAAGTCATGCATTAGGAACCCCTCCAGGAGCCAATACCTGATTACACTTTTACTACACACTTTGCTCCTCACAGCTCAGGTTGGAATGCTTGTGTGTGTTTCATTTAAATCTGTTTCCATTAGGTAATCTCTGCCAAAAATGCTCTGAAACCCACATATTAACAAAAATTTCTCCCTCATTTAAAGACGTTTTTAGAAAAGCAGTAATAAATTATTTAATGTAACTTTATATTTTACCTTACTATTTTTAAGGTATCAGAAAGCAACCAAGATTTAGGGATAAACAGAGGTTACACCAGGTAATACTGGATATACCAACAGGGAAATTGATTGCAGAAGACCACAGTAGTTCTCTCTTAGAGTTCAGCAGCCTGCGAAATCATTTAATCACATTTATTAATGTGCCTTGCATAAAAAGATACTACACTTTTCATATCTCCTATCTTTGGACCATGTTCTACACAAACAATATTTTTATTACATGTTACTAACTCCAATCTAAATAAGCCTGAAAATTCATGTCAAATGATATAATTTTCCAATTTCAAACATATATTACTCTAAAAATAAACTCCTCAATGAAAGATGACAACAGTCTCCTTTCTGAAAGCTTGCTATTATTTTGATGTTAGAGCAATAATTGACTAAATATTTATTGAGCACCTACTATGACTGTACTCAGTCTACTTATTCTTTAACAAGAAAAAAAAATCTTTTCCAAATGCAAGGTGACACTGTGAGGGAGAATAATATATGAGCATTTTTAATAGAATGCAGTATGAGTCAACATTTGAACACGTGAAATTGTTCATCTCTATGACATTAAAAAACGTCAAATTTATTGTTTATCACTTTATAAAGATAAACATCTGAAGTATGTCGCATAGTATTCTGAAGAAAGTGACTGCCATACATTAAAATTAAGGCTGATTCCCTAAAGGTATGAAAGAAAAGCCAGAGTTTTATGATTTGTGAGTCAATGAAGACTTATATTGACAGTTTACACAAATATCGGGTTAATTTAGGTAGATGGGCACTTCTGTTAGGTTTCCAACTTTGCTTGAGGGGGTTGGTCTAATAAAGAAAACTGTCTTTAAATAGGAGAACCTAAAGCAAATATAAAAATAAAAATCCTTCAGATAAATTTTTTTTTCATGAAATCAGTGTAAATTCAAGTTCCAAATCTCATTTAAATGTATATACATACATGTGTACACACACATATATGCCTTAAAAGTATCTAAATTTCACTTACAATCTTTGCCTTGTATGTTTGAACCTGATAATGTATCTTATGCACAATACCATATTTCTCCTAAAGCTAAGAACGTGGACAATGGCAATAAGACAGAGATAAGCTAGTTTTCATTTTCTAGCCTTTAACAATTCTGACCTGTTGAAGTCCTCCCACAAGGTGCAAGGCACTATGCAATGTACTGAACATGTACAGGATCTGCAAACAAAATACTCTTTCAGGGAAACTGAAGTTTAAGAAGCAAAATAGCTGTCACTTTGAAAACCAACAGTAATCATTTTCCTCAATAGGATTTCCAAAAATTGAGAATGTCAATTGAAACACTCCTACCTCTGCCAAAAATGAAAAATACAATATAGAAATCATTTCCATAGAAATCATGTGTAAGTGAACATTCATAATAGAGACACAGGGATTAAAGCAGCGAGATGAATAATGAGGCAGTCACAGAGCATCTACAGGCTACTGCACTGGTAGTGGTTTATAAAAAATACTATCTACACAAAGATTCTAAGAACCAGTAATATAGTTAGCATATTTTTGCCACTGAATATAAAGTTTTGTCCTAAATTTACTAAATGTTCTACACCCTGAGGAATAATAATAGACTAATAAAAGAAATGCCAGGGTTAGCTTTGAGGACCATATTATTGCCCAGAAAGCACAAACCATATATATAGCTAATATTCTTGGAAGCACAAGTTTACTCAGCAGACTAAGCTACTCTTCTTGTTGTTGCTGTTGTGTTTGAGCAGAGTTTGGTTTTACAGTGTTAACATGGCCTGGTGAGACAGAAGACAAATTTGGGAGCCAAAGGTTTTCCCCCACCCAAGATCTGCCAGTGACATAATGGTTTTCTGTCTCAACTATGAACATGACATATGGCTGCCATTAAGGATTGTGTTATTCAACAGTTCTCTGAAAAGCACTTTGGAATCCATAGCTATATATTTTTATAAAATTACAATTAAAAATTATTTGCTACCTTAAATAATGGAATTCCTACCCCTCCCCTCTGCGTACCCAAATACATAAAATGCCACATTTTAAATTTCATCTCAGTATTTACTTCTTTTCCTCCAATACTTGAAAGGATAAGGGTCTATATATTCCCTTTAAAACTATCTTATGTGTGCCTGGATTTGGGAGGGAATTCTTAAAAGTCCTTTAAGAGGCAAAGAATTCATTTAGGATAACCACATGGCTTTTATGGCAGAGAGCCACTGTTTCTCTTTGAACACAGGTTGATGTTTATTATGCACAGTGCTGTCTCCTAAGTGTGACACCCCCACCTCCTTCAAAAAGAACCAATTATTCTTGGTAGGGTGCTTATACATAATAACTAAAGAATTGCAAACCAAAACATCCTACCTGCTCATATCAGTATCTCAATAGAAGACGAAATATACCAGGAGACTATGCTTAGCAATTAGAATAAATAATGAGTGACAATCAAGCTGTTTGATAAAACTTCTATCTTCTGTTTTCTACCTAAACATTAGACTGAAATATAATCTTGCTCCCCCTTAAAAAAGTAAGAAAGGCACTCGAATTAACACAGTATATATAGTTATTTTTTAAAAGACACTGTGTGATAAGTAGTATTTTCAGGGTTGATTTTTCCTGCTCAATGCCTTCATGACACAGAATTTGCCTAAGCTTTCCTGTGCCTCCCTGCACTTCTCCATTAAACAGGAGCACATTACAGAGTCTACTCAGGTAGGGGGAGGCAGCAGCACATAAAGCGCTGGGGTTTGCAACAGTTCCATTTGAGAAATTTATTCAGAAGACAAAAGGTTCAGTTGTTACAATGCTGTTCAAATTTTCTAGCATACTTTAAATATTTAAAAGTTTTAAAATATAATTTTCTAGTAACAAAATAACTGTAAACTTACAAAAACTTTATGCAAAAAATGATTATGCTACTTCCTTTATTTCCTTTATAATTCAATCTTTAGCATTTGCTGTAATTCAGGGGAACTATGGTAGGGATTAGATTACTGTACAAGTGGTAGTTGCACTCCTACTAAATTGTATTCAGTTCCTGTGTCAGATATTGCCTTGTGCTATATAAAATTACTAGACTGATGATTTGTTTTCAACAATATTAAAAGTTCTCTTAACACACACACATATGGGTGTCTCAACAAGTATGAATTGATGACCTATATAAATCTAAATGTCAAAGTCTACCATCATATATACTTTCCTACAAAATGCCATATAAAAATCCAAGAACTTTTGTTTCCTTATCTGAAGATTTAAGTAGCTTTTACTGACCACCTGAACACATTTAGTCCTGTTAATTTGGATTAACAACTTTAATTTGGATTAGAATTGTATCTACCATAGGAATAATAAATATGACTGAAAATCTAGGCCTGGAGTTTCCTAAGAGGTAACAAAATGCTAAAACTTAGAAAAGAAAAAGGGGACATAAATAAGTATCAAATCCTTAAGTTTAAAAAATAATTGACACAGGATTAAGAAATATCTGAAAGGTCCACAGTTAAGTTAGAGAGGGGAAAGGAGAAGCATAAAATGACTACCCATTCACAGGTACAGATCAACAAGTCTCTGAAATCAAAGAATTTCTTTAGATGCCCCAAAGTAGCTATGGCTGTGTTGGCAAGATCTGTCCTCCAAAATCATAAATGAACAGAAAGCAGTGTTCTTAATGTAAATGGGCTTCTTTAGTTCTATGAATTTTTAATATATATTATAGTAAATTGATAATTATAGAGCTGCACTTATTAGATAGGATTTAATGAGCTTCAAGAAAGTAAATAAAAAAAAATCTAAATTAACTAATTCTATATGCAATAGCTCTACTGAAGTATCATGAAGCTAGAATACATCATTCATTCACAATCCATTGCTCTACTCCATCAATTTCTCAATCATAAATCTATCCATCACTCATGATCAATCTCTCCCCTCTTCTAATCATTCATTAATTTAATAAATATTTAATGAATCCTCATAATGTGAAGTAGAATCTTGGAATACAAATTACCAAGATAGTATATTAAAAGAAAAGGCAGGGTGGGAGGTGGTGGTGAAAATACTGACAATCTTATTGCTTTTAGCATGTCAACAGTATTCTTGATCCGTAAGATGGTACAATAGCCTACTATTCTTCCAGTGAGAATTTGATGAAATGTGTGTCAATCAAAACTATCTTTTAACAACAAATTTGTACAAAAATAAGACTAACAAATCACTGAAAAAAGACACATC
Source organism: Macroglossus sobrinus (assembly GCA_004027375.1). Lineage (NCBI taxonomy): Eukaryota > Metazoa > Chordata > Mammalia > Chiroptera > Pteropodidae > Macroglossus > Macroglossus sobrinus. The sequence goes on from PVKZ01000408.1 coordinate 760,914, forward strand.
TTTTCCACTGAATAAGCTCAGAGAGACATTATCATGCTACAGCTAGTGAGTCTAGGTGTCAACCATTTAGACGGAAAGGAATCCCACAATGATATAGGACAATACTAGGTTTTTCTGTGAATGAACACTTGAAAAATGAAAATTTTAGAAATTAAGTAGCACACAAAAGTCATAAACAGTATCTTTTGAATATTTATATTTTCACTCTCTACTTAAAAATTTACTAGGAAGACAGACCAAGATATAGTAAAGGACTGTATGGCTTCAGAAGGGGTGGATAAGAGCCTTAAAACACACGAAGACAGTTAACAAAATACTCTGTGGAAGGTAGAAAAAGATGTGGAGCACTGTAAAATTTAGCTAATGTTTCAGAGTATTGTCTATACTCACCCCCTGATATTCTAACTTAATCAAAGCATAAGAAGCCCTATTGCTTGAGATACTTAAAATGACGCTTGGAAAAACAGTAATACTGAATGAGGCCAGAATTTGGCAACATGTATTAGATTGAATCTCCCATGTCATCTCTGTGTAGTTTGCCCCAGTGCCTGCAGGTGCTGATGGTCATTAACCAACGTTTTATCCACTGAGGTCTAGGTAGACCTTGAGGTATTTGATTCATAATGTGCCTTGTACACTAAGGGCCATGGAATTCTGTTCATAATGGAATTATTTTCTAACTGAAATACTATAAAAGCTACAAAAGGGTTATTTTTGCTCCAAGAGAGAAGAGCAGCGTCTGTCTACAGGAGCCAGGCAGGACAATTTTTCTTGTGTCCCTAAATCTCAGTCAACAGTTTGACACTCAACAAAATCATGATTCATGATTTCTTTCATGATTTCTTTCAAGACAAATCAACTCACTCAAGTCGAGGGTTTTCATAATAGTGAGACAGGAGAGGTCTCCCTTTCCCTGTCTCTTCATCCTCCAGGTGACCTAGCAAGTCAAAAAACAAAACAATAAAAACAAAACAAAACAGGCAAAGCATGGTGGTCACACTTGTTTCTGCCACTATTACTCATATTCTGCAAACACACAGGATAAAAGACAGCTTCCATCATTAGGGGAACTGTTCGAGAAGTTCATACATTTCGTGTGTGTGTGTGTGTGTGTGTGTGTGTGTGTGTGTGTGTGTAATGAAGAATGGAATTCATTAGAGATAGGGAGAATATCTTCCATACACATCCCTGAAATAAGACAGATAAAGAAAAATATACAAAAGTGAGAGTAATAAAAAATATGGAATGGATTGGGAAAATAAAGAGAAAAGTATGTGGAAATAATAAAGGCAGACCATTTACAAAAGGAGAAATATAATAAAGTAGAAAGTAGACAATACCTGGCCCTTTCCCCACCTCTGCCTTGCCAACCTGAAAAACTCAGCCCTTGTTATTGCAAAGATAGGATACAACTATAAGGTGGATACTTTGGTACCTCATCCCTGATAAGTTTAGTATCAAAGTTTTTTTAAAGTGTTTTATTTGCTTAAATAAAGATTGAAGAGCTAACACCCTCAAAACTATTTTTTCTCCCTGGCTTTTGCCAGTAAACTTTTAATAATCACTTCACTAAAATTTTGTAGTTTATCAAGTGTATCCTCAATAACTTAAATTTTTAAAAAGGAAGTTTTTTACGGATACTTTTCTACACATATTTCTCCCATTTTTCATGGTGAATTTGGAAGGAAAATAAGCAATAACTAAAAATGGCATTCCAGGTTTTCTTTAAAAAATGATTTTTATAAGAGCTAACTCGAGTGTTTTTGGCATGTACTAAATTTGAGGTAAAAACAATCTATCAAAACTAGTAATAAAAATAATTTTCAAGTACTACAATTACATAAACTATTAAAATTATTACTTTTTTTAAATAATCATTTTAAAAATGGATTACATCGGAAGCATGTACTTTATATAAATTCTAATACTTCTGACTTTGGTTATCTTGGTCTGTAACTTGAGTAGAACATGCTAGAGAAAGAAGTGGTTTGTATTTTCACATATCCACTCATCTGGCCATTTGATTCTCAAAACAATTAGATTGATTAAGGTTGCATTTGCATTGTTTTTAAGCTCAACCAAAATATAATTTTTTAATTAAAAAAAAAATGTAGCCTATGCAGCAATTGTACTGAGGTGGGTAGAGCTACATGTGAACCAACAAGGAGAACTGAATGACAAGCAGCCTAGAAATACAGACTTCTTTTAGAAATACAGAAGTATAGAAATATAATGAGAAGTTATAAAGAAAAACTTAAGACTCATTGCTTAGCAGGAACTACACAATTTATCCCCCAAGGAATGCCAGTTCTTAACAAAATAAATAAAATTAAAGATTTACTATGAACTTTTAAGCATAAGATGAAGAACACATAGTTAGATAATGATAGTAAACAGTTCATGCAACTATGTAAATGTGAAAAAAAAAAGCGATATTGCACTAAAAGGGGAAACCTGCAGGAATAGTCCACCTCTTTCACTGACTTAATGTATCCAGCCACTTCCTATATGCATTGGCAAACCTTGCCTGCTCTACATTCCGGCATGTGGACAATACTTGATCGATGAAGCTGTGTTCCACTTCCAGGCCTAGGTAATCTGGAGCTGGGGTCCTCTTCAGGCGTTTCGTTTCCTGGGAATACCCTTGCTTGTTAGAGTAACACAGTCCATCCACCTCCATTGCCTGGGATGTGCGGGGGCCTGCTGGGATGTGGTGCAAGTCACTTAAAGTCACTCCAGGGCTGTCTCCAGGTGACAACTGGATCACGTTGTGAGGAAACCTACCATTTAAGTGATGCTGAAGGTAGAAAACATGCCGCCTGTGCAACAGGAGGGGGAGGGAAAGAACAGAGAAAAGAAAGATCACATCGCAAAGAGAAGCTTTTCAGGAAAAACAAAAAAAGGTTGATAATTTCAAAACATATAGTACTCAGTTCACTGCCAATTTGTAACCCAGAGTTATCTGAGGAAAAGAGGAAGAATAGTTATGGCGAAGTCTCTGCATATCTGGCCAGTGTTACAAGCCCAGAATACTGGAGTATTTGTGAGAAAGACTATGACTTCAAGGGTTGTGTAAATAGTATTGACTGAGATGACAGTTACTTGTAGTTGTTACTCTCTGTAGACTATAATATGAAATCAGAAATAGGTCTGATACCAATCTTTGCTATAAATAAAAACAATAAAACAAAAATAAAAATGAACCTCACTGATATCTCAAAATACAAGTGATTCAGAAACAAGGGCATTAAATAGCTTCTCTAGAGGCTTATTCCATGGCCTCTATTCAATACTTCCTTTAGTAAGAACAAGGTGCTACAGTTAGTCTTATTATCTAAAAAACAGTCTGAACTTGCCCCTAAATCCATCACTATAGTCTCATTAAACATCCACATGCAGTAGGGATGTGCTGGGCTCTGACCAAAGTACAAGATAAAGTTCCCATTCTTCCTCTAAGAGCAGTTCTAATACCCTTAGAATTATGTGGAATTATTTGTTAAAAATGAGGATCGATGTGCTTAACCTCTGAAAACGTGACTCAGTGGCGTGCATACCTACATTATACATTAAGGTAAACTACATAGGTTGGTATATTTCATCATTCATGTTAGTAATTCTAAACTCTTAAAAGATAATTCTATCCATTTTCCAGCATGTTCTAGAGTAGACGGGGAGCATTTATCTATTTTATATAAAATATAACTGCCTAAGGGCAATGAATAATCACTAGAAAACTGGGCTGTTTAATATATAGGCCATCCCAACTATCTCTTCTCCCAACCCCAAAATCCAATTAATCTTTGGATGAAGAAAGTTTCTTTGTTATCTCTCAAACAGAAATATCATTTAAAAAATTTTCTGAGCCTTGCCATTAAAGTGCCTAAATATAAAACAGCAACAAAAATCTGTAACACCAAAACAACATATAAGTCAAGATCTATCTTCTCTCTTGAAAATGTGAAATAGCTTGTTTAAAAAAATAAAAGTATTTATGAAGATGACAAAGAGAGAGTGTCTTCTGCCTTCTAAATACATTTAGACTGGAAAAAGGGGGCAAATTTCAATTAACTTTAAAACTATACAAATATTTAAAATGCCTACACCCTGCCTAACACAGGCAAGCTTTTTGTCTACAAAAAGAATCTTATGACCTGAAGTAGAATCTATATTTATAAATACAAAGATGCCTCCAACTAGATGATGATCCAAAATAAACCAATTAAGGGGTTTCCATACCTGGACTTCATTCCAACGTAAACGCTACTTTAGTGTCAAATGTGCTCAGAACTCAAGTTATGAGGTTGCTAACCCTATTTCACTCCTTCCTAATGATCCTGTTCCACTCTCAAAATATACTTTTCTTAAAAAAAAAAAAAAAGAGTATCTAGATTTTAATTATACTTACATTAAGTTCATTTGCAGATCATAATGATCTGAAGAATGACAAAGTACTAAATATTCTCGGAATCTAATGAATGGTCTCAACTCTGACTGTGCATCTAATTTATCTGTTAGGGTTTTTTGTTGTTTTTAAAAATCAGATGGCAGTGCTCCATCCCAGATCTGCTAAATAAGAGGGTCTCTATTGTTTTTAGGTTGGAAGTAACACATATTATTCTGTTGTGCAGTCAAGGTTGAATACCACCATCCTAAGCTGCAGGTGAAGATCTTCATGGGGAACCTCTTATTGATGATGATCGTGAGGAGGATATGGTAACATAAAATCCTCCCAATCACTTAGGCAAAGCTCCTAAAGCAGATTACCATATCTATACAAGCAGGCAGGAGTCAGATGTAAGACTTTCCGTAGCTCTTGTGAAGATATGCATACTTTCACACAGAAGATGAATTTTCCCTTCTCTTACCTGTGACACCAAAGGGTTTCATGCCCTGGATAGGAATCAATAAGATCAGTGCTGAATTCAACTTCTTCTTCTAGAAGATGGGGAATATTTATTCTTGGTTCCTCTGTTGAAGCTGCTGCTTCTTCATCTTTTGGAAGAGCTAGGGCTGACTCACTTCTCAAAGGGTTTTGCTCCAAGACAGAACTGTCTTTCACAGTTTGGCTAATCAAAGACTTTAACAGAAACTGGCGGTAGTGAAATCCACTGTGGTCTGAAACGTGCATGGATGCCCAGTGTTTAGTAGAAGATAGTTCATCAAGAAGAATCTTGTAGGAAGAAAAAGGGAGGTGAGATGAGAAATTGCCAAAGGTTATTCTTTCTCCATTAACACCTTGAATTTCTTCGATTCATTACTCGTTGTTGGTTTTTTTTTTTGGCAATATCATTCCTACCAATATTTTCTATATAATGTCCAGCACCATGCCATCACAGTGAAAGCTCAGTGAATACTAAAATATAATTTTAAATTTTGGCACAGCTTCTTGGAAAAAAAAATGCATTTAAAAGGAATTTATGTAACATGAAAAACATTTAAATTATTTCTTACTGCATATTTCTACATATAAAAATTAGAATTTACTGGAATTTTGAAGCAAAAAATCTAGATATATGCAAGGTTTTCAACAAAATCAATTTAATTCCTTTAAAAATGTTTTCTCAGACTTTCTAAGAGAAAAATTCACTATATTCTTTTCCCTAAAATATAAGATTCATACTAAACTGGTAGAAGAAACTTAAACAGGAATTTCAGGGCATTTCTTACTAGAATAAAAAGGTACATAGATACAGGTAATTATTTAAAAAAAAAAGACAATGACAACTGTTAAGTGATCTTAAAGACACTGCATAAAGATTGTTTACCTACAATGTACTGACAGAATGCATGACCTTTATATGATATATCTTAAACATCATTATTCTTTTCCAACATTCCAGCTAAAAAAACGAATGCGTGAATAAATCAACTACAAGAAAACTACAGAAGCAGGGCTATGAAACAGGTAACAGGTTTAAAATGAAAGAATAATGAAAGTGCTCATTGTTATATACATATGCCATCAGTCATAAAAAAATCACTTAATATCCTATTAGCCAGCAATAACCACTTTTAACATTCTGGCATTTACTCAATCTTTTAGCTTTTCTCTGTGCATGCATGTGCACAGTTTATTTTTAAAACAAATGAATATTCTTTTATGCTGATTTTATTCTACTTAAATTATATATTCCCATGTCATTAAATATTATTCCATAACATAATTCCTAACTTTTATACAATACGTCATTCTGAAGATTGTCACAATTTAACCATTCCCTCACAAGGAATACTTTTATAAAAACACATATATAAATCTATGTGCATATCTTATTTAGGAGAAATTTCCAGAAGTATACTTACTAGAACAATAAAAACTATATTGTAAAGTTCTTGATATATACTGTCAAAGTGCTGTATAAAATTTATAATACTATTGCAAATATATCTTAATGTCTGTTCCCTACAATTTTCACCAATACTTTTTCTCTAATTTAATAAATGGAATATCACATTTCATTTTAATTTGTACTTTAATTATCACTAAGACTAAATATTTTTCCTGGTCACTTAATTAATTAGTTAATTATGATGACATTGGTTAATGAAATCCATTAAGTTTCAGTTGTATATTTTAATAGTAAGGCATATATATATTTACACTGTACGTTCACTTCTTATAGATTTCTTTCTGTCACCACATATTTGACCCCCCATCTACCTCACCCCTCCCTGTCCCCTCTGGTAACCACTAGTCTATTGTCCATGTCCATGAGTTTCTGTTTGTTTGCCTTGTTCTTTGTTGTTTTTAGGTTTATATCCTACATATAAGTGATTATCATGTGATTTTCAACTTTTTCTGTCTGGCTTATTTCGCTTAGCATGATTATTTCGAGGTCCATCCATGTTGTCACAAATGGCAGTATTTCATCTTTTCTTATGGCTGAGTAATATTCCATTGTATATATGTACCCCAGCTTCTTTAGCCAATCATCTATCATAGGACACTTCAGTTGCTTCCCTGTCCTGGCCACTATGAATAATGCTGCTGTGAACATCGGTGTGCAAATATCTTTTTGGATATGAGTTTTCAAGTCTTTGAGGTAAATACCCAGTAGAGGGATTGCTGGATCATATAGTAGATCAATTCTTAGTTTTTTGAGGACCCTCCATACTGTTTTCCATAGTATCTGTACCAATTTGCAGTTCCACCAGCAGTGAGGGCTCCTTTTACTCCACATCCTCTCCAGCATTTGTTATTACTTGTCCTGTTGATTATAGCTATTCTAACAGGTGTCTAGTCACTTATTTTCCTTTGTTTCTTCTTTTATGAATTGCCTGCTTTGCCTAATTTTCTTCTTTTATAAACTGCTTAATTTACTATTTGTAATGTTCATTATTTTTCTTATGGGTAAGAAATTTTTATATATTAAAGATATTAAGTCTCTATATTGTAAATAGTTTTCTTAACATATTACTATAATTGACTTTAAATTTCTTTTCCCCCCTCAGAAGTTTTTATTTCATTTAGAGTTGTTTGATATATGAGATTAAAACCTAACAATTATTTTCTAAAAAGTTGATCTCATCAGCATTACAAATGAACACAGAATCCTTTCTCCAATAATGTAAAATGCCATATTTATCATCAGTGAAATTTCTACATATTATGTATTGGGATTTGTTTCTGGGCTTTATAGTCTCTTCTACTATTGTGTCTCTTTTTGAGTCAGAACCACAGTTTTAATTATTCTATAAACATTTAAACATATAGTGATATACAGTGTTCCTTATTTTTCTTTTTTTCAGCAGTTTGTTCTTAAAGCTTTATTCTTTCTAATGAATTTTGGAATCAATTTTTGAAGTTGAAAAATAAACTGGTGGTTTTTAGTATATTCATACATCTTCACTGCCTCCAAAACAACCCCTATTCCTATTGAGTCCCCTAATTCTCCATTACCCCCAGTCTCTGGCACCCACTAATCTGCTTTGCCTATTCTAAAGATGTCATATATAAATAGAATCATACAACACATGACCTTTTGAATCTGGTTACGTTCAATCAGCATAATGTTTCAAGGTTCATCCATGTTATAGCATGTATCATTAGGACTTCATTCCTTTTTTATGACTGAACAATATCCCATTGTATGGCTATACCAAGTTTTATATATCCATTCCTTAAAAATCAGACATTTGGGTTGTTACTTTTTTTTTTTTTTTGGCTATTATGAATAAAGTTGCTAAAAATTTTCTTGTACAAGTTTTGGTATGAACATGTTTTCAATTCTTCTTGGTATATACCTAGAAGCACCACTTCAGTCATATATGATGATTCTATGTTAATTTTTTAAGAAAATACCAAACTGTTTTTCACTGTGGGAACGTAGGATTTCACAATCCTACCAGCAATGTATAAAAGTTTCAATTTCTCTACATCCTTGCCAATACTTGTTATTGTCTATTTTTTTAATTTTAGCCATTCTAGTTGGTTTGAAATGGTATCACACTGTGGTTTTGATTTGCATTTCTCTAACAGCTAATGATGTTGAACACCTTTTTCATATCTTTATTGGCCTTTGTATATCTGTTAGGGAGAAGTAACCCTCTGTGCTTTCTCAGGTGACACCCCATATCAACTTTTAATTGGTCAGTAGTAATAAACTCTGCTCAACTGTCTTTCCTCCCAGCCAACATCACCCTCAAAAATGAGACTATTTAAAAATTTACTTAACATCATGTTTCCTATGTTTGTGTGCTCAATTCAACACAAACATCACAGGAAACATAAAATTAAAACCTCTCATAATTCTATCCCATAGCACTGATACATATTCTTTATTTTCTAACCTTTTTTTCTAAATAGAAAAGTAACCAAGCTTATTAAAGAAAATATATCAATAACAGCACTGTGTGTATGTAAATATCTGTTAAGCATTTATGATATGCCAGGCACTGTTCTAAACACTTTAAAATCACATTCAATGCTAATAGCATATTTAAAAATTGTATTAAATACATCTCATACTTAATTTTATATCCTTAACATATAATGAACATTTTTCTTTAAATAATCTTCCAAAATACAATTTTTACTAGCAACAAAACATTCCAATATGTCATGGACTATAATGTAACTAATCCCTCATTATTGGAGGGTTAGACTGTTACTAGTTTTTTACTATTATAAATAATATTTTTATACACCAAATTTCTGTATTTAATTAATAGCCAGTATTTGTTGAGTGCTTAGTATAAGCATTTGTGATAGTCACTTTATGTGGATTCTCCCATTTAATTCACATCGCTTGATGTGGCAGGAATTATCATCACTTCCATTTTACCGATGAGGAAACTGAAGGTCAGAGAGGCTAAGAAACTTCCTCAAGGCCACACAGCAAATTGGTGGTAGAATCAGGATTCAAATGACATCTGTATGACCACTGAGTGGTTACTATACCATACTGCATCTTCATTATTTCTTTAGGATGAACTCCTAGAAGCAGAACTGCTAGATTAGAGATAACACATTTTGGGGTTTGTTTTTAGTAAAATCTGGTAAATGCTGCCATGTTGACCTTCGGTAAGATTATAGCAATTTCTTTAATGTTCGTTTTCATACCTTCATTATTGCTCGATACCAGCACTTTAAAAAGTCATGTTCAATATTCTAAGTAAAAAGAATTCTGGCTCATTATACATATATTTTAAGCTGCTCTAGACTACTGGAATTTCTGTGATTACTTCCTCTAACACAGCGGTCCCCAACCCTTTTGGCATCAGGGACCTGTGCTTCTATGAGAATCTAATGCCTGATGATCTGAGGTGGAGCAGAGGTGGCGATACTAGCGCTGGGGAGCAGCTGCAAATACAGATGAAGTTTTGCTCACTCACCCACCTCTCACCACCTGCTGTGAGGTCCAGTTCCTAACAAGCCATGGACCAGTACCAGTCTGTAGCCCAGGGATTGGGGACCCCTGCTCTAACAGACAAAAAAAACAGCAGAACGTGATCTCCTAGGTAGGCTCAATAGTTTACAGGAAAGGGGGATTTTGTAAAATTAGCACTCTTCATTGAGAGTGAGACATTACAATGACAGTAGTGACAGGAAAAGCAGGGTCTCCCCAAGGGCAGGATAGGCTGACAACATGTGAGCCTAGGATTGTGATTCTAGGACTGAACTGAGGCAGTTGAATAAACACATGCTAATGAGTTCTCATCTTCAACATAGGATGGTCTCCAGTAACCAAAAATTTTACCTTGGCCCCATGTCCCTGATTTTATGGAAATGCCATCTTAAAAGGTTCAAACCAAGGCAAGGGAGTTTCCAAAGATATCTCAGGTTTTCCGGACTCAGAGTTTTAATACTTTTACAAGAACGAATTGTACTGAGCTGACCTAGCAAACTGGTAGCCAGTTTCATCTAAATTTTCTATCTGTGGGGAACAGAGAAAAGAACCAAAATTTAGTGAGCCTCTATTATTAGATGCCCACTTCTTTATGCACATTAACTTAAGTAATTCTCATGATAATCCACTGAGGCAGAAAGTAGAGCCCCATTTTACAGATGAAAACATTAAAGCCTTACTTTCCACATATAGCTAGTAGGACCAGAATCTCAGCCCAAGTCAATGTGATTCTCTCTTAGCTCTTTCCACTCCATTGGGTGTCCTTCCCTCCATATAAACTGGAGGAGAGGGCTATTCTTCTAGAATTGTTGGCTTAAAATCTCCCAGAAATAAAAACTCTCCTATTTCTCTTGGCAGAATCTCTGGCTAAGAAACAGAAAGGAGAGGGAATCTGTGAAAAGAGATGTACAAAAGAAGTGGGCGGTGAATAAAAATTAGAGCACAGTTCCCCATTAATGAGAATTACCACTTGACGCATTTTGACCCCTGTAAATTGTCTCAAGCCTGGGATGCTTTAGAAAGTACCCTAGATTCTGATGGCACTGATACCATAAAAAGGGAAGAAAAAACCAGAAACAATACAGTACATAAGAACCAGCAAAAAGATACTTGGTTCTCATTCTAGTGAATAACAAGTGATATAACCACAACTAAGTCTAAGCCATTATAATTCTCTGGAACCTTCCACCTCCTCATTTCCAAACTGAAAAGATTAGGCTGCGACAGTTTCCAACTGGCTCTGCATCCAAATGACCCCCAAGTATGTGAAATACACCTCTCTAAATCTTATTCTCATTCCAAATATTAGGCCTGGTGTAAGACTGAGGAGTTCTTAGGTTATTTATAGATTCTGCCAAGTTTAGGAATATTTAGGTGAAATCTTCTGTTCCCTCCTAAGAGAGGAGATTATGAAAAGGCAGCGAGCTAATTCAGCGTAATAAGTAGTATAACCAGAGACTACCACGAAAGAACCATTTCAATTCTATAAGGTTTTATAATTCCCTTCCTGCTTCAGAGCAAAATGAGTTATGCTTAGTATTCCTCATTGCTTAAACCTGCCTTTGTCCTATCAAAGTACTAGCCTTAAGAGTGCCAAAATATGCTGGTAAGAAATGAAAACTTTTTTTAATTGCCAGAGATTCCTTGGAGGTATCAGCTATCATGATTCTCTCTAGGCTGCTGGCTGCCATTAAGTTCCTCTACTTACCCAACCCTTACTGCACTTCTGAGAAGGAACTACCTACTACTGGAAGACTTAAAGAGCAGACAGAGAATATGCTAGGGAGACGGAATTCACAGTCCTACCTTGACATCTAGCTTGGCCAGGTGCTGTAAAACCCAGATGCGATGGGACCAGGCATTATAGTTGCTTGGGTATCTCCCTGCTGCTTCACCACAAACCTCCATCTCCTCTTGTATTACTTGCTGTTTCCTTTCTGCAGGAATTGTTCCTAAGTTTCCTTTGGTCACAAAGGAAGGCAAGGAGGTTTCCTGAATAAGCTGTTGTAGCACCCATCGTCTGTTAACGTGGCATGTGAGAAAGACAATGAGGCAAGAACATAAACCAGAGAGGAAAACAATCAGAGTTTTCTTTGTTCTTAATTTAATTTCCACCCTCAGATAATGCAAAAATAATACCTGTCTATGAGTCCATTTTTTTTTGGGGGGGGGGGAGTGTTGTTTTATTGTTTTGTTTTTTAAAGACATTCTTAACTTTACCAGCATGGATTTGGGGCGAAGGTGGGGGAGATAAAGGACAAAGAAGAAAACAAAACCTTTCTAAATGTTAAAATCTGTCAAAAAGAGAACCTTATCAGTTTCAAAATGACAACTCCAAAACTCCATTTGGCCAGGAAATGTAAAGCCAGTTGGTGTGTGTGGGTATGCAAATTGGTAGTGGTGGCTGATGGTGAGAGGATGTAATTAATGGCTGGTAAATGAGAGAAAAGGAGTCATGGCTCATGTCTTTATTATATGGGCATGCCTCACCCTATGCGTATTTGCTTGTTTGCGAACAAGAAGCTGCATTATGACAGCTTTCATTAAGTAAAAATGTTATAGTATAGAATCTGGACAGAAACAAATAGAATTAGTGAGACCATCAAGTAGGCTTTAAAATGTCTTTCTCCACAAATTTTCTCCTTGCCTATTTAAGAATTTCATTAGCATATATTTAAATAAAATGTGCTAAAAAAGTCTCTATCCACTTAATGTCTTTAGTTTTAATAAATACTTCTCGTAAGAAAGCCTTCTTTGAGATTAAAATTTCCAACCTAAAGGTACAAGAAATTGAGTAGGAAAACCATTTTCATATAAGTTTTTTCCTTAACAACAAAAGCTTGCTTTATAAAACATTAGAAAAGTCAGATGCATATTTAACAATCCCCTTCTTCTGCCACCACCCCTTTCCAGATCTCTATATACAAAACCATACATTTCCCTGAAGTCTGCTATTGCAATTTCTACTAAGGGAGAAAATACTACTGATTATATGGTTTGGAGACAGCTGATATGCCAGGCTAGATGCAGGCACAATTACAGCTAAGATACCTTGGAAGATCCTAACAATGCTCACAATGTAAGTAAAGTTTTAAGTGGCTTTAATAAACCAAGAACAGATTTCTTCAGAGAATTTCTCCTCTGACCCTAAAGAGCATGCTCACACCATCTCATTTTAGTCAAAATACAGTCATTACATGGAGTCCAAGAGAAAGATGTCTCCAAACAGCCAGGATTTTGAGAAGGTTCTTATGTGCATTTTGGCTATCTGACCTAAAAATATTCTTTGCATTTATGGTCTTAGCAACTTTAGCTCAGCCTATATACCACTTACTAGAGCTGTCTTTATTTTCCTTATTTGGTTAACCATAACCATTACCACCTCCAACTTTACCAGGAACACACCTGAACGAGTTATAAAAACTTCAGTTACTCATTATAGTTGAATATCTAATGCGATCTCCATGACTGCTTCAGATAGTTAATTATAATGGCTAAAAACTGAGTATTTAATATGTGCTAGGTACTGTATAGTGTTTGCATACATTATCTCATATAAACTCAACTATTAACTCTGAGATAGGTATTATTATTAGTCCCATTTTACAAATGAGAAATTCAAGCTTTAAGTGGTTAAATGATTTCCGAAGGTCACATAGGTACCTAGCAAGTGATGACATCTAGATTTAAATGTAGGGAACCTGACTTTAGAATTCATACTTTGAATCAATATGTGACCTCGCTTCACATTGTGTTTTCTCTCTAGTCATTCTGAATCCTAATACAGAATGGTATGGTATAAATTAACCATACCTGTGAATCCATGTTTCTGGACTCTTTGGAAATTTAGTTAAGGCCAGTTTTCCCAGATATAAATCCTTAATTGGATTTAAAGTACCAGAGAGGATCAGCTCTTTTCTGTAAGAGAAAAATAAAAAGAACCATTACTTTATATTTCTATCCAAATGTACTGCATGACTATTAATATAATCTCATTGAGAAGCAAATTTCCAAGGAAAAAAAACCCCACAAAACTCTCATAAACATCAAACAGTAGTCAAGAATGTATTCATAAAATCTTGAGATAATAAGCAGAAACAGAAGCTCTAAATCAATAGCTTTAAATCACAAAACCTACAGATAAAATAAAAAATCAACTGTTCTAATGTATTACTGTAGGAATCTAGCTTGAGATAAAATTTCCAGTCACACATGAACTCAAAAAGTACTCTATTTCAAACAACTGATAAAATAGTTATGATGTGCTTTAGAAAACTGTGCTAGGCGACGCAAAAAAAGAAAATAGCTTTCATCATGACAAAGTCACTGATGTCAACAAGCCTTAAGGAGAGTCTGAATTAAATTATTTAATGAAACGTGAATAGGAAAAATGAATTTAGTTACTTATATGGGAGATGACAAAAAGGTTTTCTGGCTTGTCTAATTTCCAAAACTTATAAGACCTGACATCAGTATCTGTAGGGTAGATCCATTACAAGTCAAAAATTGCTCTAGCTTCCTAAGTAGGACTTGATATAGTGTAGTTCATTACCAAAAAAAATACACATATTACACAGTATGATGGAGATGTAAAGAAAAAAATAATTAATTCAATCATAATCCTAGCAAAACTATTTTTGTTTTTGAAATTTTCCTTCTAACTCTCCTCATGTGCACCTATATTCAAAAATAATTTTATATTCTGCTCTTTTATCTTAATAATTACCTCATAGTCCTATATAATCTCTCAAATGAACATTTTAGTGGTCAAATAGTTTTAGTAGCTAGGCTATAAATGAATGACCTTCTTCCCTGTGATTAGATATTTAGATTGCTTCCAAGTTTCTGATATTCTAAAATAATTCTCAAAGAGCTTTGTGCTTATGAATTCTTTGGTTTGTACTATTACTCAGGATAAGTTTCCAAAGACATACTGCCAGGTGAAATACTGCATGGCTCTTGATAAACCACTCATTTTTGGACTATAAACAGAAGTAACAGTAATGTGCGTTTTTGTTGTTTTAAAACTGTTTGAAGCTTCAATGCAATTATCATGTTATACACAAATGTTCCACCGATTTCTGAAATACAATTTAGGTTTAAACATAATTTATCAGATAACTTTTTGAAAATAAGTTTTGATATTACTTTTCAATGTGTCTATAATTTTAAAATGAAATTAGGTCATTTACTAATATTTATTAATCTCAAAATGTCTTTCCTATGATAGGGCTGATTATTCATGTATTTTAGAGAAGTTTAATCCTAACAAAACCAGAGCCCAGGTCATATACTTCTACCTTAGGCAGATTTAATTTTTATATATGTTTTATTTCCAACAGCAATGTACTACTTCTAAATTTTTATCTGATAAAAATAACTTTTTAATGAAAATACTAAACAAGTGATAATACTGGAAACTTTACAATCATTTTTAGGTCAGCAATTTTACTCTATAAAATAATTTGAAGGGATATTGAGAAGATTTACAAGCTGCTTTAACAGATGGATTTATTGACTATTTTTCTTTCAATGCACAAGAAATTTATGTATCATTAAAAAAATATTTAATCCAATAGCCAATTACTTTTGCAGTCCTAGATCTTTTTTCTTCTGAAACCAGTAACATTTTGTTCATACAATAAGTTGGGATACCTATACTATAAAAGGAGGCAAAATACTGCTCTATGTAATTTTAAGTACTTTGTAGAAAACTGTTTCTTAAAGTAGGGTCCCTGACTACAATATCATCATCTAGAACGTGTTAGAAATACAGACTCTCAAAATTCATCCCAGACCAAGTGAATCAAAAACTCCAGTGGGCCAAAACAAAGTGTATTAGCAAGTCCTCTAGGTGATGTGCACTAACATTTAAATACTGGCTTGCAGCCAGTGTTAATTTTACATAAACATGCTCTTTGAGGCTGAAGCAAATCCAACTGGTTTTCAATGTGAAAATAAAATATAAAAACTATTTTTGGAGTTATTTCTAAACAGAACTTGTCTCTAATCTTAATGTAACAGAAATGTACACATAAATTGAATTCATCAAATGAATCTTTAGCTAACAAGTTTGAGAATGATGTTAACATCACAGGTAAGAATGCTATGTTTTCTAGGATTTGGCATTTTCAGCAATGGAGAATTACTATATTTTGTAAATGGAAATACTACCACTAAAAAGAGATTGCTATAAATAGAATGATGTCATTTGTTTCCAAATATTATCTATACACTAGAGTGACGTGAAAATAATAAAAGCTAGATTATTTTGTGGCAAATTTGGGGGGACAGGTTAGAACTGTAATCCACGAGTTATCTTGGGGTAAACGCAGCAGCCACATGCACTACCAGCAATTATTTTTGGGGCAAATGGGAAATAGTTTAAAACTCCTCTTTATTTATAATTGCCTACCTATGTTCTTCCATATACCTACAACTAAGAAGAAATAATCAAAATTTTCTTCAGAAAAGAAGTCATGTTATAACTGAATCTTTACAAAGTTTGTTAGATTAAGGGTGCTCTCTTAATTTACTTTGAACAACAAAGTACTATTTGGGGAAGATATTTATGAAACAAGCTCAATCAACGGTATATATGGATACTTAAAAAGATCACTTGATAGAATCATAAAAAAAGCAAAATTTTAATGTAAATTTAATAAATATTCCTGTGGGCAGGATTAAACATTTTAGGTATTGGATGTTGTCATAAACTAGTTTTTTAAAAATTACTTGAAGAAGAAATATATTAAGTGGTTAAGTTATGGCTATCGTATAACCTAGAGATATAATAAAACGTCAACTGTTCTAATGTATTCAAGTAGGAATCCAGTTTGAGGTAAAATTTCCAGCAACAGATGGAGTAAAGAAGTGCTGTATCTCAAACAACTTAGATATAAGTAGACATGATGTGCTTTGAAAAACTGTTAGACAACTCAAAGAAATAGCTCTCATGATGACAAAGTCACAATATCAACAAAATCATTTGAGGAGTTTGAATTGTTTAATGAAATATGAGTAGGAAAATGAAGAATTCATAAATTAAAATATATTATTTTAAAGGTGTGTAACTAAACTAAAAAATTAAATATAAGAAGACATTTGCTTATTTCATGTACATACTGATATTAGCCTAACATTTTTTTTCCTTATTGAGGAAATGGAGTACTGCTTTAAATTTGAGGCAGCTTTATTTTCAGGCATAGTGAATAAACTGTGCTTCTATATTAATCCTAAAGCCTTAAGTGGTACACTGCTAAGAGAAAGAAGGAATGAAGTTAAGGGGCATCAAATAAATGTGGGGAAAACAAGGAAAGAAAAAGGCATTTGTGTTGCTTTGGAAGAAAGCAGGGGTGGTAAGGACAGTGCCATGCTATATGTGCAACCTCGTTGTGGGATGAAATTAAGTGAAGGCTGACTTTTTTACAAGGTGGGAGAAGGGAGTAGACTTATAAAAGAAACGAGGTTTTTCACACAGATTTTTCAAATAATAAAAGTTGCTCTTCTAAAATTTTTGTGACAGATTTCACTTACCATTTAAACAGTATTTTAAAAATATCATTTCCCATTGAAGACTCCATTTCACTGTAAGCTAAAATTCACCCATGGGAGCCTCTTGGAGTTACTAAGGTGAGTAGTATGTTTTATTCCTCTATATGGGTTATTGTACTTTGATATTTCTGTAAAGTATATCTTATTTTTTAAAGTTTTTCTGTCTTCTCTCCATCTCAAACTAATAGTTACAGCTTCTCTCTCCTGTCACTTTACTGAAGATTTGTAGGAGACCAGGGGCCATGTTGTATCCTGTCTACGGCTAAATCTCCACTGATTAATCCAGTACTTGACACTTAGGCAATACCAAATAAACAAATGCCATCTTTTCCCCCCTCAGTCTTCAGTTATTCTGTCCGAAATAATAATGATAATAAAAGTCATCCTCATAAAAACTAACATTTTTTGAACACTTCTGAGTCAGGCATTGTATTACATGATTTACATATATTATCTAATTTAATTCCCATGAGAACCCAAGTATGAGTTATACTGAACCATATGAAATGCCAATATTCAATTGTTTCTTAAAATCAACTTTTCATTTTAAAATTGTTTAAAATTTAGAGAAAAGTTGTAAGAATAGTACAGAGAATTCCTGTATGCCTCAGTCCCAGTTTCCTATATTATTAACATATTATCATGGTACATTTGTCATAGCTGACGAACCAATATGGAAAGATTACTATTAGAAGTCCATATTTTTTTTTCAGAATTCCTTAGTTTTTACCAAATGTCCTTTTTCTATTCCAGGGCACCACGCAGTATATCACATTACATTCCGCTGCTATATCTCCATTAGGCTCCTCTTGGCACCTCAGATATACTTTGTTTTTGATGGCTCTAACAGTTTTAAAGAGTACTGATTAGATATTTTGTATGATGTTTTTCTCATAGTTAGACTAGAGTTATAGATTTTGAGGAGAAAGAGACCACAAAGGTAAAGTGCCATTTTCATCATATCATATCACTGCTGATGTTGACCGTGATTACCTGGCTCAAGTAGCATATGCCAGGTTTCTCCACTTTACTTTTTGAATGGAAATCACACTTAAGGAGTAGGGAGTTATGTTCCATCTCCTTGAGAGGGGTTATCTAAATAAAATATTTGGAATTATTCTATATGGCAGATTAGTCTATTGTTTCCTATTTGTTTATTCAATCATTTATTTGTCAGTATGAACTTATGAATATCTACTTTATAGTTTGGGGTATAAGACAACATTATGTTACTTTATTGCTCAAATTGTTTGATCTTTGGCCAGTGGAATCCCTTTGACATATCCTCACCATAATGTTTTTTTGAGCACTTCTTTACTTTCTGGCTAAGATGTTTCAGGCTCATCATGTACATTCCCTACCCTCATCATAGAATAAGCCATTTCTCCAAGAAGCCCAGTTCCTTTTATTAGAGAATAGTGTTAGAAACAAGGATATAGATGTTTGAATTTCATCGTTTTTGATCTACAAAAACAATCATTTTATATGGTACAAACTAGTATTAACTCAATTCTATAGATGAGGAAACTGAAGGTGGGAGTGAGTCAGTAACCTGCTCAAGGTCCCTAAGCTCAAAGTGTCAATCCAAAAGTCAAACCTACATAAAACTGCCAATTTAAATCAATAGGCTTGGGTAAAGGACATGAATCATCGCAGCTTGTTGTCAGTTATTCTAGTTGCTCAAAGATGTTCTGTTTAGTTTATGTTCACAGACTGATTAAAAATATAGGACATTATTATGAGGTCAACTTCTCTAAGTAATTCACCAATTTTCAAAGCAAATTCAAAGCAAAAAATAAGAAGTACCTATCATTTTTTTCTAGAACCAGCTGACTTTTAAACTATGTGTATCACTCACTGTAATTACAGGAGATCAGCTCAAAAATTTATTCCTGCCTGTATTTTTTCACCAAAGACTGTAACACCTATAAATTGAACTACCAATGGATTATACCACCTTTTGGCAATTTATAAAATACAATAAAAATCACTCAATTATTCTCAGAGTTATTGCAGAATATACCAACAATTAAACATAAAATGTTGAATCTTTGAACAGCAAAATATCTTTTAGGGTTGGATCAGTTTACTTCCAAAGTTGCTTGTTTTTCCCTCCAATGTATTTATGATTTTATGTTCTAATGAGACAATTAATCTTACCAATACAAATTAAAATTTATTAGAACACATATCACAATGGACTTTGAAAACCAAGATTTCCTTTCTATTCATCTAGCATAAAACTCTACTAATCATTTTACTAGAATAATTTCAAGATTAATTGCTATTAGCATAACTGAAATTAGATATATGGAACAATTTCCCTTTATAAGACCAAACCATACATTATCAAAAAAAAGTCAATTTCAAAAGAATTTTTAAAAATCACCTAATTCAAAACTTTTATCTCACATAATGGAAACTTAAAACTTTGAGAAGTTAAATTTTGCCCAAAGTCACCTGCTAGTTAACTGATGAAAAAGGATTAAGATCCATGTAACTTAAGACTAAGTTTTTCCCTATCTTGAACTGCACTTTAGAATGTACAATGAATAATATGTATGCATGTATGTATATATGTATATGTATATATTATGCTAGTAAGAATCTTTTTCTTAAAGGATTTTTAACTCCTCTCTGATGAGGCATATAAGAACATGAATAAAAATGATACTTCCACTTCTCTATTATCTTCATTTCTTTCTCACTGAATTTAATCAGTCTGCAAACTGATTATCTATTATGTGCCAGGCACTAGTGTTAGATGCTAGGGAAATAAAGGGGGGAAAAAAGACAAGACAGAGACCCTTCCCTTATGAAAGCTCTCAGTTGTAAGTTTATAGTACCTTCCTAAAAGTCTCCTTTGCTGATTCTTCCTCATTTCGCAAACTTTAGAACAGCGTTGTCCAATAGAAATATAATATGAGTCACAAACAGGAGCCATCTATGTAATTAAAAGGTTTTACAACTACATTAAAAACAAGTATAAAGTAATATATTTAACTTACTATATCTAAAATATTATAATTTCAACATGTAATAAATATAAAAATTATTAATAAGATATTTTACTTTTTTGGGATATGAAATCTGATGTGTAGTTTACACTTAAAGCACATCTTAACTGAGACCAGTCACATTCCAAGAGCACAATAGCCAAATGTAGCTAGTGGCTACTCTACTGGACTGTGCAACTTAAGAAACATGTAGTGTCCCAGGGCTCAGTCTTTGGACTGGTTCTCTTCTCTATCTATACCTACTCCTCTGCGTATCTCAAACAATCTCATGACTTTAAATATATTTTCTAGTGATTCCCAAATTTATATCTGACCTGGAACTCTCACCTGAACTTTAGATTCATACACAAGTAACTAACTAGACACAAATCTAACATCCTGAACTGAACTCTTGACTTCCAACCTGCAACCCCCACCTAAATCTACTCCTCTTGCAGATGTTCCCATTTCAGTAAATGGCAACTCCATCCTTTCAGTTGCTCAGGCCAAAAACCAGTCAACCTAGACTTGCTTCATTCTCTTATCTCCAATGCACCATCTGTGTCTTTAAAACTTGTTTATTAAATACAATCGACGTTTCTCACTGCTTTTACTGCCAAGCTCCACTTCAAGTCACCAGTATCTCTCACTTAAATTACTGCAACCAATTCTTAATTTCCTAATCACTCCCTGCACCCTACAGTCTACTTTCCACACAATAGCCAAAATTTTAAAACCTGATTCCCGATTTCATGCCAATTTTTACTCCAATGTCCCCTACTTAAAACTGTAATACCACTCATCCCATCTTCTTTCTGGCCTTCCCTACCTTCCTTTACCCCCTTTTTCCCACAGGATTTGCTAACACTTGATCTATTATATATTTTACCTATGAATGTCCTTATTTATTGCTTTTCTTCTTCTACTAGAATAAAAATTCCAGGAGGACAGGGATTTTTTGTTTTGTTCGTGGCTCTATTCCCAGTGTCTAGAACCTAACACATAATAGTTAATAAATATCTGATGAATGAACAAATATTGTCAAATATGTGAAGTAAATGAGATAACATAAAGCTGTACTATGTATGGTCTTTAGAATATAGTAGCTACTCATAAACGTTATAGTCTATTCCCTAACCATTGCAGTGCTTTCCATAAAAGAAAATTGGAATTATGTAAATTTTTAAAGTCACATATCTCAATCTGTACTTTTCTTACTCTTCATTCTAAGTAAATAATCATTATTCAAAAAACAATTTTAAAAAGACATATAATAGAAATTACCTAAATTAAAAAAAAATCAGTTAAATATACTAACTCAAAACATAACCTTGCTTAAAAATACAAAGAAAATTAAATATTGTCTAAGTCATCTCTAAAGAAACTGAACTATAATCTGTGGCTCTTTCCTATAGGAAAATTTAAAATGCATTCACAATGTTCAATGGGACTTCAATTTTATTATCTATAACTTTTATCTTGCTTTCCCCTTAGATAATTTGTGTTAGTCTAAGGGACCACCTAAACTGAGACTAAAAGTTCTTGACCTTGGATGCTTATCCTACACACTGCAGTGCTTCTCATATGTACTAACCAATGACTTACAAATCAACTGATTATGCTGATCGCCCCTACCTACTAAAAAGGAAAAAATAGAAGCATGTATTTAAATAATATACTGTAATTCAACATAACAGCTTATATTTCAGGAAAGAAGTTTACAGAGAACAGACATAAACATGCAAAAGGGAGCAAAGTGTATATCAGAATTGTCATGGAGATATTATAAAGAAAGGGTAAAAGAAAGTGTAAGATGCCATAGAGATATGGTTTATATTTCATTTTTCAAAAAAACTAACAGCTCATGGGGCTTACATGTCTTCGGAAATTTGGACAATTTCAATTTCATGACATACCTCACATTCCATGCAGTGGTAAAGTCTGGGTTTAGAAGCAGCAGGGTGCATGTGACATCTATCAATTCTAAAATAAAGAGAAGTCATATTAAAAACAAATAGTCCTATCATTTAAAGCTTGGCTTCTCTTTAAGGCCCTCT
The DNA here is from genome assembly GCA_004027375.1 of Macroglossus sobrinus. Taxonomy (NCBI): domain Eukaryota; kingdom Metazoa; phylum Chordata; class Mammalia; order Chiroptera; family Pteropodidae; genus Macroglossus; species Macroglossus sobrinus. Next base: position 783,369 of record PVKZ01000408.1, read on the forward strand.
TTATTTCATTTTATACAGATATACAGCTCACATTATAACACACAAATATATATATCTCATGTCATAGTAATTTTAATAATAGTTACACTTTGTTCCAAATTGTCAGGGATAAGGAGATTATACTTAAAATTTTCTCTGCTTTAGCTATAACTCTTTTTAAAAAAAGAGTTGACACTGAAATAACTTTATAATATGCCTATAAGAAGTAATCAAATCAACCTCTTCATCTTTTTAGTTTTTAGCACTAATTTTACATTTACCAAGAAAAAGAAACAATTTCTATACCATTATTCACTTAATCCCACAAATATTTCAAGAACTGACTTTGTATATTTTCAAAAGAGGAAAAAAATCACCCGTAATTCAATTTATTTCACACAATCCATTTCCATACCCAAGAAGATTATCCTTTCTTATACATATTTTTACATCCCTAAGATTATCCTTTCTTATACACATTTTTCCATAGCTATAGCAATGATAATATAAAATTTTGCTCTATGTTTTTCATTCAACATGATTACATATGCATTCTCCTATATTGCTACAGTATACATTTTTAACTGCTGCATAACAATCTCTTAATCAACTATCTTATTCTTCAGAGTGTTTACTGTTATAGATAATATTGCTAAGAACATTTTAAAATACACTTTTTGTCTTACAGATTATTTTCTGTAGATGTATTTCTAGCAGTAGAACTACTATGTCAAACAATAAAATTATTAGTATAGCTTCTACTAAGCATTTCCAAATTGTCCTCCAAATGAACTATATTTATTTATATTATCAAGAGTTACATTAGTGTACTTATGTTCCCGTAATTCTGACCTACGTAATTATATTTTTTAAAATGTTACTAAAATAACAAATTATACTTTGCTTGTTTTAATTTACATCTTTACCTACAATTATTAATATGAACAATTTTTCATTTTATTATTTTCTATTTTCAGCTTATAAACAACCTATATATATTCATTATCTATTTACCTATCATGGTCTTGACAGAATTCCTATATATTCGAATAAGTTCCATAAGCCTATATTCCATAAAACAAAATCAGTAATATTTAGACATACTATTTTCATTTTACTAAAACTGAAAAGAGAATTTTAGAATTAAGATGATCAGCCTAGGTCATAATATTGAAACCTCTACTAAATTCATATTAAATGCTAAGTAAGGTAATAAAAATTTTAGTTATTTAGCATTATTGAGTATTAGGAATAAATGCTTTATTTACATTATTTCATTGAATTTTCATAATCACAGTCCAAGATATTTTTGTTTTACCTCCAGATAGAAATACTGACATTTAGAGAGTGTAAGAAAATTTGCCTATTAGTATGTGGCAGATCAGCATCTGACTGCTTTTAATAATTCAAATATATTGCAACTGAAATAATAAATAACTGGGGCATTCTCAGTATTTAAAATACAAAATTTTTAAAATCTAAAAACACACATAAAAACATCCCTATAGTCATTTAAAAATATTCTAGCAAAAAAGAAAAACAATTGTCCCAGTCTTGACCATCTTCATAAGAGATTAACATTTATTGTGAGCCTATGATTTCATTACTACTGAGTATATTTGATAAGCAACAAAAGGTAGAATTAGCACACATTTATATTATATCTTTATCTTCATTACAAGTAGTACATGCATAAACACAATATGTCTGTAAAGAATAACCTCTTCTTTCTTTTACTTTTAGTAGTTTCTGGTGCTAATTTACCAGAAAACAAATGCAATTTTCTATACCATTATTCATTTAATTCCACAAATATTCTAAGTATTGACTATGTGCAAAGATTAAACTGGGCCCTCAGGATTGAGAGAATGGATATAATGATCAATAGACCTGATGCCCTGTAGGTTACCCTTTAGTTGGAGAAAACATGTAAACAATTACGTAAGGCAAAATGAAATAACTGTGAAGTAGAAACACATATCACATTTTGGGGACCACTAGACAATTAATTCTTTGTGGAGTACCCAGGGAAGGCTAGAAATGAATAAAGTGGTAAAGGGCACTGCAGACTATGGAAAAAAGTTTGAGCAAGGTAAAGGGGTAAAGGGGTATGTAACTTCACACACAGTGTGCTCAAGAGATTATGGGTACAAGAGTGTGTTACAGCACAGAATGCTGGAGAAATATACCAGAAACTAGAACCTGCTCCCAATCTCGTCAGCCAGGCTTTCCACAACTTTCCCCTCATGTGCTATACTCTACCTGAACCAAACTCGACCATTTTCTAAACACATCTCTTTATCTTCCTACCTTCTCCTCTCTAGATATAACTTAGATTTCTTGCTTGCTACACTCTCTGCAGGAAACGTCCTCCTAGCTCCATTTTTTTTTAATCTTTCTTCATAAAGGCTTTCCTGAAAGCAATCTCATCTCTATGTTGTGTATATCTTACTTAGTTACTGACCTTTGAACTTCAGTTTCCTTATCTGTGAAATGGGAATAACATAAACTTCAGTGTTGAGCAATGAGATTTATTTCACTTCACCAGTTGTTTGACAAACTACTCAATACTTGTTCTACTAAACATTGCTGCTACTTACCAAAAAATAAAAATTTTCAAAATCGACCAATTAGAGAAGTCAAAAATGATGAGGCAGTTGTTCCTACAGTGAAAATGTCTAAATTTCTAAACTTGTAAAATAAACAATGAAATGTGTTTGTATAGCAGATATATGGAAACATCTGTGCATGATGGTAAGGCCTTTAAAATTTCTCTTAAAGTCTATAATTTGTCAAAATTCATCACATTACTTAAATTGGTATTTCATTTCTTGGACTCTTCCTTTCTGCATTAAAAAAATACATACGTATATGTGTGACCAATGGCTGTTGCTATCTGTTTGTGCTTCTAATGCAAGTCTTCCACTCTATCCATAAATGAAGACAAGTTCAACCTCTATGAGGGAGATACTTCTGTACAACAACAAAGGCAAAAGCTAACACAGAAAACACCTAAGTCTCCACTTTTCATTTTGTGGCTGTGTGAAGAGAGGAAGACTAATCAAAGTAATGCTTCCTTTACTAGAGGGTTCCCCGCTGGCAGGGCAACAGCAACTGTTGGGGTAAGAGCCCAGCTTTACCACTTACTGGGAAGCTCCTAAACATATCACGTGATCTTTCTGTGCCCATGTCTTCCTCATATGTAAAATGGAGCTAATAACAGTACTACCTCATGGAGGTATTAAATGATTCATTTAATCATTTAATTTGCATACCTAACAATGAAATGTTAGGGCAGTACCTAACACAGTTAAGAACTCAATGATAACTCCCTGTCACAAAGCTTCTATTTCCTAGACCAGTTCCACAAGCAATACCAGGATTGGGGACCACCAGAAGGAAGAAAATAATCTCCTGAGCTCTCTGAGCAGTGATTGCTGAGCAGAGGGGATACTTCTCAACTTTTAAGAATCTCAGGATTAAAGACATACCAAAAGTCTCGACTAACTATCAGTGGTGCCTAGTGACAAATGCAGTCAGAGGCCCTTCTCCTTGCCTCTTTGATAAACTGCTAACTCTTCCTGATTCAAGACTCAAGTTCAGACAGGACTTCATTCAGAAAGCATTCTAGCCTGATCCAAGAAGTAGGAGTAAAACGGAATTTCAGAAATGGGAAAGGGCCAATGAAGCAAGGAGTAATTAGATTAGAAATATTGCATGTAATAGAAGAATCATTCCTGACTCACATGTATTTTTCTGCTCTTTTCCACTGGCTCTGGCTAAATGAGAGAAAGGACATTAGTGTTTCCCGAGAGCCTACTACATGCCAGGAACTGTGCTGGGTGCTTTACATGAAGTAATTCTGTGATCCTCACAAAACCCTCTGAGACCGATCAGTGTGAAAACAGGAACAGGTTAAATAATTTGCTTAAAGTCATTCCTGAGTGAATTCACTGTGTTGATGAACTGAATGTAAATCCAGTTATTCTTCTGCAAAGTAGATGCTCTTTGCAGTCTAGCAGTCTACAATTATTCTCTTGGAGTGAGAACTGAACCAAAGACTCTATACTTCACCAACTATCTACCATTTTCCTTTGCAGTTTTACTCAGAAAATGTGAGCTACTGATCTTACAATCTCTTGAAGTTATTAAACAGATCTCTCTTCAAATATCAGAGCGTATACCAGCAAATAACTGTTTGTTACACACACACTCCAATACATAACTAACTCATCATCACATCACAAGGAGAAAATGAATCAGGGCACAATATTCACAAGAAAGTAGCTAAATTCCAGCTGTAACAGGATAAGATATAAGGATACTACAGAAAAGTCAGAGAAAAATCAATATGCTTTCTTTGTTGCACTGCACTGGAGAAATGGCCCAAGGCCATCAGTCTCTGGTAATAGTCACTGGATTTGACAACTGTCTCTGAAAAAGATATATTTTCATGCATTTAGAAATAAATTCAAGGTCAGCTTGGATTGGTTAATCTCTTTCTCTAAAATAACATTTGGGTTACCATGAGAGCCTTTATTATAGAATAGAGTCACTGAATCAACAGCCAGACCAAGCTAAAATCTCTTGCTTACCAAACTCTTATTACTTATTTGATAAATGTCTGTTGGACACATAAGGTGCTGAGCAAAGAAAGATAAGCCATAATCTTTTTCTAACAAATTCGCAATCAAACTGGGGGGAAAAATGTTATTTAAATAATCAACTACAATCAAGTATGGTGTTGCTACCCAAGCAGCCTGAATAAAGGACTCCCACAAAAGTGCAGAAAAGTAATGATTGTTTCCTGGAGCAGTCAAAGAGACTTCAGGGGTGTGTGGGTGTGTTTGTGCTAACAGCTGCAACAATAATGGCAACATAAGACAGAAACCTGGCCTCAGCAAAGGCAAGAAAGTAAGGCAATAATACACAGCAAAGTCTAGACTAGAACAGTGCACATAGTGGCTGAAATGTATTTCAAATGGCTTCAAACCCAAATGCTTTTAGGGTTCAAAAGATTGTCAAAACATTTTAAAGCAAAGGATGGTAAGTACCAACTGACATACCTCAGTGCCTGAAGAACATGAGGAAGTTGTAGTAAACTAGAAAAAGCTTGCTTAATCAAGAAAAACAGAGGCTATGAGCCCCAGCCAATTGGTGCCATGCAGAAATTTATGTACCTAAGGCTTCCGATTTTTTAAGTGAAGACAGAAATTCAGATTTTTATCCTAATTTTAAAAGTTCGTCCTGATTGTAAATGTTTACCCAACTAATTAAAAACAATTTTAAAAACATTACACAAGCAAAAAAAAAAAAACAAACAAACTGGTAGGTGGGCTTCAGTCTAGGGCCTGAGAATCTACAACCTCTGATACTGAATTTAAAATAGAGGAAAGGGGTGGTAATGTTAGTAGATTATAAAGGCCCTTGAATATCATGCCAAATAGTTTAAACTCTACCATGACTCTGCAAGGTATCATGAAATGAGTAGATATACATTTCAGAAAGGTATCTTTCAGACTGTTCCTGGGAAGTACTGTTTGAGACAACTGGCTAGTGGCATGATGGGCATGGATTACAGAAGACACATTAAAAATGGTGTAGACCCATTATGAGGTGATGACATTTGTCCTGATGAGAAATAAGGAATGGAGAGCCAAAGACAGTTTTTACAGAGATAGCTAAATTATGGAACAGAAGTTGTGAGAAAGGAGGAGGAGCAAAAGAGGTGACAGAAGGGCACCCTTGGAGACAGTTAAAATGCGAAGCAGAGCTCTACCCAGTCAGGATTCCAATGCTGTCGATTTTGCTCTTGCTTTCTGTTTGTCATGGATTTCTCAAAAATTAAAGTACTGGTCTCTTCCCAACCAAATATGACTATTTCTGCATCAAACTTTTTAAAAAACACCACTTTCTAAGTAATTAAACAGGGAGGCTGTGACGGTTAATTTTAGTTAAATCATGGTTAAACTTGACTGGCTATGGGGTTACCAGACTAAATGTTATTAAACATTATTTTTGATTGTGTCTGTGAGGGTGCTTCCAGATGAGATTAGCATGGGTAAAGTAGACTGCCCTCCCTAAGTTGGGTGACCATTACCCAGTCTGTCGAGGGCCTGAACAGAACAAGAGGAGGAAAGAAAAGGAATTCACACCCCTCCTCCTTTTTTTTGCTGTCTGCATGAGTTGGGACATCTCATCTTCTCCAGTCATTATACTGGGATTTAAACCACTGGTTCCCTCATTCTTAGGCCATCAGACTCAAACTAAAATATAGCACCAGCTTTCCTGGGTCCCTGGCTTGCAGAAAGCAGATCTCAACCTCCATGATCATGCAAGCCAACATTATAATCAATCTTTTATATATATAAATTTCTACTGGTTGTTTCTCTGGAGAACCCTAATACAGATGCTTTCCAAAAATGTAAGGAATTCAGCATATTAATGAGAGCATGAATTCAGTTTGGTTAAAAAGAAAATCTATCCCAAGAATAAAGGTCACATTCAGTTACAGAATACATTCTTAAGAGATGCTTAAGATTTTGGCATGATCAATCACATAGGCACTGACATTTCTGAAATTGTTCTTAAACTGTCAGATTTCTTCATTTGATTCTTCTTATACATGTTTTCTACAAAAACTGTTTTAAAGATACAGCATTTTTCATGAAATACTTGCTTTCTCCAAATATTTTACTTTTTTTTCTTAGCAAGATTCACTTCTATGTTCCAGCTGCTTCGGTTCACAACTTTGGCAGAATACTCTTATGTTAGCCAGGTTTTTCAAGTGTCAAATCAGAAATTCACTTCCATATTTTTACTGATAATATGGTCACACAACCTGAGTTTCATGTGCCACCACACTAAACTCTAATGTCCCCACCCACCAAATGAGTGCAAGTAAAAATTGCTTCCATGAGAATATAGGTTAGGATAAAATCAAGTCGCTTCTGTACACACGCACAAGCTGCCTCAGAATTCAAAGTTTAGATGCTAACTATTCTCATAAATGAGCTTAATCATTTGATCTTCGGCCCAGGTCCTCCTGGGCCTATCGAGAACAAAACTACACAATGAGGAGATTTAGCAATACCGACTGTGCAGTGTCCAGAAACACAAGAAACAGGTAAATGGAGGGAAGGACTTGGAAGGCTACAGGAAGAAGGCAGGTTGACCTAGCATATTTGGTCAAAAAATAATCATCTGAGCCAAAAACAGTCTTTGATGTTTTAAAATTTAAACTGTTTCTTCTCTACAAGAGCAACATTCTGCACCCTCACTCCCCCCCAGCTGAGTTATATATATATTGGCCCACTTATACATTTTTGTGCACCTGAACACAGACAATACAGCTTTGTTTAGAAAAAATAACCTGATGGATTCATATGGTGTTACTTCGTACCTTAATGTTACTAACACATACTACAGAGTGATAGAATGGAGAACAAAAGAGGGTCTCACAACATATAAATATCCTTAAAGTTTATGCCTAAACATACCTTTAAGTTGATGACACAAACTAAACCTATGCCATTAACAAAGGTATAGCCTTTCAATTAAGATGTATATCAGAGAACTAAATGAATGAAACACAGAAAATAGAAACTACTTAACACATTAAATCTTCAAATTACACTCCTTTTCTATTGGTCTAGGGAAAAGTGCTATTAACCTATTATGACAGTATGTTAAGGGGAACGCTGAGAGAAATATAAAGAAATTGCTATATCATACATTTGTTAATCCACAAAGAGATTGTTTTTCACTCAACTGTAAGCTTCCTGAGTAAAGAGAACTTTATCTTTTTATCCCCTAAAATATTTAGAACAGCTTCTGTCATGAGTAGGCTCTTGGTAATGGCTACCAAACTAGTAAGTAAAATGCTCAGGAAACAAAGTTCTTACTCAAATTAGCCACCAGGCATACTGTGCACTTTTGAAGGTACTGCTATATGTAGGAAGGGGCAAGAGAGCTTTACAAAAACAGTCAAGAGCATGGTCTTGGATGAGAACTTTCGAAAAAAGTAATTATGTGTGCACAGCAAGGCTTAATATGGGGGAAAACTTAGAAAAGAGACCAGGAATAATGAACAGGTGTTGTCTGATGCAGCAAAGAACTATCTCAGAGTAGCAAAAGTGAATGCTGAGACGGTTTTCTTTTGCTCACGTCCACAAAGGAACAGGACAAAGAGGGCCAGATCTCAGTTGGGAATCACAGGGCAATGGCACCTTCGTAAATCACTAAGCTGGTTCACAGTGTAACTACCACCATCATACCTCTATTATCTCATTTGGATTGCTACTAAAATGAGGTCTATCGTTCATAAAGAACTAAAGAATTTGAAACCAAAGAATTGGAGCTTGTAGCAACTACAGTCCTCTTCAGTAATTTTCAAACTTTTTTTTTAGTCATAGGATGTCTTTCTCAAATAAAACTTTATAAATGACACCAATATATAAAAAAATAAAAAAAGAATTGCTCTAATTTATGGCTCACATTGTAATAGGTGGCCCGGCACCCTGCTTGAGGCACATTCCAGAGTATCACTATGGATGGATGCAAAATCTGAAAACTAAGGATGAGTCCCAACTCCTACCTGACAGAGGTTAAGTACCCACCTAGGCAGTGAATGATAAGAGGCAGAACTAGATTTTTGGGAATGTCAACACCCAGAGGGGTTTCTTACTATTATATTCCATGATACTTTTGAAAAACAAAGAACAGAGTTCATACTTACCATCTTTGTTCAGCCACTGCTTCCTCGTTCTGTACAAAATGAGCTTGTTGTGGACATATGGTAAAAGGAACTTGACACACCAGCTCTCCACACCAAGTTTGTTTTCAACCAGGACTATGGGACTCCGGTTATACCTAGCTTCAGGACATGGGATCAGGCCAATTTCATCTCTTAATATGTAAAACAAAAAAAAATTAAAGATAAGAATACTAGTCCTTTCAGAATTTTCAATTCCACAGAGTATTTTATTTTAATTCACATATTTCCCTTTCTTAAAACTATTATCTAGCTCGCCTACTGGATGGGTAAAAATGGAAAAAAAAAAATTTTTTTTTATTTTTAAATACTGACAACAGTACAGGAAAATTAGTATGCTGTATTTCCTGTTGACAGGAATAAAAATCAGTCTTCGGATAAAAATTTGAAAATGTCTTCCAAAATTCTGAATACCCATATTCTTTGACCCAGCCATTTCACTGCTCAGAAATGATCCTATGCCAAAATATATGAATACAATGTTTATAACACTGCGACAAAACTGGAAATAACCTAAATATGTACCAATAGAAAATCGGTAAAATAAATATGGTTTATCCATGTGATAGAGATATAAAAACGAGGTAGATCTGTATAAGCTGGAATGGAAAGGGTGCCAAGCTATATGAAACAAAAAAAAAGGTAAAATGTCAAACACAGTGTACAGCACTAAGACTTTCATATTTTAAAAAAGATGGATGCATTAAAAAATTATTAGAAGGATACCAAGAAACTTCTGGGGAGAGGAAGGACTTTACTTTTATAGAGTTTAAATTTTCTAATCACTTGTATTATTTCTATTTTTAAAAAATGTTAATAATTGTATTTACGCTTGCCTGCTAATAAATGTACAACAGAAACAAATGATCAATAAAGGTTATCTTGTCATGGAGATTGTGGGCCATTTTTTTCTTCTTTATAATTCTTTATATTTAATTGAATAAACAAACACCAATAAATGTTAAAATACAAAATACATTTCATAATTAGATCATTTTCATCTAAGGTACCTATATCCCTCAATCCACCTCAACCTAAATTGAAAATGCATATTACAGGTTTAGATTTAACAAATATGTAGAGCAGTTGAATTACATAGTAGAAATAGCAGCAAATAAAATGTTTTTGCAAAACCTCCACACATACCTCTCAAATAAAAGTTACAATTCTCATCTACATGAAATATTTTCTCAAATAGTATGTTCTTCCTTTAATTAATAATTCATGAACAATAAACCTTTTAATAAGAGTTAACATAACATTTTTTGAGTGCCTAAACAATTTTCTTAAATGTGTTTCTAAGAAACAAAATAAAGAATTGGTTTCAGAGCTTGTGACATTATTTATTATGTCCCTGGGATTCTCCCGCCAAAAAGACAGCAGAGTAATAGATGAAAAGAGAAGGTTATCACATTGCCATCCCAGTAATATAAAGTTCTGCAGGAAGAATAAGTCAATGCTGGGAGAGAATTTGAGGTCAACATCCAGCACATATTTTAAGATGTTTTTGCATTTGTATTTGGTGATAGGACAACCAGTCACATCTAGATCTATATCTGACTAATATATGTTGGAATCTCTGGTATTTCCTGGTGTTCAGGTTTTACTACATAAAGCAGAACATAAAATAAATAAATAATTAAACCAAACAAACAAAAAAACTAGAATTACAGTTAAAAAAAAAAAACTCAGCGCAATTATTTCAAGAAAGTTTGTTCTTTGAAGTGTAACAACCATTAATAATACTTCACAGAACTGCAAAAGTCAACAATATGAATGTTAGAGTAACAAGAATAAAAGAATCCTAGTTTTGGGGTATAGCCTATTTTTTGGGGGGGATTTATATAACTGAAATTTACAATGTAAAAACCTGCCTCGTTCACTATATAAAAAGTAAAATACCTAACTAATAATTTGGTTCCCAAATGACAGAAGAGAGCCATCTGCGTGGGTGCGTGGGTGAGTGCGTGCATGCACGCACACACACACACACACACCTCTCACATAGCTTTAGTTGGCTGCCATTCTTCCAATAAGTAATTTAAAAAACAAGAATGCCTTGGGTATAGCAGGTGCTCAATAACTGCTATTGAAAGGCTTATTATCCTTGCAATTCAGTGATAAAATTCAAATAAATAATTTTCAAAAGATATCGCTTCTGGACTTTGCAAAAGAATGTTACCTTTGATTTCCTTTCTACTGCAGTGGGTCCAAGTACTAGCTCTGTCAAAGAGATATACAGATCATGTCACTTGGCCTCTACAGACCTCGTTTTCCTCATTTCAAGAATTGCGGAACTGCATTATAGCTCTAAATAAAGGAAAAGGGCTGGCCGGTCTCATCCAGCTTTCAAATTTTATGACTGAAAAACCCAGCAGCTATTCTCATGTAAGAATAAAAGTAGTCACATCAGGGAATGTAAAGCACTAGGAAATAAAAAATTTAAAAGAGATGTAAGATGTAGAGACAAAAGCACTCATCTTCTGAGGTCCAGGGTCCCAGACAGTCTCTGTTCTATCACTGACAGACAATGAGAATTTGGCAAGTCACTTGCCATCAGTATCCTCATCTGAAATACAGGAATAATGCCTTCCCCGTCTATTACAAAAAGCAAATAATACAATATAAAGAATGTGGTAAACTATAAAGTGCTAAACCAAGATGAAATATATTATCATTAATTCAGTGAACAGCCTGAAGTTAAGCTAAAAAGTTCCTTGATAATGAGAAGCTGAGGCAAGGAATGTTAAGCCTTTGAAAAGTTATTTGATCCTAAGATACACTGCTCTGCTGCTTCCTAAAAATATAACATGTACTTTTTTAAAGATAGGTAGGTCAGTAAGCTTCCAAATAACAGTGTGCTTAACTTCAGACTCCTGTGCCTTGTCCCTTAGGTAATAGTCCACTTTTTTCAGACAATTTAGGATTCCAGAATCATTTTAAAATTGGAAGGGACCTCATTCCTCTAGTCTCTCATTTTATCATATAAGGAAACTGAGGTCCAATGAGGTCAATAGGATTACCCAAAGTCATACTGCCAGTGGCTAAACTAAAAATCTGGACCTCCCAAAACTTAGCTCCAAACCCTTGAAGCTAGAGTGAAGAGAAAGACATCAGTGAAAGCAAGCAGGAGTTAGAGTAATTCCTTCTAGATCTCTGGTATTTAAATTTTAATTTCATACTCAAGAAAAGCTGGAAGACTCAGGAAAAAAAAACTAAAAGACATCTGTCATTCTTCTACCATTATTATATTTGGGCATACATCCTTTTTTTCTAAGTATTTTACAAAAGTGGGATTGTATTAGGCATACTCCTCTATAATTCTTTTTAAAAGAACCTAATTCACATTAATAATTTTATTACTAATTTATATATTTTAAATGGCAGCAATGAATGTGCTATAAGTTTATCAAATATATTTCCAAATAGTCTTAGAAATTTCTGACTCTTTCACTACCATCAAATTCCATTCTTTTCTATTTTCAGGTTTCTGGAAATTGAGATTCTTGGTATTTAACAAGGATACTCAAGTAAATACCTGCATTGCTAAGGTCATAGGACTTTTAAAGATGAAGATTTGGTACAAGTTCCAATCTCTTCAAAGAGATACTACATGCTCTTTTCAGGTTACTTTTGAAAGTTGTTCCAAGGGTATATCAACATGGACTACTAAACCAACATATTTACTTAAAAAGATCATACACAGCACAGTACATATTTCTTGAGTACTTCACTTCATAATGGGGATCCACTGACTTCCAGATGAACTTCAACGTTCATATCACAGTTACTTTGTTCCTCCTTGTTTAGACAGTTTCTCTTGCCTGTACTTTTCAGAAACATCAATCAACTAGAATATGCCTCAGCTTTCCTTCCAGGATGGAAGGATGGTCTCCAAATAGTAAAACCAAAGTGTGCAATGTGGAGGGATTAAACAGAAAACAGCTCCAGGATTCAGGAAGTGGTATAAATCTTTTATATTTAACAGTTATTTTATTTTCTCTTCACACTGGAATTTTTTCCAGAATGATCAAAAAGGAAGGTTAGCAAATGTTCTTAAGGAACTGACCCTTGCATATTAATAATTAAAATTTTACTGGTGATTAAATTATTTCAAGAGCCCTCATAGGCTTTCCCAATTCTAAAGATTACTAACTTTGTGTATCACTGAAATTGTATTACTGACCCTATTTATAAAGCAGCTACAGAAATTATTACTGTTTAACGTATGCAATATTTTGTGTTAGGTTTTACATACACTATTTCACTTATTCTGCATAATAATCTTATAAAGCAGAAATTTAAATTCCATTTTTAAAATGAGCAAAGAATCTAAGTCTACCCAGCTAGTAAATGACAAGCCAAGATTCAAACCCAGGACTGACAGACTTCAAACTCAAACTTTTACAACTATACAACTTTTTAAATAGATTTTAAAAAATCTAATGTAAGAAGACTCCACAGTTTCTGACTCTTCGGTTCAACTTGCAGACTATCTACTACTGCTTTTCATTACTACTCCCTTACTTAAAAACTTACACTAGGGCCTAACCACTGCCTAGGAAGTGTATTTTCCCTGAGCTAACTCTTATCCATCGCTCACGTCTCAATTTGTTATTTTCTAAAAAATAAAAATAAAAAAATCTTGACCTTCTAATCTAAACTAAACCTTTCTGTTATTCTTTCAAAGTATACTTATCCTTTGGGGGCTCTTTTCATAATTGCTGTGTTGATTTGTTTAAAGTTCCACTAGGGCAGGGACTACACGTGCTGTGTTCATCAATCTATAACCCACTTCGTCCTGTATATCCAGAGACTAGCACTGTATCTGTCAAATAGTGTTCTTTTGCTCAGTGCATGCATGGGTGAAAGAAAGTAAACCAGACAGTGAAAGAGTTCCATAATATGGCTCTGTTGTATCTTTTCAATCACATTTTGCTATTTTAGCTTAATTTACTATTTCTTGGTGAGGTTGCTGGCTCCCTCTCAGACTGTGAATCCTACTTATTCTTAAAGGTTCAGCCCAAACCAAGCCCCCCTTCTATTTCCAACAGAATCACACAGTACTTGCTCACCCTACTTTTATCCAGCCTTTATCATAAACCACTTTGCAGGGTTAATTTACTGTTTCCGTGGGTAGGTCTTAGGTTTCCACCTAGACTTGCACTGTGCAGTTCGGTAGTCACCATGCATATGGCCATTGTATATACATCAATTAAGATAAAATACAATTTAAAATTCAGTTTCTTGTTCACATTAGCCACATTTCAAGCACTAAATAGCTACATATGGGTAGTAGCTACCATATGAGAGAGAACAGACACAGAACATTTCCAACATCAAATATTTCTGTGAGTGCTTTAAGTATAACTGTATTTTATAGTTCTTATTCCATTCTCTCAAAATGGTATCTACAGCATCTCATAGTGCGAGTTCAATAAATAAGAGTAATAAAAAATAACTTGCCAGAGATCTTTGACATGATCCTAATTTCACTGTAAACAATTGGTTTTCCACATTAGCATAGGATCTATACATTCAGCTAACACCAGTTCCTGGGTCAACCCTTCAGTTGTTTTTCCAATAGTACTCGCTAAGAGTCAACCACACAAAAACATTTTTATGTTATTTTTCAGTTCATAAAGAGCTTCTTGTTCATCATTCATCTGGCAAATTTATTTTCTGAGGAACAGAGGAATTCAGGTTAAGTCTAATATTTACCTAGTGGCAACTAAGTTCCAGACACTGTGTGAGGTGATTTTCCTATGTTCTTATCAGCCTTACTAGATCAAGAGGAAAGTGAGGCTGAGCGAAGGTAACCTATCCATACCTACAAGTAACAAAATTCACATCTCAACTACTGCACCTTCAACTCCTCATAGATATTTCTACAAAGTCAGTATGTTTAATGGAGTAGATATTGGCTAATAAAAATCTAATCTATGTTTGGAGAAAAAAGAAAAACAAAAAGTAAAAAATAAAAAACTTTAATATTGAAAAGTGTAATTAGGTATACTTCCAAGATAAATGATGCTTCTTTCCCCCCTTTTAACTAGAAATGCAGTCTTTATTTTGGAAAAAAGGCTAGATTGTGGGGAAAGTATGGACAACTTTGAAAAGTCCCAATTATAAGACATTTTAAAAGATGCATAGTAATATTATTGAAGATATTGTTATTGTAGGAAATATGTACTAAAATATAGCTGAAGACTAATATTAGGCAATGAGTTAATTTTTTAGGCCTATATTATATATCATTATTTCAAATACCCATTTTATTTAATATTTTTAAATCTTGAATGACCTAAATGCTTATTAATAATTAGAAATTATGCACTGAGAGAGGACATTAATGAGGTTGCACCATAAAAATATCATAAGGGAGGTGTTAAAGTCCTTTTTGAATTTTAGTAAATGTGATCCAGAAGAAATGGAACGTGTTCCAAGCAGCACTGTATCAACCTGCCATGCCAAAGAACACTCAATCTGTTTTTTCAAATATACAATACTGATGCTCTTCTAATTTACGTCAAAGAGGAGAAACTAAGGTGATTACTGTATTTATTAGACTTCTTTCTAACCTCTGCTATAATTTCTTCAAGAAAAATAACCCCTATGACGAAAAAATAGCCTTTCACTTATCCAACTATTTTTTTCATGAGGATGTCCTTTATTTGTACTAAAGCTAGCATTCTCAAAAAGGAATTGAAAGACTGATATACAAAGCATCAAAGCATTCTTTAGAAGGCCTGGTACCCGCTATGGTTACTGCCAGGAAATCATTCCAAACACTCATTTTGAAAAAGGCAGCAGTCACAAGGGGAAAGGAAGTAGATGTTGTCAGAAGTGGCAGGTGTTTTGAGGCCATTAGTGTTTTGTTTTTAATGAGGCACAGTTGCAGGTCTCCAATTGTGTGCCACAATTGGAGTAAGACATCTGAGGGCTTCTTACTTCTTTTATAAGCATCACCTTGATGGAAAAGGACACTTCATTTAGATAAAGGTTTGGCACCTCTTTTAGGCAGAAAAGCTTAAGAAGTTAGAACCCTTAAAAAGTAATTCACATGTTCTAGTATAAAGAATATATTTTTTAAAAAGCTACATAAACAGCTAAATAAAATGAAAAACATAAAATTGCATTCCACGTTTCTTTCTTCTGGGGAGAAGAAGAGATGAGAAATAGGAAAAGGGCTACACTCTTTGATTCTTCCTAACTTTTTTGTATAACGTTGTAGACATATCTCGTCCTTTTCACTTGCTACATAGAAGCAGAAGTGTCAGAGAGAATACAGTTGCTTCTGCTATCTTCCCAGCGGTGTTCTACTTAGAGAGCAGCAGCGTTTGGATTAAAAAAAGAGTTAATACGCTTGTTCCCTGTAACTATGAACCAGGTAATGCTAAAGAGTGTCGAGGTTTCATCTGCTTTACATCAAACCCATCCCGTGCCTACACAAGCTACATTCTTGAGAATGCTCTGTTCATCTTCAAATAAATTGTTTCATCAGAGTCCCTCTACAACCTTGGGACAAGTGAGAGGAAAGGCAAAAGCAGCCTCAACCTACCGTTTAGCAAAATGAGGGGGTTCTGACCCATTGAAGATAAGATGATCGGTAACCTCTCTTATCAACGTCCGGATGACCCTCAAAAGAGTTCTGTTTACAAAGCATACAAACACACATTGTGTATGTGCCCGTTTACCTTAAGTAAATGTAGGATGTGGACACATGGATCGCGTCTTTCGAATTTCTCGAACTCCAGGGAAAGGGGTGGAAGGGAGAGCAAAACAAACTGTTTTGATTTTCTGAGGTCACTTCTAGGGACTCAATTCCGAACGCATTCCAGTTGCAGTAAGTGAGCCCCGCGGCGGCCCACAACGGTCCGGCCGCGACCTCACACTGTCACCTCCTCCCAGGGGAACTCGGGCCAAGATTTGCCGTCCCGTCGCCGCCGCCCGCGGTCGGGTCGAGGCTTGGCCCCGCCCCCGCCCGGCCCCGCCGACCCCCGGAGGCGGTGGAGGCGCCGACACGTCCTGCGCGCAACTCACATGTGCGGGTTCCTCCTGAAGGCGTTGGTGATGTCCTTCACCACCCGCTGCACCAGTACCGCCACCTCTTCGCTCGTCTCGGCCATGTTGGCGGCGGCCACGGCAGCTCGGGCGCGCCTCCGGCTGAGCGCCGCGCAGCCGGCGGGAGATCCGCGGGGAGCGCGCGCGTGTGCACCGGTTTGGCCGCCCGCCCGCCTCCGCCCCTGTGCCTCCGCCCCGCCCCCGCCCCCGCTCCCGCCCCCGCCACCGAGCACTTCCGGTTCAGCTTGTTGGCGGCCGGGGCGTGGCTCCCGCCGAGACTGAGTCGGTGTGGTTATCTCTGGGCTTTCTCCCGTTACCCCCTAACCGGTTACACCTAACCGAGTTTCTCAGCGTCCTAAAAGGTACTGCTGACTTAATTACAAAGTTACTTCAGGTCGCTGCTTTATACATTTTATTTTAATTTCTAGTATACTCGGGGCTTAAGAGCACGAGGTCCTCAAGTCACTACCCCGGAGCCAGAGACTGACCTGACACTCTGCCATCCCAGTTCTTGGCTGTTCAGGGAAGCAGCCAGGTCCCCAAGCGTCTCTGGAGGAAAGTTTCACCTAGAGTACAAGGTTTCTTGAGCAGTTAGTCCAGTGCCGTTTTGAAAAGTTGCTTTTTTTTCCCAGCTGTAGAGATTAAGTCCTGAGACTCCTGGCGCAATCCCAGTTGGTCCATGTTGGTGGCCTTTTGGCTTGCGTGCCGATTTAACGCTTTGAAAGAAGAAATAGGAAAGAAGGAAAACTTACTTGCCACCTGAATATAGGAAATAGAAGTACAGTACAGAAATTTATTTGAATTTTTTATTTTGAGTGTGTTGTGGGCCCCTTCCTGACATTTATTCCGTTTCTAGTACAGATTTTACCAACTGAATTCAACCAACCCTCAATAGAAAATACTTGGAAAAAAGTTTCCTTGTGGCTGACGTGTACGATGTAGTTAGGCCTAGGATGGTTGCCTCTGTACTATAAATATGTACAGACTTTTCTTGGTCATTACTCCCTAAATGATAAAGTGTAACTATTTACTTAACATTTGCATTATATTAGGTATTATAAGTAATCTAAAGATTATTTAAACTATATGGAGGTTGTGTATGAATGATATGCAAGTACTACGCCATTTTTGTAAGAGATTTGAGCATCTACCGATTTTGGTATCTGGGTCATGGAGCCAATCCACCAAAAGGAGAAACAGCTGTACTTCATTTTGCATAATGTTTGGTGTCCTTTGAGCATTTGGGGAATGAAAAAAAAATCAGGGCCCTGAGAGTATTCCCTTAGTGGCTGTTTATCTTGCTACAAATCATTTTTGTAGAAAGAGGATTTCTAGTTCATTTCGATTTTGAAATGCCATAATTCTATTTTTCATATATCAGATTTAACTTTACTCTTCTGTGATAGGAAGATCTGGCTGCCTTCAGTTCAATTTTTTTACTTAATCCTTGAAATCTGTATCTTTTTAAAACTTTTTTTTAAAGCAAACTCATACTCTGTTTAATGTGAACATGTGCAGAACATTTGAAGTAGAATTGATTTTGAAAAAGCCATTGGAAGCAAAATTATAAAGCATTGAAAGAGAAATATAAATTAGCCATATCCAGTGGTTGATATTCCCTGTGAGAATATTTATGAAGGATATACCTGCTGTATGGACATTGGCCTTATGTATTTAACAGTGGCCTTATGTATTTAACAGAAATGAACTAGATTCACAAAATCAAAATGAGACAGGTTAGAATTAGTACAATCAAATCTTAACATCTTGACAAGTTCTCACATGAGGCAATGCTGCAAGTGAATGTCTATTTAGTTTACAAGACCAAGGACAACTCTAAATATATCTTAATTACTCTTAAGAATGTGATACCAATTATCAAATGGTTTGAGTTAACTAATGTCTTCTTCCTCTTCCTTGCATCCTTTCATAATAAAAGAAAGAAATAATGCCTTACTTCTGGGGTCAGAGCTCAAAGCAACACACTCAGAAATAGAAATATTTTTTCAAAGACTTTATTTCTATCTTAAAAATTAATGATTTTTGTATCTCACTCTAATGCACATAACAGGGGGGAAACAACTTTGTCCCTAAGTCTTGAAGTAAAATTGACAATCTAGAAAGATAATGTTTTTATATAGTTCAGTGTATTCCTGCCCCACATCTGCACACATGCAAGCACACACACCCTCTTTGTACTCTTTCGAAAGGCATGAATTATGTCTCATATTTCTTCTAAGAGTTCACAAAAGTTGTTTCACTCAATTAAAAGGATCTAGTATGTTTAGAACTTGAATTTTTGAGAGTTGGAGGATGTTAGAACTTTAACCTCCTAATTTTGCTGATAAACTACTGAGGTTAAAAGAAATTAAGAATTGAAATTCCTGAGACTGTAATCCTGATATACATATGAATAGAATATGATAAATTCAACATGATTTTGTTGAAATACTCAAAGATTTATGTTCAGGGATCTGATATATTTACTGATAAGAATGAAATATTGTAAATAGCTTAAATGCTCAACAGTGGAGACTGATTAAATTACGGTAAATCTATATGATGAAATACTCCTTAGTCATTTAAAAGCTTTTTATAACTAGAAGACTATATACAAACTCTTAGGGGAAGTATATTTATAGGACAATTTTACTAAGTAACACAACAAAATGCAATTTTTGTAACTTCAAAATTTTTTTAAATTATATGTTAATAAAAACGTGGATATATTTATTAATTAGTCAAATATCTCATTAATTTTCTTAGAAATATATTGAATTTTAAGTTGACCATGCCTTGACTTATTGTTCACATGGCTATGAATGTATATTTTACAATTCCCTCCCCCCAATCATGCTTTTCATATTTTAGAAGACTATTTGATGATAGGGGGAAAGGTAGATATAAAATGACAAAAACAAGTATCAAAGTAGCTTTCATATCATACAAAACAACCCTGATTTTATATATACGAAATTAATCCTACATACTATACTTATAATCATGTATATGTTGGAGAGCTATAAACTGAAATGTTAACAATGAATATCTTTGTATATTTGAATTAATTACTAGAGGTAATTAAGATATATAATTATACATTCTTTCTACTCTTATGAATGTTTCCAGCTTTCTATAATAAATCATAATGTATGTGATGAGGGCCCTGGGGGAAGGAAGACATCAAGGTAGTTTTCATTAAAAACCTTATAAAGACTTTTGTGAAGAGTTGGGGATGACCCTATAATCTGTTTTCATCTTTGCTCTGTATTATTCTGCTATGTCACTGTGTTATGTTGTTTATTTACTCCATTTATTTAAATGTGAAGTCCTTTTCTCATAGTAATATTATACAAGATAGAGTGTAAACAGTACTAAACACATTCTTACTGTGTACTATTACTACCAAAAAAGTTTATTGCCCCCATAAAAAAATTAAGTGCTCAATTTTAAATGCTTCATTATAATATTACCTTTGTCAATAAGTATATACTTATAGTATGCAAAACCTCAACTTGATCACTGTCCTAAAATTTAAAATCTAAGAACTTAATAATAAGAAATTTGGAGAAGGGAAATGTAAGCCACAATGGCAATGTCTTTTTATGAATTCCTAAGAAAAGTTAACAAGAGCAACGTCGTATTTAAAGTTGGTATTGAAGACCATTTTAAGAAAAGGTATAGAATTTAATTAATTAATTAATTAAGAAATAGAAATAAATCAATTTAAAAAGATATGGTCATTAAACTCATGAGAGTTTTGGTATACTCTTTGCCTCAATGTGTGGGTTTATTTTTTCCAAATACAAAACTTTATATATAATCAAACTATTTTTTTAAAAAGTCATGAAACCCCCCACAAATGCAAATGCTATCTATTCTTACATTTAGTTGACATCTTGAGCACTTTATTATTCTAATTGATATAATATCAATGAGGAAATGCATCAATGAAGAATGGTGGCTGTACTATGAAGAACTATTGAATTATTATTTCTATGAATAAAGAAAGCTTGATGAGGAAATCAGTATTAAAGCAAAAGTAAGCTAAGACTAAGCTAAATACTAACTTTCAATATGAAACTCTGTTATTTAACATTTCTAAAGAGAATTATACTGCAATTACAATTATTCTCCTAGTTAAAACATAAACTTGTTTTTAACCCAACAAAGGAAGTAAGTGTTATCAAAATACTAATTATGAAGATGACTTTAGATGACCAGTTAATGCTGATGTTAGAATCCATTAGGATATAGAGATACAGGTTGCATAATATGATTTTTATTGTTGAGTAAGTGATGTTTTGTTGTCCCTGACATTTGATAGTTACAAAATGTCATCCTTTTCCTTTGCCCTCTTTTCTTTCCTAATGTAGAGGCCCAGGAGACCCATGATGTAATCTTCAGGGGAAAAAAAACCCAAAAACACAAAAAACAAAAACAAACAAACAAAAACAACAAGAGAAAATGTCTGTAGAAATTTAAAAAGCAATCCAAGACCTGCATATGGGAACAGCTAAGGGAGATGGGTATGTCTCCATGATGCAATGACTGTTTCTCATGTACTGAAGATGTCAAATTGTAGGAGATTTTTTAGTAATATGCATTTTAATAGATGATTAAATAAAAGAAGTACCTAGTATCAGTACATTCTTAGGGTTCTTTTTTTTTCTTCTCTATGTTTTACTTATTCATCACTGTAAATATGACAATAATAAAAACCATAGATTTAGGTCAAAAAAATTATAACTGAAAATTTAGAAAGGTATTAAAAGCTTAATTTTGACTACAGAAGAAGTTGGGTCTGAGACTTCCTCAGTAACTTCCTAAAAGTAAGTTAGGGTTTTACCTCCCATTCCCTCATCTTATTTCTTAAGTTAATTTTTTCAACTCAGGAATTTTGTAATAAAAATAGACTTTATTTCTCTTTTTCTTCCTGTTTCCATGTTTTAAGCCACCTCAGTGACTCATCAAAATTAATGTCAGGCCAAAATTACCCATAGGAAATGATGAACTTTCATTGTTAAATGTTAAATTATGCTCTAACTTGCATTACAATATTTATAGAGATTGATAGTCTGAATTTTCTAAAGGAATGCCAAAAGTAGCTCCCCAATTAATATCTTTCTACTTTAGAAAATTTAACTTCTATAAGTCTCTCAAATCACCATCAGTATGCAAAAAGGACAGTACAAAAGATGGTATTGGATTCATAGAAGGAAAAGGCTAAATACTACCCCTGAGATGATGAGACTCCAAATAATTGTGCTTATTTATTCCCTAAATTTTAATGAGTGTTACTGTGTATAACATTATGCTGCTGGTTATACAGTGGTGAGACAAACACATTCTTCTTACCTACTTGTGGGACCTATAGGCTGATGGAAGAGATACACAGTACCCAAGTAAACAGATAAATATATAAAGAAAAATTTTAATACATAACTCAAAGGGTAAAAGCAAGATGTCACAACAGATGATACTAGTGTGGTGATAAGGGCATTTCTTTAGATAGTGTGGTCAGAGAAGCCTATTCCTGGTGGTGATATTTAAGCTGAGACCTGAAAGGTGAGACAGAACTAGCCCTGTGAAAAGCAGCAGAAGAGCCTTATCGGTAGTGAATATAGTATATGTGAAGTCCCAAAGAAAAAAATAGCTTACACAGCATGTCCCAGAAATTGAAAGAAGGCCAAACTGACAATGTTTATAAAGTGATTTATGATTCAGTATTGCTGTTACCTGAATGTCAACTGTGATTACCATTTTTCTTCCTATTTCCTCTGTTCTTTATTGTGCTGCACTGAAGCTCACCATGGATAGCTCATGTCACATGGTTACATGGTATCCGCTATGGTCAGGTATTTAGTCCTAAGAGGGTAGTAGCAAGCCAGAACTATTTTTCAAAAGGATGATATTTATCAATAGAAGAGAATGGCATTTTTAAAAAAATCAAAACCCTAGGAGTATTGCCATGACATTAAAACAAACAAACAAACAAACAAACAAACCTGCTTCCATTGCGTCTCCCAGGTCATATGGCTCAAGACTGGCTTGCATAGAAGCTATAGAGTCCATTAGAAACTATGAGTTGCTCAGTAAATTACTCAAACTAGACCATTCAAATATAGTATATCTTTCCTCTTGAATCCAAAGTGACTCATGTGTCTCTTTCTCAGTGGTAGAGTATACAAAATGAAGCAACTTGCCCTTCACTTTGGTGCAAATATTGTGTCTCCTAGAAACCTCACTACTGTGACAGGCTCCTGAATGTTTTAAGGATTTATCTTCCATCCTGTGTCATGTATGTATTTTTCCAAAGCCATGGAGAGTATTTTCTACTTCCTACACATGGAATCAAATACCTCAAAGGAGAAAAGGACTAAAACTTTCATTATATACTCATAGACTCCTTTATTTTTTTCTTCTAGCATATATCAAATGTAATTAACAGTTGTCTAATTAGTTGAATATTGTTTCTTTCTATAGAATGTAAACTCCACAAAGACTGGAACCCTATTTGTCTTATGCAATGCTATATTCCTGTACCTTGCCTTGCATTAGTGGGCTCTCAATTAACACTTAAATTAATTGGTAGATGGATGAAAGGAAAGGATGAGGAAAAAAATAGGAAAGGAGAGAAAAGCCAACATGTAGTATAGGTGTAATAAAGAAGCATTAGTGGAAGTTATCTAGGAATTAGTGGAAGTCATCTAGGATCAGGGGCCTAATCATGAGCAAACTTGAGGCCATACTTTTGCAGCTGAAATTTTTCTGAAAGGTTGCAGGGAGCCATTGAACAAGTTTATGCTTCTTTGTTGAAATTCCACTCATTCTTCATGTATGCTCTCATTACTTTATACTTTGTTTCATTATACATACATATATAAATGAATGCACACATCTATATACATACACATTTTGAGTTTAATCACATAATAAAATTAAAGAATCCATTTCACTCTTTGTTTTCCTAGTACCTAGCACATTACCTGAACATAGTAAGCCCTTTATCATTTGTCAGATGATAAATAAAAGTCCAATTAAAATGCCACCTCTACCATGAAGCCTTCTTTGATCACCCCAGCTGGAAATGCTCTCCTACATTATTGAATTTCACTGTAGTGTGTATAGTCTATGCTTGGCACTTTTCAAATTGTTTTTTTTTAAATAGTTATTTATGTAAATCTTTTTCTAAGTTGGAAGGGGTTGTCATCTTCATTTTTGTCTCCCAGCAACAGAGTATAATTTCTTATGTAAGAAACACATTAAGTATACATTTATTGAATGAAAGAAGATATTTACTCTTTCAATGTTAAAGTTACGGATAGCAGGGAATTATACAATGAGTATCAAAATTATTAAAGTTTATTATTTAGTTGTTTTAATTTCCATAGATATATTTTATTCTGTAATTTGATGTAATTTTCATCAACTGGATGTGCATGGTACAGAAAAACTTTTGGAAAAAGTTATAAATCATGCAAGTTTTTTAAAAAACTATTTTTAATTGAGATACTCACATACTATAAAATTTACCCTTTTAAAGTATATGATTTAGTTGTTTTTAGTTGTTTAAAATGTTATGCAACTATCACCACTATCTAATTTTAGGACATTTTAATCACCCCTCACTGAATCTGGTTCTGATACTAGCTTTGTCATTCCAGATTCTGTTGTGTGTTTTTTTTCTGTCCTTTTAGTATGCCTTGTAATCTTTTGTTGAAAATTGGACATAATATATAGGATAATGGAAACTGAGGTAAATAGGTCTTTAGTGAAGGGTTTTATTTTTATCTGGTTAGAACCTTGGCTGTATGTAATGTTTGCTATAGCTGCAGGTACCACAGGATTCCTCAGGTGTATTTGTATTTTTTTCTTCCATTTCTTAGATTTTCCTAAAAATTCCTTCTTAAATAGAAACTAACTTGTTACTCTTTTACTTGTAATTCACTGTTATTATACTGGAGCTCCTGTTGATACAGTGGTAAGGTATTGTAGGAAAAGAATTGTTTAATAATTTTATTATTAAGTCCAAGTATTTTAGTGGGCTTGAGTCCATTTCTGTGATCTTCAGAAATGCTTCTTGGCTCTCTTCTCCTTTTAAATGAGATAAGGAAGATAGATGTGTGAGAGGTGGGCTGGAATTGTCTAATTGCTTTTCCTTTGGTCATACAAAGTTCCAGTAACATCATTTCACTTGGAGCATTGACCCTTAGTACAGGGAGTATTTTAGGTGTATTTCAAAATGGTTACTTAACCCATACTCTGACTAAAATGGGAGAATATTTTTTTTGGGGGGGCGTCATCACTGTGAGCACCTAGAGGGGTTCCTTGAGGTAAACTCCATAAAAGTGTTTGGGTTTCCCTAAGATTGGACCCCCAAGGAGTTTCTCAATCTTGAGCTAGTCCACACTCAGCCTCCAGCAATTCAAAATTATCACTTCAGTGTTTGTAACAGTTTAAGGCTCTAATATCTTTTGCTCCAAATAAGCAGATTTTAGCTGTGATCATCTGTATTTGCTTTTCTCTCAAATTTCTGGGTGACAGTTTGCTTTGTGATCTTAATTCCATAAAGGGCCTAAGAAAAGTCTTTTATTTCAGTTCATTTACCTTTTGGCTTGTTGTAAGGATGGGAATGAAGACTTTCAAGTTCTTTACATGTTCTAGCTAAAACCAGAAGTCTTCCAAACTTTTATTATAAAGGGCTAATTAGACTTTGTGTGTTATATGATCTCTATTCTGATGACTCAGCTCTGCTATTGTAGCATGAAAACAACCATAAGTAATAAGTAAATAAATAGGAATCTCTATTTTTTTTTATTATTTCATTTATTTCTGCTCTAATTTTTCCTTTTTTTCTTCCTTCTGCTTACTTTGGGTTTAGTTTTATATACTTTTTCTAGTTTCTTACAGTGGAAGGATAGGTTATGGATTTGAGATCTTGCTTCTTTTTTATACAGGTATGTACAGTTATACATTTCCCTCTAAGCACTGTTTTGGCTGAATCACATAAGTTTTGGTATGTTGTATTTTTATTTTCATTCATCTCAAGGTATTTTCTACTTTCCCTTGTGATATTTTCTTTGACATATTTGAGAGTGTGCTGTTTAATTTCCACATATTTGTGAATTTCCCTAATTTCTCTGTTATTTATATATTATTTTATTATTTTGGTTAGAAAACATTTTTTATGATTTCAATCATTTTAACTTTATCGAGGCCTCTTTTATGGCCTAATATATGGCCTATTCTGAAGAATGTTCCATGTGCTGTTGAGAAGAATATGTATTCTGCTATTGTTAGGATGAGTGTTCTACAGAAGTTCAGTTGCTTTATAGTGTGCAAGTCTATTTTCTTGTTGATCTTTCTAGCTTTTTCATTGTTGAAAGTGGGATATTGAATTCTCCAACTATTATTATTGTTGAGTTGTCAATTTCACTTTCAATTCCATCAGTTTTGCCTCATATTTTAGGGCTCTATTCATGGGTGCATATATGTTTATAATTGTTATATCTTCTTTATGAATCAATCCTTTTATCATTGTAAAATATCCTTTTTTGTTTCTAGTAACAAATTTTGTCTTAAAGTCTATGATTTTCTGAGTGTTTAGCCACTTCATTTCTCTTTTGGATATAATTTGTGTGTTGTATCTATTCCCTGTCCTTTTCCTTACAAGCTATTTATGTCTTTGAATCTAAAGTATGTGACTTATAGATAGTATGTAGTTGGTTTATGTCTTTTTTTAAAAAAAAAAATTTATTCTTCCAATTTCCAACTTTTAACTAAAGATATTAATCTACTTCATTTTATATAATTACTGATAAGGAATGACATATCTGCATTTTGCTATTTTTTTCTATATGCCTTACATTTTTTTATTCCGTTATCTATCCATTACTGCCTATTTATTGTATTAAATATCTTTTAGTACATCACTTTAATTACCTTATCATTTCTTTTAAGTTTTTTTTCAGTTTTATTTCAGTGTTTGTTTCTTGGTATGTTTTTATTGGGTTCCCTAGGGATTACAATTAAAATCTAACCTTAGCAATCTAGTTCAAAATAAAAACAACTTAATTACATAGTATGCAAAAACTTCGGTCCCATATATCTCCATTCCATCCTTCCCCATTTGTGCTGTTACAGTCATACATATTATTACATCTTTATATAGTCTATGCCCATTGACACTGCTTATAATAATTTTTATGCAGTTAAAAGTATCTGAAGTCTTTGCATATTTATTTCGTTAAATTGTTGTTTTGGTTATTTCATTACTGTTTTCTTGTGTGCTTATTATCCCTGAAAAAAAATATTTTGGGAAGGATTCTTTAAAGCCTAAGATAAAGATTTCTTCCTCATAGAAGGATTTACTTTTTGCTTCTTCCAGGCACCTGAATACAATCAATCTTTAAAAAAATCTGTCTTAGGGCTATCCCTTGGTTTCAAGTTCTTAGGATATTTTTTCTCAGCCTCTCATGTTCCAGTGTGCCACAAGTAGGAGTGAGAGAGGTAGGGGTGCATTTATGTATGCTTCATCCGTATTTGTAATTAGTATGTTTTTTTTGAGTTCCTATTTGATTTCTCATTTTGGCTTGACTCCAGGCCTTCAAATCTGTTTCTGTTGCCCGTAAGGCTGCCCACACCAAAAGACATTTACCTGGATCAGTAAATGTCCTCAGGACAAACATGACTCACAACTTATGATGTTCCACTTAGCTCTCTGGGTTTCTCTTTCTCTTAGATTTTTGACCTGTTTATTTTTAGTCTCTTGACAGCTCTTTAGTGCTTTGAGGAGATTTTTAAAGCTTTAACATTTTAGTTGTTTTCTACGGGAAGATTAGATTGAACTATCTAGCCTACCACATCAGAAATAGAAGTCTGCAAAGTTTCTTTAAGGATAAACCTTTAATAATACTATCTGAAATCTTCTCATTATATGTCATAAGAGACAAAGATTAGCATGGGAAGTTAGACATTTTTTTAGATGTTTGAATTAATCACCAAAAAGTCTTTCACTTACAAGTGTCTGTTGAACCACTTGCTGTTTTACAGAAGACTGGGTGTTGGAATGATACAAAGTTTTAAACAGTACAAATATTTTCATTAGGCATTTTTTTTTTATTTCAGTAATTCTCAAATCATAATGTCTCTTTAAATTACCTTTTACATTTACAGGAATAGTTATGCTATCTAGCCTCCTTAAAATCTCAAGATGCTGGGCCTGCTCTTAAGATAAAGGGATCTGTGGTATAGGGTTGCATAAATATACTTATTTAAATGGGTTATTTTATTTAAAGAGTGGTTTTATTTAAAAGTATTAATTAATTATTAAGAAGTATTTTATTTAAATAAGAAATTTATTTATTGTTACTTTATGATGGCTACAAACCAAATTTCTTTCAAGTTTTAGTTTTGCATTATGTATAAGGAATCAACTTTTTTTATTAAGTTTCTTTTGGGTAACATTGGTTAATACAATTATATAATTTTCAGATGTACATTATAATTTGACATCTGTATCTTCTATTGTGTGTTTACCACCCAAAGTCCAGTTTTCTTCAGTTACCATATATTTGATCCTCTTTACCCACTTCACCCTCCCACTACCTCCTTAAATTTGATCCCCTTTAACCATCTACCTACCCCCTCCTCCCCACCCCCTACCTTCTCGTAACCACTAGTTCATGTCCATGAGTCTCTGTTTATTTGTCCTATTCATTTGTGGCTTTTAGGTTTATATCTCACATATGAGTGGATATCATGTGATTTTCAACTTTTTCTGTTTGGCTTATTTTGCTTAGCATGATTATCTCGAAGTCCATCCATGTTGTTGTAAATGGGAGTATTTCATCTCTTCTTATGCCTGAGTAATATTTAATTGTATATATGTACCACCACTTCTTTAGCCAATCATCTATTGTAGGGATACTTCAGTTGCTTCCATGTTCTGGCCACCGTGAATAATGATGCTATGAACGTCGGTGTGCAAATATCTTTTCGGATATGGATTTTTAAGCCTTTAGGGTAAATACCCAGTAGAAGGATTGCTGGATCATGTGATAGATCAATTCTTAGTTTTTTGAGGAACCTCCATACTATTTTCCATAGTGGCTGTACAAATTTGCAGTCTACTAGCAGTATATGAGGGTTCTTTTTCTCCACATCCTCTCCAACATTTGTTATTACTTGTTCTGTTGATTATAGCTATTTTAACAGGTGTGAGATGGTATCTCATTGTGGCTTTGATTTGCTGTTCCCTAATAGCTAGCAATGTTGAGCATCTTTTCAAATATAGAAATCAACTTTTTACATGTTTTTAACTTATCTTACATCTTATAGACAGAAGTAATGTTTTGGTTTCTTTGCTGGTCTTTACTCTCTTGTATGTTTGCCAAGTTTATGAAGTCCTGTTGTCATTCAGCACAATGTTCATTTGAAGTGTACATGAGAAAGAAACTTGGCATAAAGCCACAAATCACTAGTGGATGGATTTTCAACTTTAAGAAAGAAAGGTGTTTAACTCTAGGAAACCTCAACATATACCATATTAAGACAGCAGAGATTTCTATCTATAATTCATACAGTGCCATTACCAAGGTGTTTTCTGATTAATTAGATTTAATTCACCAATCACAAATTAAACACAAGTTGATTTTTGTGTGTGCATTCTGACAGCATATTTTATTTGTAGAAAAGGTTTCTTTCTTAACATATGGGATTATGCAAAAATCTTGGGCAAAAATTAATAATGTTTCTTTGCTGTATAATTTAATAAATATAAGCAACAACTTAGCAACTGTATAGTTTTTAACAGAAGTAACCATTTATTAGCTATCAATGACATATTATAAGAAGTAATAGTAACTCATTTATATTCTTAAAATATGTTTAAATATTTCATTAAAGGTATTACGAATCATTGTAAAGGAAACTGAAATGTAGAATTCTGAGATTTTTATTCTCTTATTTTAGGCTAAGTAAGAAAAATTATTATCAATATATGCAATGTTATTGGATGTTTTTAATTACATTGTCTTGTTAATTCATTAAAATGATTATTTTATAGAAATCTAATTCATATGAGAAGTATTATAAGATAGATTTCAAGGACATTCTTAACATTCTATTTTCTGTTTTATAGAAGCCTATATTTTCACCATGCTAAATTGTATTATGCAGTTGTGGTTTCTTAGTTATAAAAAATATAGTGAGGCTTAGCTGTCGGATGGTGGCTTGGTGAAAATGACATCATGGAATGGTGTCAACATGATTCTCAAATGAATGAGAGAAAAAGAACAGACAGAAAACTTCTCACAAGACTATAGCATATTTTTGAATTATAATTTACTGAAAAATTTTTCATAATTTCTCTAGTTTAGTTATAATAATCATGAATTATGAATATTTAATACAGTATGATTTTTCAAAAACTTTTCCTTTTGTTATTCACTTGATAGCAAAGAAATGAATATTGATATAAATATATAAGCTATTGTGTTCATGTGTATCTTATATTTTTAATATAAGATGAAAAGCTGGCTTACAGCTCCTTTTAATGCACAAAATAGTCTTAATGAATTCTAACAAAATCATACAGTCCAATGAGTATTATTTGCTATTTGTTTGAACACCTTCCTGTATTTCATAAACTCTAGACAAAATAACTTTATGTTACTTGAGTAAACTTAATCCTGTGCTAACCAATATGCTTTTTATATGAAAGATTAAATTAAATATAAAAATGTATTTCAGTTAAGATGGTTTTATATTCTATCTCAAATTTTTTGACAAGATTTAATTTTGACCAAGGGTATTATTGTCCACATTACACTTCAGGACCCTCTAGTAATCCACATTCATTTGTACCTGTGTCAGAGTAAGTTAGGTTTCTCATTGCCTTTGATAGCATACATTTGAGCCAACAGACCCTACCCCAATAATAGCACCAACTAATATAAGCTATCTTTTAATCATTTTTAACCATATTTTGCATTGTTAAAATCTTTATGTAAGTCCACAAAACATTGCCAACTCAATACTACCAACATTAAGAAAAGATTGGCTCTTTGTGAATGGCTTTAACAGCTGACAATGCTTTTCATCTCAACAAGAAAAACATTTCATAAATATGTATTTTCTTTCAGGAAAAATGAGTGAAGCCATTTTAGAAATTAATTTTGTATTCTCTTTAAACAGTAAAAAATAATTATCTAGAGAGAGTTCGACTAGTGATAAATCTAAATTGTAGAATTAATTTCAATGTGATTTTATATAATTTAAGTACTCTAGTTCATAGCTAGAACTATTAAGAAATATATTTACCTCAATGCAAAAAAAAAATATGAGGTTCATTTATGGTTAATACCATCCATCTTTACACAATGTATTTAATGAAGTATTTTAATTGAATAAACATTTATTTGGTATCTCCAAATACATGGCATGTCCAAAGAGGTGACAAAGATGACCAAAGGGTAGACCTAGTCCCAAGAAACTTATTTTATAAAGCAGATGTAACTTGTTTAAACAAACTATATTTTAGGCTTTTATTTCAGAAATTATATTTGGAAGAATTCAAACTGCCCCCTGACACCTTTGTGACTGTGTAAGGAAGGCCTTTTCATTTTAATTATAAACAACAATTAGAACTCAATTCCATACATTTTAATTCATTTGTTTTTAGAGAAGAGTTAAAACAAATGTAGATTTAAAATTAAGATGGCTTTTTAAAAAAAAATTTAGGGTTTTATAGCAAGCTCTCAGTCCATTCCTGTATATTTGATTTTTAAGACAAGGACTTTTGTTACTAGAATTTATAATTTTCTATCCTAGGATATTTCAAGCTTTCAAGAACTGACAGAGGAGAAAATTTCAAAACAATTTACATTATTGTTTCAAAATTTCAAAACAATTTTCTCTGTACATGCATGTCCTCATGTCTCTGTTTGTTTTTCAAGCTGGTATCTCTTTATATGTCCAGATTTTCTCTTCTTAAAAGAACAAGAGTCAGATTGAATTACATCCTACCCTAACAGCCTCATTTTAACTTAATCACCTCTTTAAAGGCCTTATCTCCAAATATAGTCACATTCTGAGGTATTAGGGGTTAGGGATTCAACATATGAATCTGAATGGGGCGTAGGACACAATTCAGCCCATAACAGGTATCAATTATATTTTTAAAAAAACTTTGTTCTGCTGGCTTTATTAGATTTTACAATATACAGGTACAACTAATCCAAGTTCACTTTCAAATAGCACTATACTGCTTCAAGGGTAGTGCAAGTACCTCATAACAATGTATTCTCAATTCTTCTCTCCTGTCCCTTGTAACATTGATGTTATTCATTTCACTTATCCATAAGTGATAATCAACAGTATGTTAACTATTGATATTATTATTTTGAACAAATTGTTATTTGTTATCTCAATTAGGAATTAAAGAAACACATTTTTTTATTTTACTCTCATTAATTATTATCTAAGGCTCATCCTTCTTTATGTAGATCTGAGTTTCTGACCTATATCATTTTTCTTCTCTTTGAAGATGTTTTTTAACTTGACAAATTACTTCAATATCTGTTTATCTGAGAAAGTCTTTATTTCTCCTTCACTTCTGAAGGATAATTTCACTGGATACAGAATTCTAGATTGGTGGTATTTTCTTTCAACACCCTAAACATTTCATTTCACTCTCTTCTTGCTTCATAGTTTCTAAAGAGTAGTCCAATGTAATTTTATCTTTGCTTCTCTATAGGTAAGGTGGGTTTTTTTCCCCTTTGGCTTCTTTCAAGATTTTCTCTTTGTATTTGATTTGCTGAAGTTTGAGTATGTTATACCAAGGTGTAGATTTTGTGTGTGTGTGTGTGCGTGTGTGTGTGTGTGTGTGTGTTTACATTTATCCTGCCTAGTGTTCTCTAAATTTCTTAGGTCTGTGATTTGGTGTCACTATTAATATTGGAAAATTTTCAAACATCATTATTTCAAACCTTTCTTATTCCCTTTCCTCTTTCTCCTCTTCCTGATAGTCCCATGATGTGTATACTATTCATTTTGTAGTTGTCTCACAGATTCAACATAACATTCTAATATTATGAAATGTTCAAAAAATACTTTTTCTCAAGAATAAAGGAAAATCAAAAGCTGGATTTAGGAACCTTGGTTCTATCTCATTGGCTTTTCCATTTACTGATTCATTCAACATGTATTTTTATTGAATGCCTGGTTATGTCACCAAAGTATCTTTATTTCATAACATGGCCTCGTATGCATTAAGTTCCTTAAGTATTTCCTAGCAGTGACAACTTCATGCAGTGACAACTGCATGGAGTACTTAGCACAATACCTGACTAAATATATGTTAATTGTTCTCATTTGCCACATAGTTTGAAGTGAAAAATACAAATTGTACAAAGTATTTAACAATATGCATGAAATGTATTTTTTACTCTTAATTGTTTAGATTATAAAATCAAATAAACAGACAATTTTAAATTAAAAGTAAAATCCCCTGCTACAACGTGGATAAATCTTGAACACATTTTGCTAAATGAAAGAAGCCAGCTACAAAGGACTACATATTATGTGCTTTCATTTATATCAAATATGTCCAAAGTACAGAAATCTGTATAGATGGAAAGTAGATTAGTGGTTACCTAGGGTTGGGGATGTGATGAGGGGGGTTAGAGGGTGATAGGTAAAGGGTACAGGGTTTCTTTTTAGGGTGATGAAATGTTCTAAAATAGTGGTGATGGTTGCACAACTCTGTAAGTATACTAAAATCCATCGACTTATATTCTTAAAAGGATAAATTATATGGCATGTGAATTATATCTCAGTAAAGGTATATATTTTTAAAAGTTGCATTTCTATGTACTAAAAATTAGTTATAAGAAAAGAAATAGAGAAAACCTCATTTATAATAACATCAAAAAAGTACTTAAGAATTTAATGAGGGAGGTGAAAGATCTGTACACTGAAAACTATGACACTGATGAAAGGAATTCAAGAATATGCAAATAAATAGAAAGCTATCCCATGCTCATGGATTGGACAAATTAATATTGTCAAATTGCCAATACTGCCCCCAAATTAATCTACAAATTCACTGTAATCCCTATCAAGATTCTACTGGTATTTTTTACAGAAATAAAAAAAACAATTCTAAAATTGTGTGGAACCATAAAAGACACTGAATAGCCAAACAATCCTGAGAAAGAAGACCAAAGCCAGAGGCACCATATTTCCTGATTTCAAACTATATTACAAAGCTGTATTACAAAGTAAACAAAAAAGTCTGATACAGGTATAAAAACAGACAGAACAAGGGAATAGAATCAAGGGCCAAGAAATAAAACCATGCATATATGGTTAACTAATATTTGACCAAGCAGTCAACAATGCTCGATGGAGAAAAGATATAGTCTTTAATAAATGGTGTTGGGAAAACTGGATATTCACATGCAAAGGAATGAAACTGGACCCTGTGTTATACCAATTACAAAAATTAACTGTAAATTGATTAAAGACAAATGTAAAATCTGAAACCATTAAACTCCTAGAAGAAAGTATAAGAATAAAGCTCCTAGATATTGGTCTTGGCAATGATTTTCTGGTTATGAAATACAAAGCAACAAAAAGCAAAAATAAACAAGTGGGACTCCACAAGCAAAAGAAATGATCAACAAAATTAATAGGCAACTTATGGAATGAGAAAAAAATATTTGCAAACCAGATATATAATAAGTTAATATGTAAAATATATAAGGAACTTATACAGTTCAATAGCAAAAAGAAAACAATTAAATTTTAAAAAAAGGGAAAAGGACCTAAATACACTTTTTTCCCAAAGAAAATGTTCAACCAATACATGAAAATGTGCTCAACTTCACCAATTATCAAGAAAATGCAAACCAAAACCTCACTGAAATATCATCTCTCACCTGTTATAATGGCTGTTATCAAAAAAACAAGAGATAAGTATGGACAGAATGTGGAGGAAAGGTACCTTTGTGCACTATTGGTAAGAATGTAAATTAATATAGCCACTGTGAGAAACAGTATTGAGATTCCTCAAAAAATTAAAAATAGAACTCTCATACAATCCAGTAAAATCTATTTCTAGGTACACATCTAAAGGAAATGAAATCACTGTCTTGAAGAGATATTTGCACCCCTTTGTTCATTGCAGCATTCTTTATGATAGCCAAGATATGGAAGCAACCTAAGTATCTACTGATATATGAGTAAAGGAAATGTTACACACACACACACACACACTGGAATATTATTCAGACACAAAAAAGAAAGAAATCCTGCCATTAGTGATATCATGGATGGACTTTGAGAGCATTATGCTAAGTGAAATAAGTCAGAGAAAGAGAAATACTGTATCATCTCACTTATCAAAACATCAAACTCAGAAACAGAACAGTGGTTGACGAGTGTGGGGAAATGGATGAAGGTGGCCAAAGGGTACAGACTTAGAGTTATAAGCATGGTGAGTATAGTTAACAATACTGTATTGTATATTTGAAAGTAACTAGGAGAGTAGATTTTAAAAGTTCTCACCATACAAAAACAAAAATTGTAACTATGTGAGATGATGGATGTGTTAACCTTATTGTAGTAATCAATTTACAGTATATACATATATAAAATCATTACATCATATATCTTAAACTTACACAATGTTATATGTTAATAATACCTCAATAAAGCTATAAAAATATATAAAAATGCACAGAAAACAAACAAAAGTAAAATCTGCCAATCTATATTCCAGTTCCATTCCCAGGCCTACTTCTCATAAGTATCCATTTTCGTTGTTCTGGGGATCTAGTTGTTCTTGATGTTTTTAACTTTAGATGGCATCTGTTGACCCTCTGTGAAAATGCTTTCTCATATACACAACTTCCGTCCTTGGCTCCTCTTCCTGATATATTTTAATATTTTTATTTCTTTTCATGTCGTTTCTTCCCCTCTCTTTTCTTTTCCCTCTACATACGTATAACACACATGTAAAAGAAGTCTGAAAAAATTCATGTACTTCAAAATGTTGAAAGCGTTTATCTCTAGGTGGAGAGTTGTAGATAATTATTTTCCTTTTGTTTCTCTGTATTTTCTAATTTTTCAATACTGATTAGATAGTGTAATCAAACAAATTAAAATGTTAAGGATATTGATGGAAATATTTTAAAGATTATTTTTAATACTTGCTTTCCTTATTAGGTAGAATTCTTAGCATATTTCTTTTCTTAATGTTGTTGATTATGCAGGTCTTACCTCCAGGCTGTGTCCTGCTGATGTCTACACAACTTTCAAAGTGATTTTTCATATACACAAAAATGATCATATCAATTCTGTGCTTATCAGCTTTCAGTTACTCTTTATCAACCACTAAAGGAAAATCCACATTCTTGCTCATAACACAGAAGGCTTCAATAGCCTGACCCAGCCTTCCATTACTAGACTTAACGTTAGATCCTCTGCTAAGATTGCAAAGAGGAATTAAAAGTGTATCTTATAACTTTGAGGTAAAAACAGATTGTGAGCTGGTGCTGCTACTCAGTATCTGTAATGGTCTAATTAGAGCATAAGCAAGATTCACCATGGCATTTCAGAATCTTGGGTAATTATGTCCGATAAACAAACCTATTTCAGTTAAAATAAGAAAGCCTAGAATTTCCCTGGAAAGAGGACATGGGCGTCAAAAAACAAGCCTGGAAAAATAGTAGTAAAATGAGGAGAAGGCTCTGCTGATAGTAATGCCACTCCTATGTGGTGGAGTTGGAGGTGGAGTAATGAATAATTGTATATATAAAATTGTGTGTGTGGTGGGGGAGTTTGAGTCTGTGGAGGCTGTTTATGCAAAAATATCATCTCTTATGCATCTATTTTATTTAGCCCTCAAAACAACTCTGCGAGATCTTATTACTATCTTCCATTCACAGATAAGGAACAAGACACAAAGAGATGAAATCATTTAAAATGACACAGGAAATTCAGACTTCCTCTTGTCTCCAGATTCTATGATCATTATGGATAAAACATTAGGGTTTACTCTCTGATCTAAGAGCAAGGGAATGGATAGGAGAGGGATTGCAGGTTCTGGAGCTGGTCTCTTCTTAGGCCACTGTGAAGCAGCCTCTTGGAGCTACTTGTGTTTCTTATTGTGAAAAAATAAACCAAAAAAACAAAAACCAAAAAACACAACAGGAGATCATTAGTACGTTTACCTTGTAGCTGGCAATATGCTAAATGCTTTACATATATTATTGCATTTAATCCTCAGCAACTCTATGAGGTAGCTGCTTTATTTTTCTCCATGGACTAGATGAGGAAAATGGGGCTTTAGATAATTGGTTTAACCCAAAGTCATACAATGAATTAGTAGCAGAGCTGGGACTAGAACTCAGATCACCTTCGTGACAGAGCCCACATTCTTCTGTTGAACCTTACAACCCGTGCATGCCTTTCTCTAAGAGAATAGTTAGAAGATTTTTTTTTAAATATAGGATAGCTTTTTCTAGATTTTTGAGTGTCATATATTAGCTTATTACAAGGTGCTTCCTCTTACCTCTTTGGCTCAAAGCCATATTGATTAAATGAAAAGATATGATGACAACTTGTTTTTTTCTGTGATTCTCATTTCCTCAACTTATTTTCTTAGTGTTCTAATATTACCAAACATTGCAATTGTTTAAAGTCAGCTTGTTATTTAGCCTTAATATAAAATCCTAGAAAATGAGTAAATGGATCAGTAGAGTAGAAGCAACACCAAAATTAGAATCCGAAAACCTGATTTCCAGTCCTGATTCTGCTCCTCTCTATCTGTGTTTGTTTGATCAAGGCTTTTCAATTTTTTAAAGGTGTCTAATTTTCTTAACTTTAAATTGTCATTAAGGGTTTCCCCTGTGCTCCTCCTCACAGAACACATGAGTGATTAAACTGATCAATTTAGTCAGCAATTCAGTAAAAAACAAAACAAAACAATCCCAGACATTGGTATTCTGATTTTTTTTCACTTTTAAATCAACTTAAAAAAAAAAAAAAAACCTTAGAGTACTATGTAAGGATATTTTAAGAATTTCATTGATTTATCTCAGGACTATCAAGCTCAACTGATACCTCCATTTTTCGATCTGCAGTTTTTGATTTTCAATGGAAGATAGTTTTTCTTTAAATAATGGTAAATGTACAAATTTCTTTATATAAAAAGCAGATATTTAAGATATACTCAGAGGTAGTGACTCTTGAATACATTTTTCTTTCCTTTTAGTTCATGGATTATAATTATGTCAGTTAAGAAGATGTATATTCTTTAATAGTTATGAAAGCTCCAATTGCTGATTTCTCCAGCAATGCACATCTTGAGAAGAAGCTGTAAATATTTTACTTCCTCAGTCTTCCCCACGGTTCCTTATTTTATGGTTCTAAAGAGTATCCATGTTTGTTGCAGCTGCAGATTATAGCTGGAATCACCTTGACCTTGTCGAGAACAAACCAAAGATTAGTGAAATAGAGCTGACCTTTAACTTCTGAATGCCAGAGCCAGCACAACATTCACAACATTCACCTTTCCCCTTCTGTCCTGTTGCCCGTGGATCTCAATTCTTTCCTCCCAGCTCTGACTTTCTCCTACTTTTCCTGGGCTGGGAGGATTCCTTTACATTTTGGCCTGAAAATCTGGGTTCGGTGGCCATTGGTGCAGATACAGTAGCTGTGAGTGATGATATTAGCTAAGGAGAGGGAATAAATGTAAACGAGAAGAATGCCATCAATAGGACAATGCCCTGCATGAAAGATGTCATTTATCATGTCAGCTTTAATGTACTACCCCAGATTTTCTCCTTGATATTTGAAATGTTTTTATTAGCTAAATATATAATTATACACATAAATAAAATCTGACATTTACCATATAATCAAATGGCTTAGATCTTTGAAAAGAATGGATGGATATACCTGATCTTAGAGTGGGAGGGCTCTTCCTAAACATAGCACCCAAGATAGAAAACATAAAGAAAAAAATAAGTTTGGAAGACAAAAAATAAAATTAGAAAAGTAAAATAAGAAAAAGAAAGACTTGGTAATTCATATAACATATAATAAATATTCCTAACATATAAATAGCCCATATAATCAATAAGCAATTTGTATACAAGGAATGTGTTGATTATTACTGTCCAAAAGGGAAATAATTTTTAAAAGAGGGAAATGTATTATTGTTTAGTTATTATTATTAAAGTGTATTTAATTAGTAACTAAAATAAACATGTTATAAGAAAATGTATAAAGACATGGAGGAGAGATTGTAGAGCATTTATTGTTACAATTCAAATTAATGAAGCTGATGGTCCAGCTAGATGAAACTGTGTGGATTATGCTCAGTGGCATCAGTTGTTTCTCAAATTAATGATATTATAATAGAAAATACACAAGCAAACAAGTCAAAGAGTAACTGGAACTGAAGCAATGTATAAATCCAACTTATTATACCTTACAGAAGGTCGGGGGACAAGTTTGGGAGAGGTCTGGGACATAGATTATAATATAAAATTACATGAGAATGGTCTTGGGTTGTCAGTAAAATGTAAGAAACTCCTTGAGAGCTGCCGTCCTATTCTCCTGCTAATGAAGATGTGGTTAGTACAAATGATTAATGTTTTGTGGATTCATATTGCCTTACCTGTTCTACAGAGCATTCAGTGTGCTTGGATGAAATTTATGAATTTGGCAACTATAGAGGGAATTCTCCTGTAGTGATGGCTCTTGAAAACTAGCTTAAGATTTTAGTAATGTTATCAGCCTGCAACTTGGATTCTTTTTTTTTTTTAATTTGTCTTTTCTTTTTTGCTGTGACCAAGAAGAGTTGAGCCCTCCCAAAAGAATTAAAAAAGATAGAATGGAGAGTTTACAGAACATTTGAGATGTTAATGCAAATGAGTAGTCAAAACAATGCAATTTTAAATAATAATTCTTTACCAAATTGTCAAATATATATATATATATGTATATGTATATATATGTGTGTGTGTGTGTGTGTGTGTATACATACATACATACATATATATACATATATACATATATATATTCAGTGTTAATACTCAGTATTATTTTTTCAGATACTATTGTACTATTTATTGATTGCCTACCAAAATCTACCCCACCTCAACTTCTTCCTTACCAGCAGAATCCCCATGTTTACTCTAGGGTAAAATATAGATTGGTTTAAGGCTTAGCTATAAACTCTTTCCAGTA
This sequence comes from Macroglossus sobrinus, assembly GCA_004027375.1. Taxonomy (NCBI): domain Eukaryota; kingdom Metazoa; phylum Chordata; class Mammalia; order Chiroptera; family Pteropodidae; genus Macroglossus; species Macroglossus sobrinus. The sequence goes on from PVKZ01000408.1 coordinate 823,450, forward strand.
GTTCCATTCTCTTTATCAGTAACTGGTTTAAAAGAAGGTATGTCACCCATTTGCAATGAATGAAACCCAAGGGAAGTCTGCTATTGGGCTTCTGGGAAAGATTTTCTCATTCTCTAAAGGAGCCATCAGAAGATATGATCCTTTATTATCTCTGGTTATGGTTTTGCTGGGATGTTCATCCCAGAACTGCTTTGACTATTTCACAACCCTGTGAACAAAGCAGAGAGAAGAAGGATGACATTATTGAGCCATTGAGTCAAGAGTCTTGAAAAGTTTTCTACCATTGGTCTTTTGTTAAATGAGATAGTTTAATTATTAAACAATCTCCTGGGTTTTCTATTCCGATTAGCCGAATGCAATCTTTCATAAGGATTTTAGTTCACTGCCGATAGAGAATAAATAAGCTTATTATTTTCAGAGGGAAATTTGATCAAAGATCTTGATCTAGAAAAGTCACTTGAGTAAGTAATAATTGTATATTAACTTTGAATTTATATCTAGTAGTCATGCTTATAATAAACATGGTAAAAATTAAATTTCCAATAGTAAGGGACAATAAATAGATTTTAGAATATTAAAACAGTGCCATATTCTTTTTCACCAAATTAAAAATTTCAAAACCAATTAACTCCTTTATTATATAATAATTGTATGTGCATATAAGAAAAGCTATTACTGCAAAGGAAATATGGTTTAAGTTGATCATAAATATATTTTCCATTTATTCATCAAACATTTTTTGAGTGCTAACAATGTGCCAAGCATTCTACTAGATGCTGTAGACACAGTGGGTCAATGAAAAGTCACGGGACTCATAGGAATTAAGTTCTTGAGAGGAAGGCAATAAACAAGTAGATAAAGAAGTAAAGAAGGTACCTTTGGTTTTCTAACAAAGGAAAACAATAGGGTTGTGTGATGAGTGTAAATAGGTTGGTGGTTTAAGGTGAACTTAGGGTAGTTGAGATGGGACATGATGCACGAAGAGCTGTCCATGCAAAAAGTGAGGATAAGACTGATTTAGGAGGTAGAACAGCAAACACAAAAGTTCTACTTTGGAAAAGAACTCAGCATGCTATAGAAGCAGAAATTATGCCAGTGTAGTTGGTGCAGTGATGAAAGGGGAGAGTGGTACCAAATGGATGTGGAGGGGTAAACTGGATCACATTCATGTGTAAAGGCCTGTAAGCTGCAGAAGTTGTGATTTTATTCTAAGGGCCACAAGAAGCCAATAAATTATTTTAAGCTGGAATATAATGTGATGCTACTATCACTTTCTATTTGCTTTTGTAGACAGGATCGTAGTTGAAGCAGGCAGATCAGTTTAGAATCTATTGTCAGACATGACAATAATGGCAGTAATTCAAAGAAAAATGGACCAAATCAAGATATATTTTGGAGGTAGAATGAATGAGTTTTTCTAATGGACTGTATGCTGGTGATGTGGTACTAAGACAAATAGCCAAACAATTATAAACCTCAAAATAGATGATTATATATGTAAGTCTAGAGTTCAGGGATAAAGTCTAAGCTAGACATTGTAACCAGAAGGTGGTGCAAAACATTGATTTACTTTCTCCACTGAGTCACCTACCACTCTACTTAGAGTCTTTCTTAGATGCACATCAAGGATCAATTTTTGTTTTCCTCATTGTACCCCCAGACCTTTTTCTATTACTCTATCTTTTTCTCAAGGCCCTTGATCTATCCCAGAGAGGATGAGTCACATTCTTCAGATTCTCTGTATCACTGGTCCTTGGGATGCTTTGTGAAGAAATTTTTATAAGATAAATGAACCTTTCTTTTAGCAAAACTCTGGTGCATTATTGTGTTAACAGTTGACAAGAGGAAAAAGAAAGAAAAACCAACAATGGGGAAAATGGTATCCTTAAGTATGATACTCATACAAAGAGAATATGGGGAAATGAACACACTCATGCACTGCTGGAGGAGGTATAATTCTTATTAATCTTTCTGAAGGGCTATTTGGTACAGAGATCAAAAATCATAAAGATGTGCTTAGCTTTTTATCCATAAATTCACTTTTTGAATTTTTTCATGTAGAAATTATTATGTAGGCATGAAAAGGTTTAGTTACAGGATGTTAATGGCAGCATTTCTTAAAATAATGAAAAATAGGAAATAATAAATATTTAGCAATAGAGAACACTGTATGGATTGCTGAAACAATAAAGTGTTCTGTCATTAACTTTTAATTGTTGAATGTTAACATATATGTTAACATATTACTGAGTCAAGAACATCACAAAATGGTATGTATATTGTGATTACAACAACAAAAAAGACTGAAAAGTTTTTACATCAAAATATTAAGTGGTAGTGGTATTGTGATCCTTCTTTCTTTCCCTCTTTTATTCCCCTCCTCCCTCCCTTTCTTCCTCAATTCCTTCTTTGTTTCCCTTTCTTTCTTATTTTCTATAATACACATACGATTTTTTGAAACCTTAAGAAAAAAGTAGCTGCTGCTTGAATGATATATTGCTAATTGACAGATTTGGGATCTCTATTACAGATGATGATATGATTATTAGCAATCATGATTAATATCAAATAAAGAACAGGCAACGCAAAGAAAGAAGTAGATATTCATATTTAGCAAATAATTGCCTTACTTAATATTTCCTCTGAAAATATTTGTTGATATATTTAGGTCTCAAATGATTGAAAATGGACATCTAGACTGAGTCAAGGTCTCACTTAGAGTTAAATGTGATTGTGATCCTTGTACAATGAGAATGAAGAACAACAACATCCAGATGTGGATGTCTTGGGAGTTCAGTAGAACCTGTATGTGGATGTTGCTTATCTTCTTAATGCAAGAGAACCACAAATAAATAGTCTTAAAAAGTTTTCCTCAGAGCAAAGCTAGTTACTTCAGAGTCTCTCCTTCCACTAATCTCTCTGATTGTAGAAGCTGGAAGTCTGCATTTGAAATTAGATGTAAACCATATGGCACATTTAGAAGGCTTGTGAGATTCACAGTATTGCTCTCTGCGTTTCTGTCTCCTCACCTTTCTTATAATACTTTCTCTGCTTATATTTCCCTTTCTACCCTAAATGGTACCTAGACTCAGCTTAAGAAATACTACCGTAAGCAGTCATCTATTTATAAATTCTAGCCTTGGACAGAAGACAAAAACCTTTCTATTCATCTCCGAAATATGTAACCCCTACCTATTCAATCTGAGAAGTGGGAGGTATATATGACCATTGTATTACCAATGTCAGTTGTAAGCTCAGGCTGATGGAAACACCAGATACATGCTCCCTGGGTAGATCGAATGAGATTTAAATGTCTAAATAATATAAAAGGAAACACATCACAGAGGTCAGCAACATCATTCGGGACAGATGGAGGTTCTAGCTTCCGAAATCCTCACCACTGCATAATTCCAGATGATAATATCTGAGTAAGGGTTATATCAGTCTTTCTGGAGATTTAGTGGTCTTTATCTTTACATCTAGATTTAAATACACAAGACTGGATCAATTCTCCAAGTAGGCTAGCCCCTGCATATGTGCTGGGCTCACTTCTTAAGAGCTAGGAGCATCTCCTTAAATCCAGCTTTATGCTGTGGACAAACTAAATGAGGATCAACAAAATGAGAAGATGCAAAGGCTATTTATTCAGACCTTGCTATAGTAAGGAGGTCAACCACCATCACTTGATTTTTGGCAGGGACTCAAAGGCTCGCAGAGAAGTGAAAAAAAGAGAAGCCTTCAGGTATACCATGATTGGAGCCTATTGGTATGAGGAAGTAGTGGACAGGCTAGGGACAGAAATTAGGAAAGCTGTCACTTTTAATCGAATCCTGACCATTTGAGATTTATTGTTGTAGGGTTTTTGTTTGGCTTTATGACCATCACTAGAGATAGCAATCTAACTTTCTACCAGCCTGACAAAGCAGGTTGGATTCTTGGGTTGGTTAACTTCCTGAACAAGTTATTGTAGGTTATGGGTCATACTTCTATGATCTGGTCTAGTCATTGCTGTTTGTATATTCAATCTCTCAATACAACACACGTTATGATTATAGTGGGCAGTACAATACTGTAAACCTGAGCATGACTAGTCCCCATTCATCACTCTTGATTTCTTTAGACTGCTGCATCCTTATCCAAGTATGTTATATTCTTAAATAGCACTGCAGAGTCAGAATAAAGGTAACTTTCCCAGAAGCCTCTGGGAGTCATGCTTACAAACCCTTAGATAAACTATAAAGTGTAGCCCTCAATTGAGAAAGTAATATGGGCAGGAAATGGAAGCCAAACAGAAGCAATGACTGTCCCCCCCCCCCAATCACTTTCATGACCATCATGTTTTATCCATAAATCTTAATTCTGAATGAGTCTCTGAAATTGTTTCCCACTATTCTTTCTTGGATTTAGGCGATTTAGGACTGTGTCATCTAGATAGAGCTATTCACATACAGTTGTAGTGACAAGTAAACTGGGCTTGTTGAAGGACTTGAAAATGATATATCTTGACAGTCAAATTGCCTATGGACAGAATAGCATGTCAGGTGCTCAGAGACTCATTCTGGGAATTGTGGAAGTACTGCTATACTCCCGGCATGGGATTTTAGATTATAAGGAAGCAAAGACCCTGGAAAGTAAACCAACCAATCTTTCTTCCTTGGGTTTTGTTTGAACAGGAAGAGAGGTTGGTTGTCAGCTAATGACTGATTTTTATACATACATTAAAAAATGTAGCACTTAGATGGCTCTCAGCAAAGAGTAATAAACAATAATGATACTTACACAATACTTTCTTACCATTCATTTAAAAACATTTCTGCTAGTACTACCAGAGGCCATAATGCTTTAACTCCCCTACCCCAAGTTGTCTGAGATGTATGAATTCCATGTCCCAAATAAATTCAAATGAGATTGAAGAACAAAGTAATTTAAACTCAGTCCAATCAAATAAGCACTTGCTGATGGCATACTTTGTCATGTAAGCACTGTTATCTTACCTAATGTCAAAAGGTGAAATTTTACTTCTGATTTTGAAAAATAGGGGAAATATAGGTTAAAGAATATGTTAGAAAAAGCTTCATAGGAACCACTGGTAAAATTAAAAATAGAATGTATGCTTTTTGAAATCAATGAAAAATGTAATAGCAAGCAGGGCATAGTCCATAGGCTGAAATAAAAGGAAAGGAAGAAAACATTGAAAAGAAGAGAAAAAAAGGTAATATAACTAGATAAAAAAAAGTTATGATGAGAAAATTGTTTTAAGTCCCTTTGGAAAAGCAAAGATTAACTATATTTTGACTATAAATGAACCCAATAATGTTAATGTTAGGTGCTAAGAATAGAAAGACAGATGAAAATGCACCAGGAAAACATAAATAACCAGAGTAGATGTTGCAATACTAATATCAAACTAGTACAAAGTCGAAAGAATTAAAATGGAACACAGGACATAGTTTTATAATAATGAAAAGAATAATCAAAATGCCCTCTTTTTAGCAGAGATTATAATAACTAGGTTTATTAGAAAGTATAAATTAGCAGACTCATTTCAGCCCTCTTCTTCTACTTTTGTCAATCATAAGGGAGCCACCTGATACCATTCACCTCACCTTCCCAGTCTATTAGAGATACTTTCTGTACCTCAAGATGTGCCTAAACATCTTTAGAAATTTTTTTTAAATAGTACTTTCTGAAATATCACTTATTTTAGTTTTCTATTGTTACATAACAAATTATCACAAATTTAATGGTTTCAAACAACACTTATTTATTAGTTTCTGGTTTTATAGGTCAGAAGTCTTGCCAAGCTTCAGTGGGTTCTCTGATTAGGGTCTCACAGGCTGAGATCAAGGTTTTAGCTGGACTGGGCTCTTATCTGGAGTTTTTGGGGGAAGAAATCATTTCCAAGCTTATTCTGGTTGTTTGCAGAATTTATTTCATTGTAGTTATAGGACTGATGTCTCCATTTTCCTACTAGCTGTCAGCTACAGATCATCCTTACAGCTCCCAGAGGCCACTCTCCCACCCCTCATATGAACCTTCCATTTTCAAAGTTAACAATGACACCTTAGAGCCTACTGTTCATCTCTGACTTTCACTTTTGCTACTAGCCAGGAGAAAACTTTCTGCTTTCAAGGGTCTTGTGATTAGATTAGGCCCACTGGATAATCCCCTTTTGATTAGCTTAAAGTCAACTGATTGGTGATTGTATCCACATAATTCCATTTGTCATGTAATGTAAAACCATAGGGGAGATACTGCATCCATCATTTCATACTTCCTATGATTAAAGCAGGAAACTTTGGTGGGGGGAGGGCAGGGATTTTAGCGTTCTGAGTACCACATTTGCTCTTAGGCTTCTCTCCACTTACTGTCATGTGAATCCTAAAGGCTTAGCAGCTTTTACAAGTATTTTGGAATCTCTCTCTTAATCTTACTAAAATTTGAATTCCCCTCCCCACACCCCACATTTTGTGTGGCTTTCAGATTTCTATGATGAGAGAGGGAAACTACTGATTAATGCATCCACATTCACACTGAAAATGTCTCTGACCATTTTTTATAGTGATTTATCCTGTGGTCATAGTCTTTTGTGATTTCAAGATTTGTTTCTTTAGAATTTCCATTTAGAGTTCTCTTTCATGCTACATCTTATAATTTAAATATCTGAGTTGGGTGGTGGTAGGAGACCCAAATCTGTTCTTTGTTGTTTTGCTCATCCTAGCTTATTTCCTTCTGTGTTTGCCAGTAGTTTCTTGTGAGTTCACATTTGTTGAATTTAATCTGGAGGAATCCTGAGAGTTTAAATTGGGGATATTTTGCTTCAGAGAGGATTTGTATTTTCAAAGGCCCCTGGCTTAATGCAGAAGGCTTGATATTAACTCTCTAACCTTGCCAGAGATCCAAAGCTAAGTCCCCAGATGATAGTTCTGATCTAATATTAGTGTCAGGGCATGCATGTATTTTGGATTTGTTTGTTTTTCCCTGGTCTGGTTTGATTTGGCTTTCTGTCATTTGTCATAAACATTGTACTAGCTGAAGTCCCGATGATTAAGGAAATTTAACTAGAAATTATTAGTTTTACTTAGAAAATTTCTGCACCTGGTTTATACTAAAGCAATTATGTGACTACTTCAAGTTCAAACCTTAAAAGCAGGGAAGTTTTCATTTCCTTCTGTACCTTTTTCCTTCTTAGACCCCAACTTCCAGAGTTAGCATAATAGAAAGGTCCTAAAGACATAAAACATTTTCCTTTCGGTCAAATTCTAATGTTTCTTTCCAAATAGTTTGAATACCATAATTTCAGCCTATCTTCTATTAATACTAATCTTTTATAATGTTTTTGGTTGATTATGTTAATTTGTCTTCATAATATTTCTGTTATTATTTATTTAATTTGTCATTCATCACATATATTCAAAGTCCTCTAAGCCACACCTTAATCTTTATTACTTTTTCTCTTCGTAGGAGGACTTTGTAAACTTACTACTATTCAATCTAACATACATCTACTAAATGCTTTAGTCATAACATACCTAGAGGAGAAAATAGATTCAGGAACAAATGTACAGCAGACTTTAAAAAAAATAACAAGTAACTGAGAATATAGCTAATATTAATAAATTATTTACATGTTTTAAACTCAAAACCAGGGGTTCTTATTTCAATATGTATGAAATGGACCTTTTGAGCATATACTGAAGTCTATGGACTTCTTTTATGAATAATGATTTTTAAATGCATAAAACAAGAGGATTACAAAGGGAACTAATCATTGTAACATATGTAAATGCTAAAAAAGACAAATTATGATATGTTATTATATGTGCTTTTTAAAAATTCATGCATTAATTGAAAAGATCCAGCATGGATCTAATAACTAACAGAATTTCAAAGCAGTATGAGCCATAAATGCTATTTTGGGATATTTGCAACAGCAATAATATAATAAAAAGATACCTATGATTGCTATTTGTAACAAAGTCACAAGCTTGCTAATGCCATTGTTGTCTATTACCTATATTTGTAATTGAAGAAAATGTAAATCTCAATTAAAAATGAGATAAAAGAAAGCTGTAAGTTTTTTTTGGTCTCAGTTATGAATTCTGGATTAATAAAAGCTATTCTAAATATTTTCATGCAAATGACACATGTTAAATAAAATATTTGAAATAAACTTGGACTAAAATTTATATTCAAATGATATTTAGAGAAAATTTTAAATTTACTTTGAATTAATTTAATTTTTAATTAATTAGAAAATAAACCATAACTTTAATTTTTTTTACACTGAGAAACACTATTGAGCAAAGATGGTTTTGAGAAGCTATCTGCATTCAAATCTAGTCTTTATTATTTAGCAGCTGTATAATTTCAGAAAGTCACTTGAATTAAATAAGCCCTATTTTTTCATCTTTAAAATAGTTCTAAAATAGTTCCAACTTCATAAGGCTCCTGTGAAAATTAAATGAGATAATTATATATGTTGGAATGCTTAGTATAGTTCATAGCAACTAGAAAGTGCTAAATGAATGCTGGCTTTGCTTTTTCTTGATTACCATCCAGGTTTTATGCATTGCGCTACATACTGGGGATGCCAAAATGATGGTGTCCTCAAGTCACTCAAGCTAGGAAGATAGAGATATAAATAATTAACTTTTGTACAATATGATAGGTGACATCATAAAACTTGTTCAAGATGCTTCAGGAGCACAGAGAAGGGAGTGGTCAGTTCTAGCTGGAGAATGTAGAGTGGGCAGTATTGAGGTGGAGACACACCTTCATAGAGGAGTTGATACTTGTGCTGAGTGTTGAAGGTGAAGTGCCAAACCAGCTTGGTTTATTTTGTTAATGATCCATCATCACTCAACCTCAGTTTGTATACATGAGACTGGTAGAGGGGAGGGAGAGCAGTAGTGAGAACTTTTTCAGAGAAGGTTGGCATAATGCTGTAGTCTCCTCTTCTCTTTTCCCCTTTCCATTCAAGTGAGAGGGATTTTAAAATACTCTCAGAGAGGTGGACATGTACTCCAGGGATTTGGTGTACAGAGGCCTTCTGTAGCTACATAAAATGGCAGAGACAGGAGAGAAGCAGCCTATGCTTCCAGGGTTTATAGGACACCAAAAGTGCTGAGTGTTTCCTGTGGGCAAGAATGGACATTGGAGAGATTAGCTGGGCATGAGCCAATTTCAAAGGACTCTGCCCAAGAAGCATGACTATTACGGTGAGGTGACCTTAACAATAAGGACGACATCTGGCTTGCTCTTATCGACGTAGTCTTCTCAGGGGACCCTTGAGAAACCTGAAAAAGCTCCCCATGAGCAACTTTGGGCATTTGACACCAGATTCCAAATTCATCAAATAAGACCTTCTCCCCACCTCCACTACCTTTCTTCCTTTCCACAATCCTAGCAGGGCAAGAAACTGCATTGTGAGCCCAAGAGGAAGAGAGTACTAGTTAAGGTGGGGGAATAATAAAGCAGCTGACCCTGCTTCCAATTCCCCCAGGGGGTGGGCTCCATGGTGGCCTCACCTTTATAGCCTGCACAGCAGTTTCTCAAAAACCCTCCTCTTCTGGCAAACACTATTTGTTGAACAGTACCCTTAGTCTACTATGAAAAGAGCCATTTCAATTCATTTCCTCAACTTGAACCATGTTCCAAATTGTAAAGAATATAATAATTACTCTTAGAATGGGTGTCAAGAAACTAAATGAACCCTTGGTGTTGCGTATCTTTATATCCTATGTCTAAGTCTCTACAATTATTTTTTAAAAAATGTTATCATACTTAACTTGCTTTAGCCCCCTCCTGGCTCTTTATAAGATGATCCATCTCCTGAAATTGCTTAAACCTCCCTACTTTAAAACAACCTAAACACAATGCTTTAGAAAGATATTTAATTAACAGAGAAAACAGCACCACAAGTCTGACATATGTCAACTGAGTATGGGAAAGTCAAAATCATGCAAAGCTCAGACATCTCTCAAGATTCAGAAAATTTTCTAGCTTCTTCCAGCTCCCTACTTATACTCCAGACCAGGACTCTAGGCATTCTCAGTTGTGCACTCAGCTTACCCAACCAGAAACCTCCTGCATATACCTGACTTTCTGGGAGAAGCCTTTCAGTCAGTTCTTTATTGGGCTGCTCACCGTACGCTGGAGGTGGGTCTTGGGTGGAATATGGGAAAATGTCCACCATTACCAGGAGCAGAAAAGAGCCCAAATCCAACTTCTTTCCTCTGAGCTTCTTCCCTGAGAGAAAAGGTTCTTTTATGCAGATTAAAGACCATGAGGAACAAAGAAAGCCATAACAATATTGAATTCAATTTCAAGCACAAACTCTTTTCATGAGAACTCTTAACTGGTTGCAAAATTGTCTCATTCTTGTTGCTAATGAAACTGAAGGTGTCAAAACAAAACAAAACAAACAAACAAACAAAACAAAGCAGTACAAGGGAGAAAAGAAAGTGATCCAAGGGCTTAGATCATTTTGAAAATGGATATTCAGTCTTTGACTAATTAAGGAAATCTGATTTTCAGATAGTAAAGAAATCCCTAATCTACATTAATGTTAGAACATGTCATTACTAATCCAGGATTTAACTATTACGTTAAATTTTTATCGTGATAGTTATGTTGTACAATTCTGCAAAAAAATTTTACTTGTTGGCTAGATTAGATATCAAAATAAGAGAAATGCTGAATTATAGAGTACTATACATCGAATATTTAATAAATTCATCCCCCATGTCTATAGTAGGAGTTACAGAAATAATGTCTGCTGTGTGATAGCACTTAATCAATATTAGTTAATAAAAATGACTTGAGAACAAGTTGAAGCTTAATAGGTTTGCAATCCAAATTAGAAGCACAGAGGAATCATTCTCAAGGTTAAAATCATTCTAAAAAAGATCATTGGTAGTTACGAATAGTTAAAGGAAAAGAAAGAAGATTGAAGCCTTTGCCAGAGTTGACTTCCTTTAAGAGTTACTGGGCCATTAAACATGAGTTTATTCATACAAATTTTGGCCCTGGTTTCTAGGTCTTATTTTTCTTTCATATTTTTTATATAACTTTGAATTATACCAGAATTTCAGCAACAGATTCTAATTGTAATATCCAAATCACTTCTCAAAGGAGGAAGAAGAGGAGGAGGAACTAGATGGAGAGAAGGAAGGAAGAGGAAGAAGGAGAGGAAAGAAGAGAGGAAGTAGTAAAGGGAAGAAGAAGGGATAACCAGACACTTCTCATTCATTTTGACGTAACAGGTGAATGCCAACTTTTTTACATAAAATAGTCAAAAGTGAACTCCTAGATATATATATGATGGGTAATTGGCAGCCTCTATTCCTGGAGAAATAAAAAATAAAAAATAAAAAATAAATACTATACAGTCCCTGATTAGGATATAAGTACTTAGTTTTCAATTTAAATACAAGATTTTAATATATTTAAAATAGATTCAACAGAGATAATACAAATTAATTTACTTATGTAATTTAAAATTTTGTCTCTCGGCTTAAATAAATGACATTACTAGTAGAGAGAAGAAATAGAACATGCTGATGGTAACTTTGTAAGGTTCTAAGCAGGGGCTTTTCTGGGAGTTGAATAGACAAATTGTTAAGACACAAAGGGAAAGGAGATGAAAAGGTTTGTCTCTGGTCATTTATGTCTGGTTTGTTTACATTTGTTTTAGGTTTGCTTTCCTAAAGCAAACCTCTCTAAATATCTGATAATGCTAATAAATATATGACTAGGCTCGGATGACAAGATTCCCACTTCCCAAATTGGTCTGCCTGCATTCATCCTATAGAAAAGTTCTGTTCAAGCCATCTGAGCTGTAATTTTCTTACCACAAAGCTATTACGGTGAAAAAAAATTACTATAAATAGAAGGCATTGCTTAAGCCATACGTTTCATTGGTTTGATGGAATTTGAGAAAAACAGGAATAAGTCATGTGTTGAGGCTCGGTGATTTCACGTTTTTAAAGCGTAAAGCTTATTAAGGCTTTGGGGTGAAACCATTCCATATGAATACAAAACCATTGTTGTCACCAGTAACACACCAGAATATCTTGCCAGCATTTTTCTGATTCAGACTATAATGTTTCATATTAAAATATGATTTTAAAAAAGATAATCATTAAAAAGACCTTATAAACAGGCAAAGCTTGAAAAACAATGAATATACTTAGGAAATTTCACACAAACAACAATCACACTTTAGGGTGTTTTTCCCAAATGATAAGGACAAAGTTAGCAGTAATAATAGCAGTATTGTTGAAATTTCATTGATGATTGAGCATCTATTAGACAATGTTCCACCTGCTTTCAGTGTAGTTATAAAGTTCTTCTGAGATAAATATTGTTTTATTCCTATTTTATCGATAAGAAATCAACAAACCAAAAATTCTACAGAATGTACTGGTATATACAAAAAGAATAAAAAGCATCTAAATTTGAGGGTGTCAGAAAGTGAATCTCCTACATCTCAACATGAGGATGTTGAAAAGTATTTAATAGACACAAGACAATAAAGCTTATAAAGTTGTTATAAAGTGAAACAAGAATACTATAACAAAAAAGCATATTCATAGACTCAAATAGGCTGTTAGCTTGGCTTAAAGAACTCTAAAATAACAAGCTATCTTTTCCGTATTTTTTTAACTTATTGCTACTTGGTGTGCTGAAAAGCTTTCAAATATCTGTAGCACCATAGCACCACAGAAAGGTCTTGGCTCTGAGCAGCTTCTGTCTCTATGTCAAATTAGATGCATGGACTTGACATCTTGGTTGCACATATATTAAGTGCCACTACTTTAAGCATAAGTAAAAGAAACACACAAACCAACTGATGATAGAAATTATGGTAAAATTTGGAGCAATGTTTTGTAAGGAACAGATATTTACCCTTTCAAAGTTAATTTCTGTTTTTCTTTTCATTTCTTCAAGGAAAGGGTTAAATAGCATTTAGCACTCTACTAACATTTAGCTGGTTTGGTTTCAAATAATGTGGCTTAACTGCAGCATAATAGAGGTCTTAGGTACCACAGGCACCCACACTGGGTACCACAGGCCACAGAGAAGCACTCAGTAGTTGTGTGTAATCAAATTTGTGAAAACTGATCCAGAACAGCACCTCACTATCAAGATGAGTGCTATAATAAATCTTTTGCAAACTAGAAAATCTATTTGTAATGTGAAATATCTCTTAATTTGTTTTTAAATTTGAATTTTTGTGTACACGTGGTCTTCCTAAAGCAAGATACCTCTGAAATTTATGGAACCCAGATAATCTAAAATAATCTAATGTAATATTCATTTATTCGCACATTCAACACTCTGAAATGAGGCCATGTACTAAAAGCTCTTTGCCAGGTAAGAGGAATTGCCATGATTAAGTTCCTTAAGGTGTTCAGCTGAGGCTGGGGAGAATTCTTTACTTGGGAAAGTCAAAAATGAAATCAGCATTTCTCTTCTACAAGACAGCTAGCTGTCCAATGATTTCTTGAAGGCAATGCTATAGATAATCTTTTTGAAATCCTTTTCACACATTACTCACAACACAAAAATATGATGTGTTGCCACAAAATATCAAATATTTAAATGATAAGAACTTGGCAAGCCTCAAGGAGCTGAATGCCCTGGAGCCCTAAACTGTACCCTTGTGAAGCGACTTCAGATTCTTGTTTCCACCCTCCACCTCCCCGCCCCCAGTCCCATTCTCTCCTTAGTTTTTTAGAGGCAGAAACTCGTGCTCAGAAAGGTTGAAATAGCAGCTTAAACTAGAAGCAGCCAGACCTTTTCATCCTCAGCTTTTTAGCTGATTAGCAGAATGATTCCGCTCCTCCTCTTTCTTCTTAGAAAAGCTATATAGATAGAAATGAGATAACTTAGGGTTTGATGGGTGTTCTCTTGCTCCCTTTTAGTCAAACTTGTAAGCAGAAGGTGTGGTGGCAACAGATGATGGATGGTTAAGAACCTTCGCAAGGGTAGCGGGATCAGACTCCTCTCCCGGCTGAGGTCTCATTGCGCTTAACTGACCAGCGACTACCCCTTAACTCTGCGCCCAGTGGCGCCAGGCATTAGGCTGGTGGGCGGGCGAAACTACAGGCCCCAAGATGCAGATCTCTCTCTTGCTGTGAAGTCTGAACGCTCCCTGCATTGCATTCTGGGAAATGCAGTTTCCTTTGAATCAGCCGCAGCACTGTCTAGGAAACGAAGGTTATTAGGTTTGAGGGATACGCCCCTCCATTGACCCCGCCCCAGGTTGCTTAGGAGATGAGAGACGCCGAGTCTTGGTGGACGTCGGCGCTGGGCGGAACAGGTGAAGAGGGAAATCCTCTGAGGTCTGTACCTCGAGGATGGCCATGGACGACTCCTGCCAGGATTTGTGCAGCAGTAGGCAATACCGGTATGAGCTCGGACCTACGGATTTGCTGGAGCGCAAGGGCTCTCTGACCCTCCGCTCCCATCACAAGATATACTCCAAGCCGGTGTTGGTGTATTCCTGGTGAGCAAGTTCTCCAAATTTCCCCGTTTCTCTGTGCTGGGAGGGGGGAGAAGGGGAAAAATGGGCAAAAGAGGAAAGGAGAGCAACAGAAAGGACGAGGTGGAGAGGAGAGAATAAACAGAAGAATGAGAATAGAGGAAAAGAGCAGAGTAGAAAGAAGGAAGAAGTGAAAAAGACGAGAGAGAACTGGGAGAGCAGAGGAGAGGGAGAAAAGAAAGGGAAACATCTTCAAAAGAGAGATGGAGAGGGTAGGAGTGCAAGTTGGGGAAACGGAGAGGGCACAGGAGGGCCCCTCAAGAGTAGCTCCCCAGAACTGAGACCTGCTGCAGCCAACTTCCAGCCACCAGAGGTCATAGATCACCCACATGCAGGATCTTCTGGAGGGTGGTTTCAGAGCCTGGAAATTACATTTTTGGGATAAGTACACATAAAATACAGGGTCCATTAGGAGGCGAAGGCCACAGCAGGAGGGAGGTGTTTGTTCAGAGGATGGCCTCCAGGTCTGCCTTTTCTTGGGGTCAATGAAGCACACTGAATAATTTGAAAGAAGTCTCTAAACATCCCTTAGGCTACTAGGCCTTTTCAGGTCAGAGTTTGCAAACTCGTATTTCTCACTGGGTAAGGCCAACAGTTTTTGGCATGCACGGTGTTTTCATTTCATTTTTCATTTTATATTAATTGCCCACATATAAAATCAGAAGATTACTCATAAAAATCAAGGATTATTTATTTTGTTGAAAAGTTGGAAGGCCTGGCAATAGAGTATTTTATTCCTCCTGGCAATTATGAATGTACTGGAGCTGAGCATTGGCTACTCAAGATGAGAGTTCTCTCTGGTAACTTAACACCTACACATTCTTACCTGGGCCCTAAGGCATTTGCTTTACTTCCTCTGCTTTAAACCTTGGACTTGGAATTCACTTAGAGATTCTCTTGCCTTATTAAATATTGCACTAACCAATATCAAATAACTGGGAGAAAAATGGGAACTTTTAGGGCAATTAGGATTCTGTCCTTTGAGTCAATTTTTCTGGCTATGCTGTTGACAATAGTTACTTTTGGAGAATTTAGAGTATTCTGGTGAAGAGGACAGAAAGAGAGAAAAGAGAAGACATCTCAGATCTTGTGGACTTTAATCTTTTGTCATGGAAAGATGATGAATGATTTTGACTCTATCCCTAAGGTTAAGCCCTCCTTAATCCCATTTATTTATGTGAGATCTGCAGTTTCTTGCAAACTTTCTACAGCCTACTTTTTCACTAGCCTATTCCCTTACTTTTACTTCTCATCCCTAAAACTGACTATTTTGAATTCAGCATGAGAGGTTATATAGATTTGAAATCCAAAGCTATATTGGGAAATAGAAAATCCTTTAACCTCATATAAGGCTTGCCTCATGGGCTCTCAAGCAAAACACTTAGCTCTGCCATGATTCTGTTACTCCACAAGGATTCATGTCATAATATAAATCACTACTAGAAATTATTGTAAAAGAGAAAGATTTTTTTCAAGTGGATTTTGCTTCTGTTATTTTCTCCATTGCTTTGAAAGTTGCCTTGTGAACATTGCCGACATCAATAGCAAAACCACAGAAGAACATAGAAGGAGGTGAGGAACTTGGTTGAGAAGGGCGATGTAACACCGAAAGTCATTCTGGCTACTGCTGGAAATGTACAAAGTTCTTGTGCTTGGTTTTAGAAAGAAGGTTTGGGAGCAGGAAGAAATAAGTTTAATACAACTAACATTTGTGTGTCACACACTTTACTGTGTTGGAGACACAGAGAGGGATAAAGGGGATTCAATGAAATAATTTTTATAAATTATCTCACCATTTAGCACTATGCTTGACACATAATAAGCAGTCAATAATATGTGTTACGTAATACTATTTCTTTAGGATAACATAATGGTTAAAAGCTTGGGCTCTAGATTTGAACACCAGCTCTGCAGCTTGTGATATGGCAAGTAGCATGACTGGCCTGGGCCTCTGTTTCTGAAACTGTAAAATGGGGAGAATAGGATTATTATAAGATTAAACAAGGTATTGTATGTGAAACACCTTTTAACATACAGCCTGACACAAAGTAATCATAATAACAGTTATATATGTATATAGAACATGGTTATTGACTTCAAGGAATTTCCTAGGCCAGTAAAGGAGAATGTCAATAATCTGGTTTGTGCCAAATAGAGAGGAGTATAAGAAGCAAAGGGAATGGGAAGGGGAGTGGTGTGTGTGATTTCCCGAGAAAGATAAAAAGAAGAAAAGGAGCTTCATAGGAAAAGGAACAGGCAAGTACAATTGAATAGTAAGAAGCAGCATTATAAGGAAATAAAAGTAGTTCTCTATAGATGGCAAATACAGTTGATTCTCATTATTTGTGGGTTGTGTACTTGCAATTTCGTCTACTTGCTAAAATTTATTTGTAACACTTAATCAATACTTGCAGCACTTTCATGGTCATTTATGGACATATGCAGAAAGACAAACACATTTCTAGTTGAGGTCAGTTACATGCTGTCTTCATTTCAGTGCTCATACTGTGAACAAGTATTATTTTCAAAGTCTGTTAGTGCTGCTTTTTAATTTTTTTTTGCATTTTTGTGCTTTTTGCTGGTGATTGCATTGTAAAAATGGCCCTAAAACGTAGTACTGAGGTGCTGTCTAGTATTCCTAAGTGCAAGAAGGCTGTGATGTAGAGAAAATTGTGTTACATAAGCTTCATTCAGGCATGAGTTACAGAGCTGTTAGCTGTGAGTTCAAAGTTAATGATTCAACAATATGTTAAATAAGGTGTCTTTAAATATAAACACACATAAAACAAGGTTATGTTTTGATTGGTTGATGAAAATGTGTTCAGAGGCTCACAGGAACCTAATCCTATATTTCTTCTAGGAAATGGTTCAATATGTGTTAATTGTTTATGACAATTTTATAAACCATACACTCGAATAATGAGAATCAATTGTAAAATGTGAGAAACATTTGTATTTGTCTGAGCTGGCAATGCTGCTGGCATTCTTGTTTTTCTTTCATGGACAACCACTCACCAAGATATGTCTTTTTAAAAAAACTGCATAAAGTTCAAATTGTGTAAATTTGTGTAAACTTTGTGTGTTCAAATTGTGTAATTGTGTAAACTTTCAAATGAATAATGTCATTGCCCATTTTGTTTTTATGCATTCTGGTCATAATTGTTTGCTTCTTGCTGACTTACTATATTACATATTAAAACTTTAATTGAATTTTAATCTTTTACTAGTGATTTTTTTTTAATTGATGAACACCTGCTATCTCTACTACACCATTTGGGTGACCTATTAACTAAATATTTGATCAATTAAGTGACTATACCTATGGGTTTGAAAAAAGAATTGGTGACTGGGAGAAATTCTGACTTACCTCTGCTTATATAGTTTAAACATTTGGATGATTCCTGTGTTTCTGTTTACATGGCATGTAATGCAAATCTGTTTGATTTTACTATACACATTTAAAATAGTTGTTTATGGCGAACATGATAGAATAATATACTCAGAATGGTTGTTGAAGTATCTCAGGTCCACTACTCAAATAAGACATTGCCTAGCTTCCTAGTAGCTAGAGTGATGGATAAAGAACCATATCACCTGCATTACACCTTGATGCTTCTGAATGAGAGAGGCCTTTTATAGAGATTATTTTTTTCTTTATTCATTTTTATAGCATTTATGAAGCTATATCATCAAGTGATTACATCAGAAATTCTGAGTTGAGGGAAATTTTTCTCTTGGGATATCTTTCTACTTGCTTGAAAAATGGAATACTAAGAACCAGAACAACTATATTTGCCCTTAACCCCAACTCTAATCCTAAAACCTTACCCCTAATCCTAATCATAACCCTAACCCTAATTAATAAATTATCTGAAGGGAGGCTAGTTCTTATATTTTATTATTTATTTATTTACTTACTTACTTACTTACTTACTTACTTACTTACTTACTTACTTACTTTTACTCATCCCTTCCTTGGCCAAATCAACATCCAGTAATAAGTGATAATAACTTAAAGCAAAAAATAAAGTCCATTTGAATTTTCATGAAGATAGTTTGTGGTCTGGTCTCCATGATAACAGAGTTTTAAGGGCTCAGGTTAATTTTATATATTTGTAAATTTTAATTACTTTTCTCTTCTGCCTAAGCCCTAAATTAAAGAGCCTGGGCATTTTACACTCTTCCTACTCCACCACATAATGGGAAGAAAACAAAAAGAGAAAGAGGAAAAGGGGAGCAAAATAAAATGTGATATTTGTGGGGTAGGAAATGTCATAGTTTTAAAGATTTTTATAGAAAATAATTTGGGCAGGGGAACTAAAGAGTTTTTGGTGACACCCTTCAGACTTACACCCTAGAGCGGTGTTTGAACAGGTTGTTCATATGCATTTAAGGTATTCTACATTCAGAGGAGAGCCTGGTTTCAAGGTATGAAGACATTATTAGTATACTCAAATAGAAAATAGAGATGACTTTTCTAATTTGCTGTATCCATTCTTCCTGTATTTAATCAGCAACTTTTTTGAGGCCTAACTTGGAAGTTTTTACAATCGTTCTCATCACTAAGGACCAAGCTAGAGTAATGTAGATCTTCTTTAGCCACCAACCCCATCTCTTCACATCTCCAAAACATACTAAAAAAAAAAAAAAAAAACAGGCTAAAGTGGCAAAACAAAACAAACAAATGAAAAAAAAAAAGAAAACCCTTTAGTAACCACACGCTGCAGCTTGTCTCTTGGTTTCCCTTTTCATTCTTCTACCTTTAATAACTCAGGCTCTTAATTAACTCTTATTTATAAGTTTGGTAATGTGGTTTCCATGTACACATCATAGATTTTGCAGCAGGGACAGGAGAGACTTTAAAGGGGCTTTTTTGGGTCAATAATGAGAAGTGAGAAGAGCAAACCTCAAAACAAGGGGTAAGAACAGAGTGGATGCTTAACTGATGTTTATGAAAGAAACGAACAAATGAGGGGATAGAAAGAACACACACAGAAACCCAAAAGGTAATGCAGGCTGGGGCCTTCTATTTTATACTTTGAAAAGGCACTGAGGTAAAAGACTACAGGATAGCATGAATATTTTATTATCCATAATAAAACAAGAGATGATTCTCACAGCCATAATCCTGATACAATAGAATGACTTCAAAACATGCTTGGTCACCCCTGTATAAGTGAACTTAAAGAGGTATAATGCATTAGACTTCCAATTAGAATGGTAAATAATTTAAAATGGGAGCTAAGCTGTTCTCTTCCTAGTTGTAGTGCATGACTTCTGAGGGATCAACAAGTACTAAGGAAATTTTGAGTTAATATAGGGATAAATGATATTTACCCTTTAGGGAGAACTTCTTTTCTTAACTCATACTTTAAAAAAATCTAAATTATAATATCATGTGACCATTTAAGATGATGTAATAGTAGACCAAAGACATGGAAATATATTCACTATCTATTGGGTAGCAGAACAGAAATTTCCATACAACTGAGATGCATATATAAAAATTTATTTTCTAAAACTGATCCTTATGGCTTTTCAACTGTTGGTTACTAGAGAAATATTCAAACATGCCAATTAAAGGATATCTCTGTCTCTTCGAGTTAGATTAAAATAGTCTCTTTAAGAACAGTGCCCACTTTTTCTCTTTCCTCCTCCATGCTCTACTTCCCCCAGTGGCATCTGCTTATGTATGAGGATCTGAGGTTATGTGATATTTTGTGGGTGAGGGAGTGAGGCCCTTGGATCTATGTGTAGGGCCTTGTTCTTCCTCACCTCATCCTCTATTCAACTTGTGCGCCCGCCGCTGGTGAATTTGTGACTAATCCACTTGGTTTGTTGAGGACCTGATATCTCTGCTTATGGACTCAGTTCCACTTTGGCTCTTGCTGACACTACAGATCCCCATGTCAGGCTTGTTTTTCCCTAGCCCCCGAGTTAGGCTGGTCACCCCACAGCCACTGTTGTAGATGCGCCTCCATCCCTCAACATGACAGCCCTGCAACTGGCCCACCAATACTCAACACAACTTCCATCAAATGCTCTGTAGAGAGGGTGTACATATACTGCGGTTTGCTCCCATTGGCCTGAGATTTATGAAAAATTCTTTCATTTTCTAAAGTGATCTTTAAGACGTAAATTTTAAGATTACCCTATCTGTCCCATGTTTGGGAGCTTCTGGGTCTGGTCGTTAATAGAAATTTAAGAAATTGAAATCTTTTATTTCTCAACAATGCCTGACTTTGAAGAAAAATATTTCCCTCAGCACTGAAAAAGTCCATGTTGTTAGTCAGAAGTTAATCAGTAACATGTTATTGTTTTCTTCATACTCCTGGCACAACCGTCCTAGATCTTCCCAAGGCAAATGTGGGTGCCTCTGATTTATTAGAGCAAATATTATTTTAAAGAGTTAAGCAAAAACAGTACAAAGATTAAGGTTTAAAGGATAATGTCACAATAAGTGAGCAAAAAAGGCAGTGTGTAACATTCTTTTGTTAAAAAATATGTCTATATGCATCGAAAAGAGACCGAAAGGTTATTCACCATATAATGCAAAATATTTACTGCTGAATGGTAGATTTATGGATTATTTGTTCTTTTCTTTTTTTCTCTTTGCCACTTTTACATTTTCCACAATGAACATGTATTATTTTCATAATAAGAGTAAAGTTACTTTAAAAAATTGATATAATTTTCTATATCTTTCCCTTGAAGCAAACATTCTCTAAATGATCAGAATTTAGACACAATACTTCATCTCTTTCAGAGTCTGAGTCATTCTTCACGGTTTATTGTGAGTCTTTTTAAAATATCTTTTTAATTGCTAGTTTATGTTGGATAAAAAGGATGTTGCTATTCACATTCATTTGGTTTAACCACCCTTTCATTCTGTCTGTGTTCTATAATGGTAGATCCTACGCCATGGTTATTTTTAATCTAGTCCTACGTTCTTATTCCTCAACATACGCACATACCCACAAATGCTTTTGAATGTAGTAGTTTTGGAGAAGACATGTCTTATTTTTTTGTTTTTCAAGATGAAATCCAAGATATTCTGCCTTCTTTATCCCCCGTCTACATTTTTCTTTCAATGCTATTTTTTTTATAAAGTTCCATTCAAATTATTATTTTGAATATGTGTGATTACAGAATTGTTGTACTTTGACATTCGTGTGAGGTTTTGCTCAAATTAACTGGCATTGGCCAAAATAAAACAGTTTTACTTGCAAGGTGAACCCTTGTAAGGCAGAGTATTCCAGGACAAGTACTTCTCCATG
Organism: Macroglossus sobrinus; assembly: GCA_004027375.1. NCBI lineage: Eukaryota > Metazoa > Chordata > Mammalia > Chiroptera > Pteropodidae > Macroglossus > Macroglossus sobrinus. The sequence continues at coordinate 845,278 of PVKZ01000408.1, forward strand.
TGGGCGCACTTGGATTAGGAAAGATCATTGCTGTATACAAGTACCTCTGCCTGAGCCAAACTCCTGCACTTGGGACCATTTCTTACCAGGACCACAGGAGCCACTAAAACCCCCTCCTCATTGTAATTCTTCTGTATTTTTTCCTTTGCAGACAGTCACAAGTACTTTTGCACCAAGCTTTCCCTATCTTACCACACTGATGATCCCTTTCTAGTTAAGGGTGTGAGGTTTGCAGTGGGATGTAAGAAGAAGATGGGGTTTAGTGACATTGTGATAAGGAGAGGTTTAGCCTATGAACACCAGGATACTCAGACTCCAGATTTTTAATAGCACTAGAACTAGTATTGTTAGACAAATTTTTCTGAGTTGGCAAGAGAAGCCACCATAGTGCTACTATTTTCTGTGTGTGCTGGTCAGTCTTTTGGTTGCAAGTGACATATTCAGCTTGCAGTAGCCTAAGAAAAGCAAGAGATTAAATTAGCTCAGATATGCATAAATGGCTGATTACCAGATAAGAGAGCAGGGGTGCAGCTCAACCTTAGGAATAGCTGGAGCAAGGAATGCAAATGCACCCAGATCTTGCTTCATTTTTCCTTTCTCCTCTGTGTGTTTGCTTCATCTTATCATTGAAAGTTATGGGAAAATGGCTGCTCCAGTTCTAGAATTTATACCTGACATCTTTATCTCACAAAGAAAGGTTGGTTTTAAGGTATTTTCAGTTCTGAATCCAAAAATTTCAGGTCACATATCCATTCCTGGGCCAAATATCTGCTTAGGCTCATCCAACTGGGCAAGGTTAGATAGAAATACGGTAGCTCTCCAATAGCCATGGGGCAAGGTGGATCAATCCAGAAGAAAGAAGGGCTAGGCTGGCACTCCTATAGATATCTACTATATTCCATCTTAGTCTATAGATATCTACAATATCTACTATAGAACTAGATCACCACTACAGTGGAGAATGAATTCCAAATTCCAAAGACTCAATTTTATAGAAAAAGTTTAGAATACAACCCATTAATATATTGAAGATTTTCTATATTTGGTGTTATTTTGACTTCAAACTACATTCCACGCACCCCTACCACCCATGCCCCAAACAAATACCAACCCAATTCAGTGTTTTAAAAATTGGCTTTAGGTGTACTGAGCAGAAAACAGAAATCTTGTGTAGAGATTAGATGAACAAATCTTTGTGATGCTTCAGAAAAGTCAGTTCTGAATAAATTAGAATATTATGTTACTGTTTTTGATAGACACTAATTTTTTATTACTATTTCCTTTATTCTACTTGAAATACAAATCTATTTTAATTGTTATTAGTCACACAGTGTATTTTATTTTGATTTAACTGAGTTTTGATGCATTAACAAGAAAATTAATTGGCAGAAAAATTGTTTCTTTTTTAAGATGTTAGGTTCCCAACCAGGTTGTTCCAGGTTTAATCAATGGAATAATTAATATAATGTTATTTATTTATTGCAAAGAATTTAGTCTCTTTTTATAGAAAGTGTTAGGAAGAGTATTTTGAAATTAAAATATATGAATGACTTGTCACAAGTTTTTAAACACTTGGAAAAACACAGATGCTCAGCCAGAAGCCAGAAATATTAATAGAGCTTTTACAAAAGAATACAATAAAATAAAATGTAAAATCACTTTTAAAAAGTTTGTGCTAAAGAAAGAACTCTTTTTTGAATAGTATTTGTTAAAAAGAAACTATTGAATCATTGCTAGGTCTAGGATAAGACATCTTCCCTCCCCTAAAGGGTCATGATTACAGTGAGACAGAAGTGAGGAAGGCTAACGGGGCAATCACTATGTACTGTGATATGTGCTAGGATTAGGGTAAACAGGGAGCTCTGAGAACATTCAAGAGGCTCACTTAGGTCTGTTGGACTAGGCAAAGTTTTCTAGAGGAGGTTGTCTTAGCTCCTAGGATTTACATTAAGACTAAAGGTGTCATAACTGAGGGCCTTATTATACTTTTTCCCAGAATGTTTGAAAATATGTGTGCACATTTTTGATAAGTCATTCATACATTATAATTTCAAAATATTCTTCCTAACACTTTCTGTAAAAGGAGATTATATTCTTTGCAATAAATAAATGGCATTATGTATATTATGGGAATTATTAGAAAAATTTAGTCTAGATTATATGTTAAACAATCCTATAATAAATAAAAATCTTTTGGAAAGACTATACCTCTAGTTAGTTTACACTTATGATAAAGTTAGTGTAGTGAATGTAATGTGATCTACTATGGGTACTCATGCCTGTGTACTCCTGACTAGTGAGCAGGTCAAGGCACGCCAAATGTCCTGCTAGACATTTAGGCACAAGTAAGATATTTCCTCCCACAGTAAAACCATCTGGACCTAGTACTATTTTGAGGGGGGTAACTCTTTTTTCTTTGACAACTGCCTCCATTTTTTCTTTGGAAGTTGTCTGTTTAGACTTTTGTTTCTACTGGGGACAATTTTGGTAAATTCTTAGAAAGTTCGCATGTCATCTAGCATTCCAAATATATTTGCATAGAGTTAGGGAAAGTAGTCTCATTATTTAAAAAATTATTTTTCTATTTTGATGGTTATATCCTTTTTCTGAGGGGGGGCTTTATTGAAATATAATAGACAATTAGTTGCTCGTATTTACATTATATAATTCAATGAGTTTTTTTTTTCAATTATAGTTGGCATGCCATAATATACCAGTTTCAGTTGTACAGCATAGTGAGTGGTTATATCCTATTTTTAACAACTTTATTAAGATACAGTTCACATGTCATACAAATCACCCTTTTAAAGTGTATTGGCTTTTAGTAGAGTTGTACATCCATCAACACAATTGATTTTAGGACATTTTCATTAACCCCCAAAGAAGTGCTATTTCTTTTAGATATTGCCCTCAAATTCCCCCAGTCGTTGAGCTTTAAACAAAAACTAATCTATTTTCTTTCTCTGTAGATTTGGCTATACTAGACATTTCATATGGGTGAAATTGTGCAATATATGATAATATGCAATCTGATCCTATGTGGCTGGCTTCTTTTACTTAGCATAATATAATGTTCATCCATGTCATAGCATGTATTAGTACTTCATTTATTTTAATTGACTAATAATATTCCTTTTTATTGATATTTTGTCCCTCTACTTTTTTTTTTTTTTTTTTTGTATCTCTGACCTTTTTTCTTGATTTTTCAGCTAGGGGTTTATCTCTTTTGTTTACTCACTCATTTGTTCTGTCTTCTAATTCATTTTATTCTGCTTTTATTTTGTATCATTCTATCATTCTGATTTCTTTTGGCTTGCTTATTATTTTTCTGTTTTTGAATTAGATGTTTTATTTATTTCTATTGTTTCATTTTATTGATATAAGTACTTAGAAGGTTTAAATTTTTCTCTAGGTACTGCTTTATCTATATTCTAAGGATTCTTATAAGTGGCATTTCTATTTATTGGAATTTTTGAGAAATTCAGCAGTTTAGGTTTATATGGATCATTAATTTAAGAGTTGTTTGATAGTATTTAAATATTTCCAGACTGAAGACAGATTTCTTTAAAAATGTGTATGGATTTCTGGATTATTATAAATATTATGGATTACTGCATTGCTATTTGTATCTGTTAAACAGATTGAAATATTTTTTCTTAATTTCTATGAAAGTTCCATGTGCACTTGAAGATGTATTCTTTAGACAGGTCACCATATTTTGGTCTCACTCTTCCCACATGCAGACTATGTTTGCCCAGTTAATTAAGGAATATGACCCAGATTTCATCCAGTCACAGGACAAAAGTCCAAGATCTCTACATGTTATGCTGTATGGTCTCTCTACTAAATCTAGCTGTGGTCTCTCCTCGGTTCAAAAACCTATAAAGCGACAATATACAATAATGAAACAGAAGATAACTTCAGAAAGTACTCTTGCTTAGAAAGAGAAAGGATGGAGGCGACAGGACTGTCATTTGTCCACAGACATTCTTAAATTCTGTCAAGCAAACTTTATTAGGGAATCCTACATGGATGTCAGGAATGTTCTTTGACTAGATCCTTATTCTGCTTTCTGGCAGTGGCTTCTCTTTTCTTTCTATTTCTCTCTGTGGCCCTTGGCTCTGTCCATGTGATCTTTTCTATTATTCTCCTTGACCACACCTGCAAAGTATATTATAGAATATATCCTCCAGTGGGTTGTTTGGCTTTCTCAGTTCATTTTCTGTTTGCAGAAGTTTGGGGGCCAAAAAATATTTTAAATGTTGAACAGATAAAGGATTTTAAAATGCAAACTCCTGGCTCTTTTGGAAGGATGGCTCTTTAAACTTAGTTTCTTATTTGTTTGAATCGTTAATTCCAACTGCTAGTAACCTCACTCTCAATTCTTTCTAGACAAACTTCTCAGACTTGTTTTATTTCTTTACTTTTTCTGCTCATAACATTTTAAATGTCACTTTGAGACTTATAATTACAGACATCAGAAACTCTGGGAATTTCCATTTGGCCAACTCCTTAAACTGGTATCTGCTCTAATATAACTTAATTCACTGAGAAGCTCTGGCAATAGGACGAACCTTGCTATAAGCATGAGCTTTAATGGAACTCTGTCTCAAAAAAGTCTTTCTCAGTTTTCTCTCTTACTGTATGAGACCTAAAGTGTGTTGGCTCTTCTCAAACTTCAAGGATCCAAATTTCTGGATTCTCTCATTTCCCTTTATCTTGTCAACCAGCCAGTTTCTGAATTTATCTCTCTCTCACTCCCTTTTTTAAATACTTTAGCAAAATCAGTTGTCAATAGCAATTCACACGCAGAACTGTTTTTTCCAACTCTTTCCCGTTCTCCCTAGGTACATGATTTGACTCTTCACTTCCTGTGGCGATCAAATGTTTGGTCTTTTCAGCCTGTGAAATCAGTTTCCAATTTTCTGTTCTGCCTGGTCTTTTGCCAATGTCACAAAATATTTTAGATTTTATTAAGATAGCTCTCACACCATTTCCAGTACTAATTTCTATGTTAGAATAGGCTAGGCTTACTCTGTGATAACAAATAGCTCAGTGGTTTAATACATAAAAGTTTATTTCCTGCTCACACAAAGTCTGATATAGGTTTTTAGTGGTGACTCCACAGAGATGCTCTGGACAGAGGTCCCCAACTCCCAGGTTGTGGACTATACAGGTCCATGGCCTGTTAGAAACTGGGCCACACAGCAGGAGATGAGTGGCAGGTGAATCTTCATCTGTATTTGCAGCCACTCCCCGGTGCTAGCATCACTGCTCCATGTCAGATCATCAGGCATTAGATTCTCATAGGAGCACGAGTTCTTCACTGCTGCTCTGGGATAGAAGTCAACTGAGGCTCCATCATCCAGAAAGTCATCAATTACTCTGGTAGGGGAAGAGAGTTAAGAATTATACAGGAGCTTTCACTGTCTTAGCCCAGAAACAGCACATTATCATTTCTGCTCATATTTATTTTATTGGCCAGAATTAGGCAAAAGGACCCACTAACTGCATGGGATCTGGGAATTTTAACCTCTTGCATTCCCAGGAAAGAAGGAGAAATAGTATTGGGGAGTACAATGTATATGATCTATGAAAGACTTTCTTGTGAAACTCCCTCCCATGTGGGCTTTAGGACTAGACTTTTGTTTCTCTAGCACTGAAGCCTTTGCCCTTGTGCAATGCTGGCAAACACCCTGAGAGCACCAGCAGATTTAATATTTGTGGGTTCTACTTATCCCACTGTTTACAAAACTGGCCTAGACATTTCCATTGGATTTTCTGTTTTTTAAATACTTTTAATGTGTTGGAATTAAAATACATATATGTTTTTTTATCAAGCATTTTCCATTGTGTTCAGTAAAAGAGTTTACCTGCATAATTACAGGAATGTAGTTTGGTTGGTGTTGTGAGACTTCCCACCTCTGGCAATATCATTACTGAGTTTTCCTGCTAATACCTCTTATCTCCATTTCTTCTAGTTGTCGTAGAGAAGATCTTAGGTGCTTGTGGTAGCCCTTGCACATTATGTAATCTGAGGATTATAACTTCTGATTTTGTCAAAAATTTAGTTTTCTTACTTTTTTTCCCATTTCCTTTGCTTCTTTTGAGTGCTTTCCAGGAAGAAAAGGGACGAATATTTATTTGTGTTAAGAGAAGAGAGGAGTCATCTGAAAAATGCAAAGGGAAGGGCTTGCAGAAATGACTAATGAAGCCAGTTGTAGATTAGCTACATCCTATAAATCTCTAAATGGCCTTCTGGAAACTCTTGCAACATCTACAAGACAAATGACCTGTAAATAGATAAGACCAGTGGTCTGGAAATTCCTTCCCCCTTGCAGCCTCCCACCTGAAACTCCTCCTCCCCATCCTGAGTCAAAAGGTGCACTTAAAACCTCAGACAAAGGAATCACATGTCCCTTGCATGGGCACTACAAAGGTATGTAAACTGTAAGAAATTTAACCAAGCTGAGCTTGTGCTCTTGTGCTGTTAAGCCCCAGGTGTTCTGCTGGTTAACAAATTTTCCTTCCTCTAACAAAGTAGTGTGAGCATCTGATTTCCTCTGTTGGTTGTAACTTCCTGCAACAGTGTGGCTATGTTTGTAATGGAAGTCTGTTTTAACTACATATTTATTCTTTTCATGAAGAAAGGCTTGTTCATTTGTTTCTAATGTGAATGAAATGATTAGCTTTGAAAACAAAGAAGTTTGTATTATTTACTTAATATGCAGTTGTTCCTGCATTTACAGAAGTGTGCATTAAAATGGGCCTTAAACTCATGTAATATAATCTTTCAATGTTATTCTAGAGTAATTAATTCAAATTATTTAAGCTACTAATATTAAGACTATAGAGATGGGAACTTACACAGATAATCGGGTGTCTGCTTTTTGTTTTCGAGTGGGGCAAACTGGTCTTCATGTCACTCATGCCAGATATACTTACTGTCAAGGTATTCTTGAGACTACAGTAATTACTAATATATAATATACTTTTAAAAATTCTGACTCTCAAGATCCATTCATGTTGTTGCAAATGGCAATATTTTATCTTTTCTTAAGGCTGAAGTAGTATTCCATTGTATACATGTGTCATATCTTCCCAGTGAAATAAGTCATGTGGAAAAGAATAAGAACCATATGATTTCACTCATATGTGGCATATAAAACAGAAAGCAACAAACAAAACAAACAAAACAATACAAATCTAATAAACATAGACAATAGTACGGTGGTTACCAGAGGGGAAAAAAGGAGGTAAAAGAGGGTAAAAGAGGCCAAATATATGGTGACAACAGTAGACTTGACTTTGGGAGTGAACATATAATGCAATATATAAATGATGTATTATAGAATTATACACTTGAAACTTATATACTCTTATTAACCAATATCATCTCAAAACATTTAATAAAATTTTTAAAAATGTGGAATCTCTTTAGTCCAACTCTTCAATCACCCAGAGTTTCTTTGATCAGTCAATATAAGCTGTTTCTGGAGGGAGGGAATCAAAGAAACCTAGGAAGATACTTGAGATCCAGTTGTCTGAAGATAGGATAAGAAAGTTTTGATTCTGGTTTGACAAGAACAGTCCTAGTTTTCACCACTGCAAGTGTACTTAGTACCTCATTTCCCTCTAAAAGTGTGGGATAATCAGTTATAGTATCACCCTATTTAATATATGTCTCTTCAGTAGATTTCATAGTCATGTGTTTGGCAGTTAATCAGACTGAACATTTTTTAATGTTTAAACTGTTAAGATAGTGGTAGACTCCAACTGCAGAATTCCTTTTGTTTCTTCCCAATATTCTCCACAGAGCCTTCTGTTTTTAATGATTTTTTCTGTGTGTGTGTGTGAAGAAAATTTATAATAATGATGAGTCTTATTTACATGCCACTCAATATATGTTGAGAGAAGAAAATGACTTATCTGCCTCCATCAAATGGTTGTTCTTTTGAGTGCAGTTTAGGCTTCAAATTCTGCAGTTTCATGGTTATAGATGCACAAAACATATACACCATGAGAAACACTGAAAACAAAATCTGTCTTTATAACTTGGAAATGTCACAGTATTTCCCAAGGACATAAGATTTTCCTTATGATTCTGCAAGTTCATCTAAAAGTCTTCATTTGTCAGTTTGATGAATGTACCACCAGATAATATTACCTTAGCATGTAAATCAATCATCTATGAAATCTTTAAAGAAGATTGCCAGACATTTCTTTGCAGTCTTTGATTTTATTGGTTTTGTTCTCTAATGTATCAGGAAATATAGCTGATTCTTGAGGGTAATTTTCTTTGAAGTCCTAGATGGATAATTATAAAGCCTAATAGAAAATGTATCTATCTGTTCTTATTTGGGTTAGATTTACATAGGAGAGTATAATGGCTGAAAGAGTAGTTGTGAATTAAATTAATAATTCTAAAATTTAAAATTAATGTATTCTGCCATCTGAAGTCTTAACTAAACATTTTTTAACATCTTTGAAATTCACAAAGAAAATGTATCTCTTGTCAAGAAACCAGAAGCTAAAATTCAGCTTGGATTTTCATTGTTCTCATGTCAGATATTGCTTAGATTCAAACCCCCTTTGCAATCAATGTTATGCATATGTATGTTGACAGTTTTCTCATTCAGCAAGTAGATTTATAATTCCTCCTGAGACGAGTTTTTGCTGCAAAGGACTAGCATCTCTATATGCATAATCACTCCCTCTTTATTGTGTGCTTTTGCAGAGTGAGCTGGGATACTTGTTATTTTTATGAACACGTTTGAAAGCTGTTGCTCTCAGCATTTATATTAAGATGACAGTAACAAAACGTAAGAACATTCATTCAATCAATCAATCATTTAAGATTTAATAAGCATTTACAATGTGTTAGACTATGCTAGGCATTGAGATCACAAAGATGAATAGAAAATAAGCCCTGTGTCTAAGAAGCTCTTAGATAATGGGAAGGCAGATTATTAATGGATAATTATGAAACAATGTGAAATGCAGAGCAGTGATAAAGATATTGATTTCTTTGCAGCCTCTCACTTTGCCTCTTCAACATAGATATGGGGCCACAAGAATCTTACAGTGTAACTTGGGTCCCTTTCCTTTGAGAAGTATCCTATGACCTAACCCCACCCTGTCCTCCACTGACTGCTGGGGCAGCCTCAGGGAAGCTGAAGATCCCTGCCTGAGTATGCTATGGACTCATGTCTGTTCAACCCTGCAACTCACTTGAGGACTTGTATGTATTTATTCAAAGGGGACTTACAAATTTGATTTGATGTGGAATCATTCAACTCTTATGGTAGGAAACTCAAGCTTCCAAAGGACCCCAGAATTAGACTCAGAAGGTCCACTTGACAAGGCATGACTTAGGAATAGGTTAGGCCTGAAGAGATAGGAAGAACACAATCTAGAGGGTTGATGTGATTGTAAAGTTGGTGGCAGGAAGTTGTATATCAATAGGATATGTTGGACATTGGTCTAGAATGTGACCCACTCAAACTGTCTTTGCCCTACTAGATTCTATTGACCTTGATCCTCTTTATATCAATCTAAGTGGCATTTTTGGCAACAGGGTCACGATTCCAAACTCCTTCTTTATATAGTTGGCAGCTCTGATCCCATTCAATCAGCCCTTTCCCTATTCCTAATTCTATTCCTATTCATACTATTATTCATACAGTGGAGAAAGCAAATTTCAGTTGTTATAAGTTAAGATGTCTTTCATAAAGATTTATAATATGAATATAGAGCCCAAGCATTCAGCTCTGGGCTTGATAGAGCAAGGTTCTCAGCAGAAGCAAGGCTGCTTGTTAAGAAAGATTCTGGCCCTATTGGCAGAAAGCCCTGTGGTCCCTCCTCCCAACAAGAATGTCAGTCTATACCTAAATGATTGGCATCAGAGACACAGCTCTTCATTCAGTCAACAGCATGTAATACCCATATTTAAGCTACTTTGGCCTTGAACTGACTACTGACCAGTTCCTGTCAAATTCATGTCTGGGCCAATTAATATCTGCAGAAGCCAGTCTGTAGACTATATCAGTGCTGGTTTACAATGACCTTTTTACTAATCCAAAGTGATGTACAAGCTGTAAAGACAATGTAGCAAATTTTTTGTATAGCTAAATTTATTTCTTTTAAGGGACTCAGATTGTTTTTACTTATCTTTGGTGTTAGGATATGTCGTATGGTGACTGTAAATAAGTTGTATGGTGACTGTAAATAAATGCAGGTAGCAAGGAGAACAAGGCTATATAAACTATGTATTTATTATACCTTGATTATTTTTATCTCACAAAGATGCTGTGAAGTTAATTAGTATTGACAAAGTATTAAAAATACACGAGTAAAGCATTTGTAGACAGACATAATATTATTGCACAATAATATTTTGCGTGTATATGTCACTTTTCACTTGAGACTCTCAAACCATTGGTTCATTTGTTTCCTCAGTATATGATTTTCAGTTCATCTTGGGGAAATTGAAGCACGATGTTCACCTGATATAAAACCAGGAAATTAATTAGGTCACCATGTCCTTTATAATACCCCACTCATTTTTATTCTATTTTTATATGCAGTAAATATACATGTAGTATATGGTAAATGTTATATTTAAAAATATAAAATATAAAAATTAGTATATAGTAAAATTTGTATATTTTATATTATATATTCTGTATATATTTAAGAAACTTTAAATATGTATGTTTATCTATGCTAGGCTGGTAGCCTCTTAGATGTTGGGTCATATCTTCATCTGGGTATCTCTCAGAGCCTACAGACTGTGGGCACATCATTTGTGGGTGGCCTGCAGGTACTAAGGAATGCCAGTTGCATTAACTCAGTCCTCCAAAGAAACATTTTTATTATAAATTCGTGTTTTCAATGATGGGCTTTTGGCTGCTATCTGAGATTGCTATAAGACAAAAAAAAAGACATATCTGTATCCTTTGTAATAATCTGGTTATAATATAACTTAAAATACATGGTGGGGTAGTCAGAGCGGCAATCTGACTCTCATGGATACTAATTATCTTTGCCTTCATGGGCCCCTCCTGCCATTGAAAAAAAAAGTTAAAAACGACAGTTTATGACTATGTTGGTATAAAGAGGCATATAATCCTAGATAAATTATATTCTTCTTTTTCTGATTTAAAAATAATTAAAACACTCTCCCAGCCCATTAGAATATCACGAGCCCTGGGCTCTGTGCCTATAGTGCCCAATCAAGAGATGAGCCCTGCGGATAACACAATGAAATGTTAACTGGTGTTCTTCTTCATCGTTATGCTCTTAAGGAGATATTCTGATTTTATTGCCTCAGGGAAGAATTACCTAGCAGGCAACAGGAGCCATATTCTTGGCTTGGGATTCAAAAGTTTGGACCTTAGGATGACACCATAGATTTGAAAGAATAAATGAAGAGCCGGGCTACAAAAGTAGAAGAAGAGTTCATGGACTGAAGATGGGGGAGGCCAGAAAAGTTGAGAATATGTGGATTTGACCAGGATCCCAAATTTGAAGGAAGACTATGGAAATCCTAGAGTAGATGGTACCTATCACTGCCTAGCCCTCTATTCCCTGGGTAACATCTGTGGAGCTGTTGAAGGGCAGGGCTCTTATGTGTCCCCAATTCTGGATATGAAACACACGTCTGCTTGATGGCCAGGCAAATAGCCCAGGAACAGCATCTGGGTTTTCAGGAACCCTGGGCTATTTGCCTTCTTGTGGGACACAAGAAGATTTTTGGTGGGCTAGAGAGTGGCACTCTTGTGGTGCAGTGCCAGTCTACACAAGCATCTGTGCAGCAGGACCAGGAGAGAATAGCAGAGATCTGCATAGGTTCACAATGGCAAAACCACAATGGAAAACCACAAGGGAATGAAAATGTTTTCTTGGAAGGAATCCAGAATTGACCAAGGTCAAGGTTTTTCTACCTGGAAAATGAGAACTTGGAAAAAATTAAGTTAAATAATGGAAAAATTGTTTCAATTTTTGTATACCAGAATTTTCTGAAGCCCTATTAGTATTCAGTATATTTAGATGTTTATGGTGCTTTACAGTACTTGAAGAACCTTCTGCCTCCATTTTTTTTCATTTTAATTTTTACATATTTCTTATTTTACACATGTGAAAATGGAAGCACAGAAAGGTTAAATAACATGCCTAAGGTCACATAGCTAGCACCTGGCTTAATAATGACTCAAACCTATGGCCTTATTCACTCCATCACTTCTAGTTCTTGATATTGTTCAATATCCCTGCTAAGGACTTAAATGAGAGCTTCCTGTCAGAGTCTCAAAAGAGGCTGGTATGGTACCAAAATGTTTTTAGTGTTCTGAAATTTAGAGCTCTGATGTGAGGAACACAAGAGGGCTCAAGTGCTGGAACTCTGCCACTCCAGCTCGGCTCCCTAGCTGCTTTGTTGTATGCAGAATTCCACTCCCATGCTCAGAGGTGGGGAGGCCAGGGTGTAATCTGAATGCAGCACAGGGGCCAAGATGAGGTAGTGAAGGGTCAGGTCCTAAAGAGCCACCTAACTTGGATGATGAGTGCCCCATCCAGGTGAATGAATTTTGTTCTACTTCCACAACCCTGTGACCACACCCAGCATGTTGTATATTTTTCTTGTTTAATTGTGTCTCTTGTCACACTGTAAACAACTGAAGGCAGGGACAGCATTAGGCTTGCTCCGAATTGCATCCCTTGCACCTAGCAAAATGCCTGGCATACAGTAGGTACTAAAAATACACATGAAGGGACAGATGGATAGATGGATTCTTGGGTATCTCAGTGTTCCTTACACTACTTTATGAAGTATTTGCAGGCTACTTCACCTCCTTTTCCCTTCCCTATCCCCAAATGCCTCTTTTATTATTATTCTAACCAGTCTTTTAGTCAAGATGTTTGGAATATTTTTTTTCTCTTTCATCTACATGTTTTAAGAACTGTTTTTTTTTCCAGCTTATGTTTAATTGTCAATTTTCTTTAGGCCCTCTTTAGAAGCAAGAACACATGTTATAAATTCATATGAGCAAATACTGCTGCTCTCTCTCATTTTCAAAAAAATATAATTAAAATTCATGATAGAAAAGAATTTATAAAGTGGCAAGTTGCCTTTCTAAGATATTACCATGTCTTATTTTAGAATTTACTTTCGGTAACTAATCATTATTAAATAAGATTCACTTCATTAGAATCATTGAATAATTGCTGTGTTTGGTTTGTTTTTGTGATATTATTAGTTTTACCACATGTGCCAAGTTGTTTTTAGGAAGTAGCCTCAACATTACTCAAAAAGAGATGGAAATATGTTATATGTCGCAAATTCAGTAAATTTATTATTAAAATAATGTCACAAATATAGTAAAATGTCATTGTAATAAAAAAAATTAAAAGCAATGCATGTTAAATAAGCTTTATCTCTTAACAATTTCTTAATTTTTTCTTAAGGCACCATGACAGAGAAGCTTATCCCAAAGATTATGATATAGGAGGTCCTGAGAAAATAAAAAAACTGTGTTATTCAACATATTGGAGACTTGGAACTGATGAACCCCCAGTAAGTAGTTGCTACTAATTTCTTTAAGTCTGGAATCTTTTTCCTTGTGAAAATGAAAAGGTAAAAGGGAAGAGCACTTTGTCAGTGCCACCCCTCTTAGCTCTTAGCTA
>PVKZ01000409.1:657500-855593 GCA_004027375.1 Macroglossus sobrinus
CCCCCTTCCAACAGAAACGTTTTATTTAAGGGAAAAAAAACGTGTCTGGTATTTTGTGCATAACCCCAGCAGAAGGTTTATACTTGCCATCTGGAGGTTTATTTTTTTTTCCTTCGGCTGGGCCCTCTGAAGGAAAAAGGATTTCAATATTTTCAAATCGGTATGTGGAGCTCTCCGGAAGAGTTGTTGGGCGATAGAGGAGCAAAAAAATATATATATGTATATATAATTATTATTTTAATATAGAAGAGAAGAATGGGGTAAAAGTGAAAAGCAGCCATTTACAAACTGCTCTCTTTGTGTACTTTAAACTTCCATTTGGATTGATCTTAATCAGGGTCTGATAGTTGGGCCAAAAGGGACCGATCAGAGCTTTCAAGAAGGCCCAATTCAGTTGTAGCGATTGGCGCAAAAGAATTAAACATGCGTATGCGGTATATGCACGAGCGTATCCATGTGCCGATGTATGCATGACGGTTAGTTCTGAGTATGTACTGGGACGCACACACGCACACAAGTGTTTGAGGGTGCAGTATGGTTTAGGCAGATTAATAATTTAAGAAACCAATTTTATGAATGGGCGACTGCTGAAATAAAATCATTGACTTTTATTTTGAAAAGTGCGAGTAGATCGACAAAGTTCATAAAACTGTCTAGTTTTTACTTAATTTTTTTCTTTAAAAAAAGAGAACAGTGTATAATTAGAATAATAGTTAAGTGTAGTAAGGGAAATATAATTTTAAAACAAATGACTTGTGAGCTGATCAAATGAAGTGGTAAATTTGTGAATATAAATATTAGCATTATGTAACTTTTTTTAAACAAGTGCCTAATTTGCAATTGGTAGTTACTCATATGTAGGTCTTAAGACTTTCGTTTGTTATTTTTTTGACATTCCATACAAAACATAGTCAGTACCTTTAATTTTAAAGCACTTTTAATGAAATTTTTGTGAATGATGCTATTTTAGTAAGAAAAAGTATCTGAGAAGGAATGAAATAGATTCAGGGATCATAAGACCCTTAACATTATATGAGAATCACGATGAATATAAGTTTATGTGGTTTTTATCTTTAGGGATTACCAATGATGTGATTTTTATATGTTAATTTTTAATTTTGCATCTTAAATGTTTGAACTCACAAATTTTTAGTTTAATTTTGGACATTTTAACTCCCCTTTAGCCAAAAAGAATTTTTAAAAATATGTGTTCCATTCCCACAGCTTGCCAGTTGCCTCTACCATAAGAAAATGCTGAATATGACATCATATCACTAATATGCCCTCTCAGTTGCCAAATATTTTGGTTGTTAGATTTTTTTTTTTTGAGAGGATGGTACTCATAAAATCAAGATCGCTCTGTCACAGGAAATGTATTTATAGGAACTGTTTTAAGGCGTTTATTAAAAACAAATCTGGTGATGTGTATCTCTATTGATTCAAACACTAGAAAGAGGCAAATTGTACATACATTATAGTTAGAAAAAATAGCCATTTGGAACACCAGCAGAAAGCTTTTGAAACCACGGATGCTTACCAGTTCTTCATTTTAGCTTTCTGAGACAGACAGCAAAGTTTGATTGTACATGTTCCTTATATGGGGCCAATTCTATACCATTTTTAAAAATGCCTTCACGCATACGCTGGAGAAGCAGATTTTTGTTTATTCTACAGTGTGTATTGTACTGACTCTAATTCTGCATTCAGCGGCTTTTGATTTGGTGCCAGACATCTTGTGGAGATTGTGTATGCTATGCGTTAATTGTTCAAAATGCCTATCTAAGAGACTTTACATTTCTTGAGCTTCATTTGTTGTTTTGGGTTTGAGCATCTATGCATTTCTGTGTGTATGTGTGCTTATGACCAATGTGTGTTTTAACCCAAATTGTTGGAGTTAAGTGTGATCAGCTATTTGTTACACAAGCTTTCCTCTGAAGACAACACAGCACTGAATTCCTTCTTTTTTTCCCAGTGACAAGTCAATTACTTGTTTAAATTCAGTTTGAACTCTCTGAACTGAGAGAGGCCAGAGGAAGCAGGTTTTCTCTGTGAATAAACAAAAGAAGAAAAATGTAAAATCATTCTAAAACACTGGGATTTCAGGTTGTGGGAAAAGTATAATTAAGCACTACAACAATTATGATTCCTGCCTTTTGAACTGGCAGCTATAGGGTTTGTAAAATCAGTTTGCCTCTAACTTCCTAGGAGGAGAAATACTATAATCAATGATATTTTAGGAGAAACAAAGGAAAACGTGAATTTTCTATTAGGTGAAGTTATGAAGTGTTTCAATGACCATATACCACAACAGACTGTTCTCTTCTTGCTGTGAAATATTGGACCTATCCTCAAATGTGTGGACTTCATGAAACCAAAACCTATGAAAAATCATAACACTAGAGCTGTCAGAGACTAAATCTTGAATATAAACCCAAATGTATTTTTACATGACAGTTTAATGAACTTGACCAAATAAATTTTGTGATTTCTTTTCTCTGTGGGTTAGAGGTTTAAATACACATGAATCCCATTCTCAGATAAATTTGAAAAAATTGAAAGCTGTGGGATAGAAGATTTTTTTTTTTTTTTTTTTTTTTTTGCAGATGCAGTTTAAGTGTTAGTAGTATAAGCTTCTATCAAATTATGCCGCTGTGTCTGTCCTCATTCAGGCTATAAACAGCATGAGGCATTACCTGGTCCACAATAAGTACAGTTCTAGCTCTAAATTTTGAATTGTATAACTGCTTACATCTTCTTATTCATCAAATGAGAATTTTAGTAAGTAATTGTTTGGTCAAATTCTACATATCTAAAAATAAAACAATTGTACAAAGATAAAATTATGGCAAATGAAATTGAAAACAAAAGTGGCGAAATTTCCTCCTAATGGTAATTTAAGATCACATCATCAGCTCTCGCCAGCCTGTGCATGTGTTAAACCGTATAGAGAAACCTATAATTATTGTAATTGCTCTTTTTGCTTTATACTAACAAGCTTCAAACCACGTTTCAAACTAGTTGTTTTGAAATAGTTATTTGTCAAGTCATCAAATCTCAGAAAGTAAATGGTAATGAGTTTTCCATGTTTATATTCTAACTGTTGGTCATATTATGCAGCTTTTCAACTCCATAAAGTTCAGAGATAGAAATGGATGTTGATTATTTCTAATATCAGGGCCAAAAAATAAAATAATTTCATGATTTCTGTTTAAGATAAAAAAATAGGAACATTTTAATATCAAAATCTTGCATTTGGGAATGCCTTCTTAGAAGAAAGTTTCCTATGAATAAGTAACAATTTCAGTCAGCCACCTAAATTTTTTAAGGCTAAAAAATAGGATATGAAGTGTTCAGCCTTTTTTCATATATCACAGGAAGTGCTAACATAAAAAGATTAATATTTAAATAACACCAGTAATAATATTTTCCACTACATTTTACATATGGCCCTTTCTTGCAAACTCACAGTTGGTTCCTGTAGCCTCATGCAAGTAGCCACTGGGTTTTAAAGTTTTCAGTAGTGTATCAGCTATGCAAATTGCATTTTGTATTTTTAAAAGATATCTCATAATACATACTATTTTCAGAACCATGATTATAAATGAAAGTAGCTGGTATAAATGCATTACTATTCAAAATTATTGTTTAGCTACTATAACGGAGCAAAAATTTTAGGTCACAAGCTAAAATAATTTCTCAGTTCCCCACTGATTCAAGAAAACAAAACATGTCAATGAAAAAACATGCAGGAAAAACTTTTTTAAATGAGCTTACTTTTTGGTATTGTTGACACACAAAGCATTTTAATTCACTCATTTTAAAATAACAATGGAAATTTTCTCTTTTTATTCTGTGCTCTATTTCTTTAAACAAAATTATATTGATTTTGTTCTTTAGATTTAAGCTGGTTAAAATTCACCAGACACTTAATCTTGATATTGTGACTACATCTTGCTCTCCTGACTCTGATTAAATTTCCAGAATCCCTGCATGAGATTCACAGATGCCAGTTTGAATATTTCTCTGGGACTAATTTCTTACCAAGAAAAAAATGGATCAGTTACATCTTTGGTTAATATTATTTAATCCCTAATTTCTAGTAGGGCTGAATATTTTGAATATAGTGTTGGTAATTGATAAGCATTCTTATAGAGCTAGGTGTTGGCATTGTTTCAAGAAGAATTAGGAAGAAGTACTTGGAGCACTAGGGAAAGAGGGTTGAGGAGAAAAGTGTCCAGGAAAAAAGATCTAATAGCTGATGCAGTCTTTAAATACCTTTCCAACTGATCAACAGGAAATTATGCTGAAGAATTGTTTGTTTCCTCTTCCACTATAAATATGGTTTGCATTACACTCCTTATTTATTTTTGTTTTGTTTGTTTTTACTTAAAATTTCAGTACTACCACAGAGGTTTGAGAATTAGTGATTTCTTCTTGTAACATTTTTTAATGGCTTTTTTTCATAGTTGCATTTTGGACATTGTCATGTTTCATCAATATGAATGTTGTGTGAGTGTGTTTCCAAGCCAATCTGAAACTTCTGTCACTAAGGGGGGAAAATGCTTTAGTGTTATTTCTTTATAATCAGCATGTAGCTATACCTATAGTTAGCAACCTGGCATTAGGAGATTAGTTTTTTGTTTTTTGTTTTTTAAATCTTAATTTCTAATCTACTGAGAATATATGGATTTTAGATATGATTGTGGCAATTTTAAAAGTTATTAGAGTTTAGATGTACTTTTATCTTAAGAAGTAAATGCAGTCGAGAGATTTGCTCTGCGTTATCAAACCTAAATGCATGGCTTGTAACTGAGAATATCAGGACAAACACACATAAGATTACTGTTTTTTTTTTTCTGTTCTTCCCCCCGCCCCATATTATCAGAGTTACAAAAAAGCTCATTTTTCAGTCAATATAATTGAAAGGTAATTTTGGATTTAAGTCTTTCAGAGTTTGTGTATATTTGGGTTTAAATTAGCCCTTAATACTTCAGGCATAACTCTAAGGTGATATAGGGTAAATTTATATATGGTAAACAGTATTGATTACTAAAAAAATAAGATTTGGAGTTTTGTGTATTCATAAAATATTTACAATAGATTTAGGAAATAATCATAGTCCTTTTTAAAAAATGCAACATCCATATACTAGGAAACCGATGAATACTTACAAATCGGACAGAAATACTTCTACAAAATACCTGCTTTTTGAAGTATGAAGTGATCTGCTAAAAAGTTTTGCATGGGATTTTTAGAAAACTTCCTTAATTAGAAGGTTCTTAACATTTTAGACTCTGTAGTAAACTATTTGGCACATTATCGTATCACCTTATGCATATAGATATTATCACATTTTATTAAGCATAATGAAGTTATCCTTCTGAAGACTAGTTCTGGAGGTTGAATTCCTGATTTGGTGCTTGAAAATGGTTTGATAACTAGGTGTTTCTTCACTTAGACCTTGAGAGACTTTCTGTTTTGCAGTGCTGAGGGTTCACAACTGAAGTTCCATGCTACAACCTTTTATCAAGAGGTGTGTTTGTGTCCCAATACTGTCTTCTGATTAGAATTTTAAAATTCACATGTGTGATATTTTTGTGTTTAAATTCCATGTTGCTTCAAATCTATACCCAGTTTCCTTAAAGAAATCTTCACATACTAATCAAGGCATGTTAGTCAGTGACTTAGAAGGGACCCTCCACTATAACATTTTATTAGGCAGAGTATACTGTTTTAAAGGCAGTCCACCCCCAAATTGTGATAAAGAGGGGTTTGAAACACCTGAGAAGTTAGGGGTGGGAGTAGTATAGATGATGGTCTGATTTCAGACTCTACTGAACAAATGCGGGCTTTACATCCTCCAGAGACCTAGAGGGCTGTGCTTTCCTAGAGACCAAATTACACTCCTCTTAAGAGAGGGCACATTGAGGTAATTGGTGGGACAGAGCGGGGAGAGTTGAATTCCAGCTGCTCCTATTGTAGCTGACCTGAAAATGAATAGGGGATGTTAAGAGTGGAGGCTAACATTTAACTTGGCTTTTTCACCTCCACAAACCTAAGAGTGAGAATTATAGAGTACAGAGTGCCTGCACCAATAATGATCTCGTTCAAGAGGGAATTGCTGTGTTGGGGGAAAAACTCTCACACCATTTTAAAAATAGTTGATGCGTTTACCAACCACAGTCCTATTACTGTAGCCCCAGTGAAGTTGGTCCATGATGTGGAAACGCTCCTTGTTTTTGTTAGCCATCTAAGTGAGTGTGTCTTGGATTCTCACCTCTTTGGTTCCCATTTGAAAAGGTTCATGACAGACATTTGGAAGGTACTTGTATCCCATCTCCAAGACAGGGATCAAAAGTGGAAGTGCCTATACTCCGTTTCTCCCAGGATGTGCTCTCTTTCTCTCTCTCTCTCTCTTTTTTTTTTTTTAAGGAAAATAATGCTGTATTACTCAATAGCTTTTCTAACGAATAAAACAAATTAAATTGATGTTACATGCATATTTAAACCCCATTCAGTTAAGTACTGATGTGATTAAAATAATCAAATGTATTACTTAAAAAATTAAAAAGGATAAATTTTGTACCCCATTATTTTATTGACTTTTAAATATAAATTGCAGAAATGTTTACATTCCTAATGGCATTATTAAGCTAAACTGACAAATCAGAGGGAAAAAAGTTGATTGCCCAGCACATTATTATTTCTGCACCTGTCATTCCAATTCAGGAGTGGAAGCACAGCATACAGGAGCAGGGTGGATGCTGCTTTCTTAGGGTTCCTTTGTGTGATGTGGGGGGTGGGGATAAATGTTTCACAAGTGTCCTTTCACTTTGCAGTGCCTTTTTGTGTGTTGTTGTGATTAAAAGACTACAGTGTTTTTCATGTAGCTTTGAAATTAATGTACAAGTCATGGAGCTCTCCAGTACCTACAGCACCAAGCCTTTCTAAGCAGAATGGGGGTGTCAGCTCTTTAGTAAAGTTGTTTAGAACAAACAGCACCAACTTTCATCTCTACCTTGTGACTCTGTAAGGGGAATTAAGGGAAGAACAATACAATTGCATAGCAAAACAATTTAGGTAAGATTGCAGATCTGGGATGAAAATACCTTAGATTTTTAATTTCTGGTACTATAGTGGCCAGAAGTTTGGTAGACTTTCAGGAAAATTTTTAAACAATAATATAAGTTGTGTATCATTGCCAGTGCTTTGGTTTGAAATTATGCTTTTCCCTTTAATGTATTTTCTCCTTGTTTTAATCATACCCTATCGTTTTTCAGACATTTGAATCCTGTTTCTCCCTGTTGCATAGGTGGCAATGGTGGCTTCTTAAGATAGTTCTAGGATTTCTTGGGTGTTCATTGTCCACAATTAATTTCACACATAGAAACTTAAACTTTCTGAAGCCAGTAGAATAAATAATGCCCTATTCTTTTTTGCCTTTTTAAAGGTCCTTTAAGAATGTTGTTATATTCTTCAAAATGTAATGACATTAGATTTGGATTGAGAGGGAAAACTATCTTTACTTCATTCCATCAAACAGATAGGTTGAGTGTGCAAAGACGTGGTTAAAATGACATTATTTCCGAGAAGATACTAGTTAGCACTACCCATATGAGTATAGATTATGTCCTGTGTAATAATTGAAATTCCTAGACTTTATTTAATAACACTTAATGTGTAGCGTGGATCCCACTTAATCTCCCCCCCGGCTTCACAGCAAAATGTTTACATAAATGAACTCTCAATTTTGATATCAACTATTTAACTCTGTCTTTCCAGAGTTAATACTGCTTCTGTGGAACATAATTAAACATGTTCCACAGTTAGTTCCATAGGAGTATTATCTTAAAAATTATGTTCTTTTCTGTCCTTTTAAGCCATCTGCTGACTAGGTCAGCAAAGAAATGGGAGCCTGATCTTATTCTAAAGCAAATAAGTTATTACTCTACTTCTGTATCAGACATTCAGCTTGGGAGGAAGTAGAAGACAAAATTCCATCATATTTTTATTTTGTTACATTTGCAGCAGAAATGTGTATGCTCAAATTGGTTATTTTCAACTCATGACAGCTGTGATATTTAAAATGATCACAGCTGTTATGACTTAAAATTGATTTTCCTATTAACACCTGAGAAAAAGACCTGAGCGGTATTAAAAACTTAAATAAGGTAACTGTAAAATTAGGTATGTTGATGTGAATCTGGTAGTCCTACTTCCCGGAGGCTGCGAAGTGCGGCAAACCTCAGGGATGCCTCCAAGGAGAGAGCCAAAACTGTTGGAAACAGATGCGTGATTGTTAAGAGCGGTGACTTTTTAAAGACTTTATGTAATAGGAGGACCTCTTGGCCCAATTTTAAAATGTCAGTTTTGCTAGTAAAACCCTTAGTATTCATTTTACTCAACTCCAAGAAAGATGGCTTATAGGAATCATCATGAGGTCCTAACCTCTAAACTTGTTTACCTTTCAGTATTACATTGAGAAATGCAAAGCCATACTAAATTGTTGTTTATGGAGGAAGTTTTGGTTTTATGGCTCTTTTTCTCTATCATCTCTAGATGATGAAAAAAAAAGAAAAAAGAAAAACAAATGAAAAAAGATAAGCAAATTATGCCTAAGCACTAGTTTTTGGAATCTTTAATACATTTTAATATTCAATTTGCAAATTCGTTTAACTTACTTTAGAGTTAGATGGTGCTTCCTGCGTTCCACCGATCTATTTTGATGTTGACTTTCTTGGGATAATCAGTGTGTTAGAATCTCAAATGTGGCAATAGATTTTCTATCTAAGGATTTAACCAATGTAACAAAATTTAGGTACATTGATATTTTAAGATAGTTTCATAATTTCAGTGATATAGTGTATAAATACACAGCTGGCGTGATATGGAATTATGTATAGATAATAGTGCTTTCACAGATGCATTGCCAATAGGGAGTTATGTAGATGAAATTCTTTGGCCTTGTCCTAGATTTTTACTCAGGTAACTCAATCAGAATTTAAAGCATGACAGATTATATGATCATAAATGTATGACTGGATTGGAGAAGGTATGGATAGGTGAGCAGATAGATGGATAGATGGATAGATTATACAATTAGACCTTAATAGATAATGCCAATTATTTATTATTCAAAACTTTTTCATCAAAAATTTGCATACAGTGTATTATTTTGATTATTTAATATAGTTTAGAGTGAGTTAGTTGAAAATAGTAAACATCTTCTATCACATAATCAATCGAGATGATTCCAAAAGTCCCAGAATGAACCAAGATCACTGATTTCAAAGTTATAGTTAGGACAGATGGACACCACAAGATCACAAGGTCAAAATGTCATATATTAAGTGAGGGTGAGTAGAAATGGATATTTTGTTGTTTAGCTAAAGGCAGATACTCCTAGAAATTGGCATTGTTTTCATGAAGATTTCAGAAAATAGAAGTGAATATTTGTCACTAGCATACTCTGATTACAAACATCTTTAGAACAGTGATCCCCGCCCCACCCCCCCGACCCCATTCCAGGACATATGGCAATATCTGAACATTTTTTGATTGTCACAACTGCAGTAGCAGAGTGAGGGTTTGCCTCTAGCATCTAGTGGGTAGAAGCAAGAGATGCTGCTCATCATTCTACAGTGCACAGGTCACCCCTCACTAGTGCTGATGTCGAGAAGTTCTGCTTTAGAAGTAATACATCTGAACCTTAATAATTAAGTTCCGGCATGGTGAGCCGCGTTATGAGTGATAGCAGCTTGCTCTCTCTTCCCCTCTTCTCCCCTCTTCTCCCCTCTTCTCCCCTCTTCTCCTCTCTTCTCCTCCTCTCCTCCTCCTCTCCTCTCCTCTCCTCCTTTCCCCTTGCCTACCCTCCCCCTCCCCTACCTCTTCCCTCTTCTCTCTTCTATGAATTTCTCCCTCTCCACCCCACTCTCTCTTGGTGTAGCACACTGTGCTATTGTCCAGGTGTATCTACCATTTACCATGAAAGTGTGAGATTTTTTGTTTGAAGTGTTGTAAATATAGTACATTATTTGTGAATCAACTGAAATGGCTTTATAACCACTACTAGAATATGTTGAGTCGATAATGTACATTTCTCCATATCCTAAATATATATTTATATCTTACCTTTCAAAATATCTTAAACTATTTCTCACTGTAACTGTTGGTTTATCAGAATCATTCTAAAAGTTAAAGTTTGTTAGCATTATTTTTTTCTGTAGGGCATAAAAAGGAAAAATGAAATAAATTAGCATAAAGAAACTTAATTGTTAATTACATTTAAGGATTTTTGGCATTAAGGACATTGTTTTCATCATAATGAAATATATCCTGTACACCAATGAAAGATTAAAGATTGAAACCAACATTAAAGACTCTCTTTTCAGTTTTCCCAGTAATGCAGCTTCTCTCTCCACCCACAACTGGGCATCTCATTTCTGCCGCTTCTGCACTTCCCATCAATGTTAGACAATTCCTGGCAGAGATTTGGAAGTGATTTCGAAACCTCGATTGACTTCCCTAGCACCCTGTGGAGGAAGGTGGCGGTATCTGGTGGCAGAGTCTTACACCTGCCAACTTGTAGAACCCAGAAGCACACCTCATTTCTTAGATGCCAAGGTTTGGAGAGAGCTGCCAAGTCTGACAGTAACGAGTGCCACTCTTCAATTTCCTCCTCATGCAATACAAGGTTCTCCAAGGTTCGATCAGAGTGGAGATGGCAGCCTGGCACAGAAGTGGCAGTTCTGATTTGCAGTCTAGCTTCGGTGTAGGTGTACATACATGCTTTCACTACTTGGCTGTAATATTTCAATTTCACCCCACAAGTATCCTCAGTCTCTGTACTGAGAATCTTCCCTTCCCAGCTTGATAGAACACAGTTCTGGTAAAATCACATTTATGCCTTTGAGTTTGACTGTGTTCCTCACAACTGAAGCCATCTTATGAGATTGTCCTAAATTGACATTTATTTTGATTTGTTTTCCACGTTTCATTGTACAGGGCTGTTGTACTCAAAGTGAGCGACTGAAAAGAAAAAAAAATTAATATTTATGTGTGTGTGCCAGGCAAATAATAAAGATTACCATTTTGATGATGCTTTTATTGATTTGAGTATTTCTGTTTCTGGGAGATGGCAATATATTTTTTTTAATTGCAAATTTACTTTAAGTCTAAGCTCTTCCAGGAAGCATTGACCTTGTTTTCAGTTTTGATCAATCATTGATTACCTGTGTTAGACTCTCAGGAATTCTCTTATATTCCATATGCCCCACTATCAGCCTCTGAATATTATTAGAACAATAACTTGCTTACACATTGGATTTAGGATGTGCTTCAAGTAGCTTGCTTGTATTGAATTTGTCAGATCTTTACAGAGCATAAAATCAATATCGTTGTGACTTCCTTTAATTATTAGAAAGGTGATTTACTGCATGCAGTAAATATTTTATTGCAATAATAATCAATATTAAATGAAATATATTTGCAAGACTCAGTTCTTTTCAAATACTTTTTAACTTAATCCTTACTGTACCCTAGTAAGATAGGTGGTCCAAATATTGTTACCCCATATCACAGCCTAGGACTGGAATATCCATTCATACGTGGCTATTACCATTAACTGTAAGTTAATCAAAATAAAATTTAAGAAATATAGTTCCACAGTCACACAAGCCACATTTTACATGCTCAGTGGGCATGTGTGGTTAGTGGTGACTGTTTAGGAGAGCGTAGATATTAAGACATTTGCATCCTTGTTGTATTGAATGGTGCAAGTCTGGGAAATGGACAGATTATGGGATTAGAACATTTGCTCAAGATCATATGAGTTATAACAGAACTAGAATCACTTCTCCTGTGTATGTCAATATATTTTTGAAAATTTTGTATAGCTTTATAGTCAGCAAACATCTGAAGTAAGAATTGATACTTTAATTCTGCCTAGCATTTTAATGGATGTTTATCTCACCTGTGTCCATCTCTTTTTTATTATGTTTAAAGCTTGATTTAAACAAACTTTTCAAAGGATACGCCCGTTTGTCCATCTGCACACAGTAGGGACCCTGAATCTTCTCCCTCCGGATCAGCCAATGGGATCCTCCATGAGAGGGACCGTGTCTCAGTGCATCTTTACACCCTTGTTAGCAGATTGTGGACAACCAAGGAATGTTTATGCAGGCAAAGGAATGAGTCACGTGTCCGCCATACCTTCGTGCACCTGTACATGCAGAGAGGCAGGGCCCCTTGCGTAGACCGTGCTCCCTAAGAGCTGGGCTCTTAGAATTTAGAGTAGAGAGTTCATGCCTTTGCTCTGGCTGTTCTAGTAAAAAATGGTGTTTTGTTAAAAAGAAAAATACATATTTACTCACATAATCCAAATGTCTCTTCAAAATAAAATAAAAAGTCTAAACATCTTATCCTTAACACTCATTTAGTCCCTAACCTGACTTTGCATTATTTTGCAATTTTCTCATCTTCTGATGAGCTTTCAGGCATTTAGAGGATAAACTTTTATTCTTTACCTTCCCTTCAAAGATTAGCACAATAATATGCATGCAGAGATGCTCAAATAATGCTTGCTGAATGAATCAATAAGTAAGGAAACTTTTTAAAATGCCTTTGTCCCTCAAGTTTCCGCCTATCCCAGTAGGACATTGTTTGTAAAATGAATAAATGAGTAAAATATTTATCTTTTTATTCCTTGCATTCTTGCGTTATACATCTGTGCCTAGTGAATGTTGGTGGTGCTAATGACTATTTTCCATTCATTTGCGCACACTCAAAATTGTATCAATTATCTTTCAAGTAAAACTGTGGATGGCAGTGGATGAATGGGCCAGTCCTAGACAGTGAATGAGTGTGTCTCTGCCTTCTACCTATACTTTTTTAATAGGTTAGCCAATTGCAGAATTTTTCCCATCATCCTTGTACTGGGAGCACCAGGAGCCTACACTCCTGGCAGATGCTTTCTCCTCTGGCTTCTAATGGTATACGCAGGCCATCATTTCCCTGGGTAATAATTATGGTGTTAAGAGGCATTTATGTTCTATGCACTCTTTTAGCTTGTACCCTGTTTAGTTCCTGTTATGCAAATACTGCTTTAAAGTTAGAAATGCCAATTTGCATTAATATTTTGGTTTCATATAGCTAGCTAATGCATTGCACAAACAAGTGCATTTTAATGAGAACTGGCAGAATATAAAAAAAAATGTTATTCATTAAATTCTATTGTAGAAAATGCAATAGTTGGTTGCCAGAAATCATTAAGACAAAATATAATGTGTGTTGAGGCCACAAAGATATTAGAGTGCTGGCCCGTATGGCATTCCATGCTCGCACGGGCATTGGGGGTTGGGGTTACTGCTCTGGAGTAGAAGGCGGTATACCATTGGCGTTCGGGTTTATTTTTTAAAATGTAAACATATTTTGCTTGTTGACATTTGCCGTAAGGAATTTGCCATCATGAATCTACCTCTGAGTGAAAGTGGACTTTAAAAGTCATAAGCACCAAGTCGTAAAGCAGTGTATTCCTACGCCTTACATCTTGATGTTAAGACCTGAAATGGAGTCTTGTTGTTTTATGGCTTTTTTTTTTCCTGAAATTTTTTATCAGAATTGTGGTCATAATACTTTTTGATGGGCAATGTGTAGGAGAATAAAATTTTGCAAGTGGATTTTTAGAACTGAACTATTGTTAACACATGGACTTTTAATGCTGCTGTCATGGTTGTCATATTGTCATAGCTTGTGGTTCCTAATTATAATGAGCTTTTTTGGTGGCGTTTTTGCAGTTGTGTCTCCCCCCTCCTCCCCGCCCTAGTCATCAACTCACTTTTCCCAGAAGGAGAGTTCCAAAAGCCTTTGAAAATTCTCATGATTTTGCAAATCCACTCTATTTTTGTCTAGAATACAGGGAAGTTAAAACTGTGGCTGGTATGATGCCATGTTTTGAATCCAATTTTAAAGCAACCCTTTGCAACCCAGTGAGTAAAGCTGACATCTTTGTATCTGTAATGAAGATAATTATACCTGCAAGGTGACATCACTAGCGAAGTAACAAATGCACTTGAAAACTGAGTCTCTGGTCTTCTCTGAATTCTGTAGACCACTTTTGGCATTTAACACTAGACACCTCTTTCATGCTTGTCGTTTGAGAAGTTGCTTTCAGATGAGCTTACTAAAGCTGACTGACACAGGGTTAAATTAATTCTTTTCTTTATTACTCAAAGTGATACAGACCTTTCTTGGACTAATGTAGCTTAATTAGTGGTCAATTAAAACTGAACATTGCTGAATTGAAGTTCTTTGATCAAACTCCCTGGCATGGGTTCTCTTTCTTTAACTAGCCACCATCTTGAATTCATTTGGAATCAGTAGTATAAACAAGTTTAAAACTGGTTCTTTTATAAGAAAGTCAGCAGGCTTGTATAGCTGTGTTTTTTTTTTTTTTTTTTACTTCTGTAGGCGGCAATTCAAAGGCATGCTAAATGAAAACAGTACTACACCCTGAAAAAATATATACATTTTTAAAAGTAACACTAAGTAGTCAGAAAACAGTCAGTAGCCCCACCTATTTATTCTAAACTGAAGATAAATTTCCCAATTGCAGTGGTTAATTTTTTTTTGTTACATGGAAGGCTAAAAGAAAACTCCCCACCCTCGCAAAGTCCACAGCTATATAAAAAGTGAAACAAACAAATAAAAACCATGCCGGGGTTTGGGAGAAAGGTGGGACGAACACCATTACAACATAAAGGCAGAGACTTAACTCAGCTGCCCCTAAATTCATTCTTTATTACTCATGGGAAACTATTTCACCTCTGTGCCTTTAGGGTGGGGTTAAGACATTACTTAATTTACTTGTTGATTGCACCATTTTGGGGGTGGGGCGGACACTATTGCATCAATATGAGAACTGATGATGGAGTGTCTTTCATATAGAGCACTAGGTTAAAACACACTGCTTTTCGAAGAATTTTGGTGCAGTTAAAAAAAAAAGAAGGGATGTGGGGGAGCCGGAAACTGGGACAGAGAGAATCACTAAATATTTGTAAGTAAATCGGTCTGTTCCTTTTATACAGTTACATGTCTTAATATTTAAAGTGTACATGCCATTCTTGTCTAAACATAAATTGGTACCATTTAGTAATCTCAGTTTTCAAAAGCCTAACAACCTAAAAATACCATAGCTGGCATTCATTTAGTGTTATATATTTTAAAGTATTAATTAAAACTGGCACTTTTGTGCTGGAAATAAAAGTAATGGATTAGGTTTAAATAGATAATTTGCTTAGTCTGTAGCAGCTTCTCTGGCTTCTGAAATGTTCACAGAGAAAGAGTTAGAAGGAAATTTTGGAACTGACCACGTAGCATTTCCCACCCACCCCCCCAAAAAAAATGATAAAATTTTTGTAATTTCCATTACTTAAATCCCCAAATTATAGTTTAAACCATAATTAAAATAAAATTTTTATCACTTGACAGAAAGAGAAATTGTTTATAGTCAAATGTGCCTTTCAGCATTCTCTCTTGCCTTTTCCCTAAAGGGCTGATTAGAATGTAATAATTGGGGATGATAGCGGGAGGAAGACGACAATTCCATTTAATTAAAGATAATTTATTTTACTTAAAATTGGTGATGTCCCACATGAATAAGAGTAGATTTAGCAGATAGATTTATTAATGGGTACTGACATCTCAGTTGACATAAAAAGCAAACATTTCTTTCCTCATTGTTTTTATTGTGTCTCAGCACCTGAAACTCCTGTCACCCGGCTTCCCCTCCTGCTTTGTAGAACTGTAGACTTTCCCACCAAATCTGCAATTATTGATTTATCAGTGAAACCAACTCGATGCTCTGCTGAGTTACAAAGCCAGGCCAGGAGCTTGAAAGGCTGCTCAGAGCCTCAGGATTCATGCTAGAAATGCCTTCTTCTCAAATGACATTTTCTTGACTCATCTTTAATAGATCGAGTTCATGGATTCCTAGGTAGCTTTAGCATTTTGAATGACTATAAGATTTCCTTTGGTCTTGGGCAAGCAAGCTATTTACATGACTATTCCTTTAAGAGACCATGTACCTTGGATGTCATGGATAATGAAAAGTGCCACAAAAATATCGTTTGCATGGCTTAGGTTCATTTCTGACAAGGAATTGAGTAAAAATTAAGGCCCTTGTGTAATACTTTTTATTGTCTCATGTAATTGCAAACAGATCCTGGAAATTAGGGACATTTTTTTAAAGTTAGAAAGTAGGTTTAAAAATGCATGAAATTGTTTTCATACAGTCTTCCTAGCCTGTGTTCATTTTTTAAATGGTTTACCTGTAGCAAAATTGTATTTCTAATTCTGTAAATCCTAAAGCACTTTCTTTGTTTTTGACAAACAATATTCTGTTATTCAAATTTCTATCTGATCTCTTTTACATTATCTCTGACTCTTACCCTTGTATCACATTACTCTATTCTTATTCAGGTTTTCACTGGTTCAGTATAGTTGCCTGGTGTGTTTCATTCACGTCATGTTTCTCTTCTCTGAATGAATCCAGACCCTCTGTGCACTTCTTTCTCCCTGAGCTTCTCCTGCCCAGAACTTCCTTTATTCACATCGGCCCTCTCGTTTTACTTACATTAATTTATTTTCCTGCTTTGTTTCTCTCATTTTCATATAAAATTCTTGTATGTAAATCACCTTTTCTTGCTTCTTTCTATTTCAGTGGTGTGTCTTTGTAGCTTTATTTCAAAATTTAGTTCTATAGAACTAATGTTTTCAAATGAAGGAAAGAAATGAATTTTTTTTTCCTTTTCTTTTTCTTTTTTTTTTTGGGTGAAGATCATTGTGGAGTTTTTATTTGATTTTGAACCAGATGGACTTATTTTACCCTGTTTTGCCATTTTACTATTCTAAATTGTTAGATCAGTGGTGGTGTTTTTCAAGGATTAATTTTTATTAAGTCTTGATTTTCATGTTGTGTTAACCTTTTCCTTCCCCCCAGCCAAAGCATCATAATCCTTTTTCTGTTTATTTAACTGGTTAGTTTTAATAACATGATCTCTCAGGCTCTTATTTTATCCTTGATTTCCTGCCCTTTTATTCATCTCTTTTTTTTTTTTTTATTACTTCATTATCCTCACTTTACCTTACATCTTTTGCTATAATTAATAGTAAACGAATGATACTGTCCTCCAAATTCTGCTAACAAATAATGCTGGGAAAGAAGACATTTGTTTACTGAACATTGAGGAATTCGTCTTGGATTTTTAAATTCTGCAGTCATGATTCTGGGTGTGGGGTCATGAAGGCAAGTGTTCAGATTGATTCTTAATTTGAAATGAAGCCCTACACATAAATTATAATGAGAGGACATGGTTCTCCATTTACACAGGTAAATTCAATTATACCTGTTGGCCAGTAGGTTGGGCCAAGAGTGTGTGCATGTGTGTGTGCATGTGTATGTGGGGTGTGTGTGTGTGTGTGTGTGTGTGTGTGTGTGTGTGTGTGTGTACGTACACACTTTGGGAGCAAGTTTGGTGATCTATGTGGCCAGCCAATGTTGTTTTCAGTGGCTTCTCTTGGTCAGGACAGAAATAGACACTTGGGTCAGAATGAAGACTTGTTCTAAAACTCGGTAGTGGTATTCCTTCTCTCTTCCCATTTTCAAACCATTTTCTTTCTTTCTCTCAGTTCCATTTTCTCCAGCAGTGTCACCATTTCCAAATACCTTCCACCTTTGTCTTTTCCTCTCCTTTTTTGCTTTACTGCTGTC
This sequence comes from Macroglossus sobrinus, assembly GCA_004027375.1. Taxonomy (NCBI): domain Eukaryota; kingdom Metazoa; phylum Chordata; class Mammalia; order Chiroptera; family Pteropodidae; genus Macroglossus; species Macroglossus sobrinus. The sequence goes on from PVKZ01000409.1 coordinate 675,268, forward strand.
AGATAGTTAAAGAATTTCATTAAAGAGGATGGGATGCTTTTGTCAGCTAGCCTCTCTTTAATAAATTCTGTACCCTCTGGAAAATGTCAGAATTTTTGAAAAGTAAATGAGAGGACAACTATGAAATCCCAAACCAGAAACACTCCCACCTTTACACAGAAGGCTTTCAGGAAGAGAAGCCCCCTCGAATCCAGGGAGGAAACAGGATCTGGGAGTGGCAAAAGGGACGCGGTTAAACGTGGTCCAGATGCAGCTCAGTCCAGGGGGAGGCCTGGTGCTTGGTCATTTGGATGGCCGTGCTCCTCTCACCTCCCCTTTTCCGTGCCCTCCTCCAGGCTCATCCTAGGCCCTCCCACCCCTAGGCAAGCCGCAGGCCTTTCTGTACACAGCTGTGGGTCTGAGTTTCATATAGGCAGCATGAAGTTCCCTCTCTTCCTCCTAGTATGCGTCCTGTGCTGTGGTCCTGCTTGCTCCTTGTCTGTCAGATCGCAGTTGTGATGCTGTCAGCTGTGTCTGACCAATCAGCAAACAACACCACAGGATGAAATTTAAACAATGCAGATGCTCAGATACAGGGTTATGTTGACTGGACCACGAAGGGAAAGCTGAGGTAAGGTCAGAGTCTCCCCAAAGTGATTATCCCGAGCCTGCCTGATCTGACACCTTTTCAGCTCCACTGTGCTGCTTTGGCTTGTACGCTGCCCATGTGCTTCGCCTTCCTTCTTTCTTCCCTGCCATTCACCAGAACTTTCATTTTAATTTGCTGCCCTTGTTACTTTACCCCTTCATTTATCCACTTCCTTTTCTCTTGGGTCTGTGCTGAGTGTCATTATGAATGTTCCTGGGTTGCCTCTAGGAAAATGCCACTTGTGCAGGGCTTTTGTGGAGACACTTTTAGGAAGAGACAACTGCTGAAAATCTGGGCAAACGGGTGGAATCGACAGACCTTATTTATTTTCCCTCTGGGACAATGAAATTTTCATTCGGTTACACCCGTGGTTTTCTTTCTTACCATTGAGATGTATTGAATTGTAAATTGAGCTTAAATCATCTTTTTTTGGGAATCATTTTAATTAGAAAAGATATAAATAGATAGGACCTAAATAAGGATGAATCAGTCAGTCCTTGAGAATTTGGGGAAAGAAAGAGTGGATATCTGCCCCCCTTTTTACAATTCGCAGTGTTGGCTTGCAGGGTTACTGCTCGCAAAAGGAGAACGTTGTAGCGCTTTCCTCTTCTGTTTTAGGTATTTATTTGGTCCTTTTTATAACTTAGAGTGTTTACAGGGTTCTGTATTCCCTGGTCCCATCTGGAAAATATTTAAACTTCATAAGATCTATAAGACTAAAATATCACATATAATGGGATAGGCAGAAGGAAGAAAATTAGACGCAGTGAGTGTGTTTAGAATAAGTCAGTTGTTTGTTCGGAAGCGGCTGCTAGAGGAATTGGAACAAATAGCGGCGTGCGGTGAATGGTTGGGTCCAGAGCTGTTCATTTCACCACAGAATGAGCCTTGGTTTGTAAAACTGACATTCTGTTGTGACTTCTAAATCCAAACAAATCTCTGCAAATTTCTGCCCGATCGAGTTAATAAGAAAATATATACATGCAGAGGCAAGAGCCGGGCGCTACTTGTAGTTCTGTCAGTGTCGGTGGAAATAAGAGACGGATTGTACCTACTGTATTACATGCAACCCGCAATTGCCAGGATCTCCAGCTCAGTGGGTTTTTCTTGATTTTTTTTCCCTTCTATGCGAACAATGGGATGCAAAAAAGAGGTTCCAAAAAGCAGACCGGCAAATACGGGATTGGAGCCCCTTCTCTTCTAATTGCCCTGTAATTGGGAGTGGTTTCCACGTTCCCACTATCACACTTGCAGCAGGAGAGGAAGACAGATGTGGTTTAGCAGGAACTGCCTCTCTCCAGGCCGGATGTGCTGTGGGACCAGGAGGTCGTTCCCCACTTGCAGGCCTGTGATCTGCTTCACACCTGTGCTCATTTTTCCCCATGATCGATGACCTTGTATTAACCCGGAGTGACCTTTCCCCTTCGCCTGTTCTTTGGGACTGGCTCTTGGCTAGTGGACTCTCATTTTTTCTCTGATTTACAGGTGGTTACTGGAGCCACATACACTTGTTTTTCATGGTGCACAGTGCACTTAGCAGCCCGGCAAGACCTGCAATTTCATCCCTCTCAAGGGGCTGAGAAGGGGATTGGGAGGTGGGGGTGCAAAGGGAGAGGTTGCTGTTCGCATGTGCTTTTCTATTTTGTGGCTCATATGGTATCAATTACCATTTGATGGCAACGCCAGGCCTGAGGCCCTTTGCATGTTTGTCCTGTGAGAAAGATCTGGAAGAACCGACATATGGTTTTGATTGCAGCAATTGCAGGTTGATAGAATGAACGCAGGGGTGAGGTGGGTGGGTTTTCCTTCCGGCCCTTTCCACTCTGGGTTGCTAATGTGCTTTGCTTGTGGAACTGGTCTTTTCATCATCCAACCCCTCCCCACTCCCCCCACCAGCTCCCTACCACTTTGCATTCCTTGCCCCTGCCTCCTCTGACTTCCAAATCCCCACCAGAAACATGTGGCCCACATTAAGGACCTTCAATTAAAACAAACAAAATAATTGTCTGCCCTTCTGTTAAAATCCCAGAGCAGGTCAGTCCGTCAGGATGATCAGGATTATGCTAAAGTTAAAAAACAAATGGGTGGTGGGGAGTGGGTTCCCTCTAGAAACGTGGGGCATGTTTTAAGATGGCTATTAGTTCAGGTTGTTAAACATTGAAATGATGCTGAAAAATGGCAGCGATAGAGATTAATATATCTGTGTGTGTGTGTGTTTCATTCAGAAAACACCCCTTTGAATTCGCTTTAGCATGTGCTGCATAGGAGCAACAGTTCTTTGAGGTTCTATCTCCCTGTGCATCTCAGAACATGAAATGGAAAAGCCAGTGTGGGTGTGTATGTCTGCCTGCTTCGGAAGGGAGATGTTAGAGACCCATCTCTCCCATACACAGTACTCCTCTTACTCAATTTGTGACGGTGGGGGGTACCCGGGGAGAGACTCCTCATTACTGCTTCTCAGCAGGGATTGCATCTGCGAGTTTGCCAAGGGAAGGTCTAGTATTGGGGAACAGAGAGGCGAAAAAGGGAAAAGAACATTATAGACACTTTTAATGCTACCCATGAAAATGTTTTCCCCCGCCCTCCAAGTAACATTTTTCTATAATGCTCTCAAATTAACATGTCTTGTAATCTGTTCTACAGATGGGTAGTCCATGAGGCTGCCTTTTTCACTTCAGCTATTGCATTTCAAAATATTACTCACAATTAGTAATTTATATAATTTCAAAAGATAATATAGTATCCCAAGAAGTTTTTAAAACGTGAGATGAATTATTAGTTCTAAAGGCCACCTATTGAAGCCTAATTACAGTACTTTGTGATCTTTATTAAGAGGTGGTAAAAACTTAAAATATAAATTACTGATTAAATTGTAGAGATGTCTGTATGGTAGACTCCGTAGAGAAAACTGATCATATTTTTATTCGACTATATCTTAAGACATTTGCCTAAGACTACATTTTTTCTTTGCTCAAGCTTTCTCCTCCTAATATACAGATTGGTTTGCTAAATGATCATGGTTTTTTTTTTTTTTATCAGTCTTGGTAATGATTATATTTTGCTATTTGGTAATCTTCTTACAGTTTAATAAAATTTTGTCTTCTGAGCTATTTGAATTTATAGCAACAAGTGATTAATAGCTTTGCTCTAGGAACATATTTTAATACTGGCTGTTTATTTGACTGGTATTTAACGGATACATATATAACCTTAAATCACCCATCAGTTTGACAGCTTAAGACTTAGCATTTCTACTTGCCGTTCATGCCATATTAGCTGTTTTCAAAGAGTAGTGTGCTGAGAAGACCAATTTGGTGATTTTTAAAAATATATATATATATTACTTTCCTGAAATATATAGTATTGGAAGCTCGTAGCAAATAATATATCGTATGGGTTGTTAGCCTACCTTAGAACACGTTGGGTCGGTCACTTAACAGCAGCTGTGCTGGAGAGATATTTGATTTGAGAAGACTTTTTGAATCTTCCCAGCCCTAACACCATTCTGGTTTTGAAATGAGAAAATGGAAAAGAGTTTTAGGGGAGAGAGATATCTCAGCTTTGAAAGGTGGTATAGGTAGAAATCTTTTAGCCCTTCTCATATTAACCAGCATTTCTAATCTGTCCCCCCAACAGAGGACGAAGAATCTGATGAGAATGTGGGTTTATATTTTAGAGACACACTACAGAGGCATGAGATAGTTTTAGATACTAGCTATCTGCTTCTTGCTTAGCATTAATTTGGTTTTTTGGAATGAAATTTAGGAAAGCTTGCAGGGGAGGCAACTTTTTTTGTATACTATTTATTTTTTTTAATCTACTACTATTAAAATATGATTCAGTCTTTTATAGGATTACTGTATTCGATAGTGTCTTTAAAATGATTTATGTAAACAGCAACAGTGCTAAAAGATGAAAAGTACCACTACATGTGCTTATATATTTGGTGCTGAATCCTTTTAAAAGAAAAGAAAAAAAACCTGCATCGTCAAAAGTCTGACTGTAGGGATCCTCAAACTCTGTCCTTGGAAGTCCTGAAAATTACTAGTGTTCTTTTTTTAGTTTGTAGTTACTCACAGTGAAATATTTATAAAATTACGTTATGGTGGGTTTTTTTAAATGTATGCAAACAACTACTAGATCACACTTGAATCGGAGTTGCTTTTATAAATTGAGGAAGGAGAAGGCCTGCAAAATTCTTAGGGGGATGAAAATTGCACTTGTTTTCTCGGGACTGTCCAGGAAAGGTGAAAACTACTCTCCTCTCTGAATGCTGAGCCCCCCGCCTTGTACGTCCCCTCACCCCCAGGCCCCTGCCACAGGCCCCAGGTACAGAATGCATTCATTTAATCTTTGAAGGGCTCCTTGCCTGTCTTTCAGGGTCTGTTATTGTCCATACGCTGCAAATATGCACTGCTATGTCCACAAGGAAGACATTACAAACATGGAGAAGGGCCATGCCAATTATGAGCAGGAAAAGACCTAGTCTGCCAACTATAGAATTATACTCAGACTTCACGCCATCCACCTTTTGAACAAAATTTGAACCTTTGAGGAAAAAATATTGGGGGTTCTGATGAGCTTTCTCTCCTGCTCTTTTTTTACTCTTTGCAAATTATGACTTCCTGATCCTAAGGGGGTAGGGGGGAACCTCAAAGGAAAAACTCAACAGGCTTCCTAGACATCAAATAGTTCATACAAAACAACATTCTGATGACTTGCATGTAAATAAATCAGAAACATATGAATTAAGCTTCTCTCGAAATACATATGAGCTAAAAAATAGAAGTGCTGAGAAAATGTGTTTTGGTTTTTGCTGAGCCCATGACATTGTATGAGACATTGAACAAACACAAAGCACAGCTCGGCTTCTCCACTCATAATATTATCCCAGTTCAATGGCTCATCAGTTTGCCATGTGCCTAAACACGAGCCACCTTTGGTGTGCTCCCCCACCTTAATTACTTGCAGTTCAAACATTTTTCAATTAGAAGTTCAAAAATAGCATCACATTTCAAGGAAATGCAAATCTTAGCATTTTCTCACCCAGTTGGCTCACGTCAGACTATTTTAGAAAATACCACAGATCATGTTACCTTAGGAACAGTCATACTGGAATGACCGTCTTTAGCGGAATGGGTATGTAGCAGAAGAAAAGCATTATTATTAAGAAACTGGCCCTGAAGTTGATGCTGCCTATCAAATCAGTGATAAAGCACCACAGGTAAATAACCTCATGAAGAGGAACGGTACCCTCTCCTGGCATTACTGTGGGGACCCAGTCGTGCACTGCCCAGATCTTGACCTCAGAGATCCTGCTCTTTTTCATTCTGAGCTGCGTGGCCTTGGAAGCAGGGGGAGTTTGCCTTCTTTCTCTCACACTGCATTTGAGAGAGCTAACGTGAGGGATTCTAAGTCCTGGGACAGTAACAGTCCTTAGTGCCCTCAAATCCTCTCTCCTTGATACCTTGTTCCTCGACATCTAGCTGTAAGTACAGGAGCTGAATACAGGCAAATTTAGGAACCGAAAACATCCAGAGCTTCAGGCTTCTGCTGCTGAAAGTAAGTCACTGACAGTGCACTTGAGTGTAATCCTGTATCTATCTGTTCTCCGCACCAGCACTATCACTTGAGATTATCAGTTCGAATTTATAGAGGCTGTAGATTTCATCTTTCCTACTTAGGGATTGCTTATTTTGGTTGTTTAAAAAAAAAAAAAACATTTTAATGTTCTTTTCCTAACTCCTTCACTCAAAAAGTGATAGGCAGATTGAATTGTTACTATGAGTCAGGTGCTGGAATATAGCTCTGAACAAGACAGACATCAGACAAGTAAACTTAGAGCTATCTTTAGTCTAATAATACACCAGTTGGGGGAATATAGGCTGCTAAAGGTAGGCAGAGGAGGGGCACCTATCCCACATTTATTTGGCCTGCAGGAAGTGAGTTTCAAGGATGAGTGGAAATTAAGTAGACAAAATGCAACGGTAATAACTGGATCAGAGGACAGAATGGCATACATCATAATCCAAAAGTAGTCAGGATGGCTAACGGTCCTGCTGCAAAACAATGATAGTAAGAGATGGCACTGAAATAATAAAGAGTGGCCAGGTCATAAAGTGCTTTGTGTACCCAGTAAAGTAGTTTAGATTTTATCATGAATATAATGAGGAGCCCGTCAAATGGGCGTGCCCAAGAGGTCATTGAATTTAAAAGTCCGGAGGGCTAGGAGGAACGTCAGGAAGACGTAGTCACAGAAGATGAGGAAAGCAGATCTGACTAGGAGGAGGAAGTAGTGGACAGTGCCGGATGTTACTGAGAGATAAAAATGGCATTTGGCTGCAATATCCAGGAGCTTTCTGGGGCAGGTTCATTGGAGTCCCGGGTGTGGCAGTAAGGTAAAAATGTGAGAAAAAGCCATGGCAAGAAGCTTGTCTGTCATCATTGACATCATTATGTCATCATCACTGGAAAATGAGCATTAGGTGTCTTATCTACCAGATAGAGAGAGTGATGGAAAGAATGAGACACACACACCTCAGGGGGTTGGAACATGCTTGGGAAAGTAGACCATAAATAGAAAACAGAAGACAGCAATACAAGTCAGAAGACGTGCAAAGGGCAGAATGAGCTGCACAGACCAATCAGCTGAAGTGGGGCCTGAACAAACCCATGAAAGAATAGAAGGAATTAGATGGCAGGTGAAAAGGGAGAGTTTTTAAGTGGTAAATGCAGCTGGAGTTGTGTATTCTATGTTATGCCTCCTTTTCACAGTCCAATCTGTTTTTGAGTTCCCGTCAAATGGAAATAGTAGAAAAACACTATGAAAAGTTAATGTGTGGTCTTAACCTGCTTGCGACTTCTGTTTCAAGTTTCTCAATATTTTTTGGAAATTAAGTCACAGACTGAGTCTCTGTCATAGTTTCAAGCAATCTTTATTTTTAAAGTCTGGACACAGAAACTAAGGAACAGATAACACAAAAATAGCAAGTCAGAAATACTCATAAATTCTACATGGATGAGTTCCTCGAGAAATTTTGCACATCTAATGCTGGACATCTGTGGAATCACAGCATTGTATCTTTTACATCTGTGCTATCTGTGTGTGGCATCTTCTTCCCGGTATCACACAGGGGTTCGCGCTCATGTGCTGTACCTGACAGAAGTCAGTTATCATTCTGAGGACAGATCTTCTCAACAAAGATACCTAAAGCATAGTTTCGTGAGGCCCGGCAACACCAAAAATCTGCTGTGTAAACTTTGGAAGTGAAGGAAAGAACTGATCCTCTTTTACTTTGGCTGCTTCCTTGTTTGTTTAATAAATATTTATTGGTCACTTGCTGTGGGCAAGCCATTGCATTTGAGCCTATAGTATTTTATGGGAAATAAGGCACATGTAATTCATTAAAAAATTTGTAAAAATTCATACAAATTTTTGAAGCACAGTGCTGGAAAATTTTAAGGTTAAATATATTCAATTAAAATTTTTTAAGCTCGGTCTCTTCCAAAAGTTTTTTGGTATATAGTCCTGTCTATATTACAGCACTAGAATGCACTGCTATTTGTACTTGTTAGAAAAAGGGATGTCTAGGTTGTCCACATATCAAGAAGTTTTCTGTTAAAGAAAATAGGTTCATCACCATCAAAAATATGTTTTAAGCATGATTAGATGCTGAACATGCTATACAAATTAAGTGACCTTGAAGTCTGTACTCTTCAATGTGTTTTCTCAGTGTGTGATCTTGTTTTATTTGTACTGAATATCTATGTAGCAGCAGAAGTTAAGATCTGATTTTCCAGATGAATATCATAAGATTGAGAGACCCTGAATGACCTCTGGTCAATTAATTAGTGATAGAGTCCAAACTCAAAAGGTAGCCTCCTGCTCCTCAGAGCACATTTGGGACTTCTTTCTATAGCTGGTTTGCTCATTTAAGACAATGAGACTGTCGCCTAAGACAGTTTTGGCAGTGAGGGAGAATCATAAATTTATTTCCTTGGTAGAATGAAGGACACTGAATTTGCTGACAAGAGATCATGAGTGACTTTGGTGAGAGAGCAGTTTTTATTTCAGGGGGAGGGCAACCTCCTCTCCTGAGGAGGTTGAATCAAATATATTCAACCAAATATAAGGGCATAAATTAATATAAACTTTATTTAGCTACATTTTAGCTAAATTTTTCATATTTAGCTAAATTTTTCATCTAGTAACTGGTGACAAGTCTTACTGCTTAAGAAATATGGCCCTTTATTAGTCCTCTCTGCTACTGGAATACCATTTCACTACAGATGGCTCCTCACTAAGTGCGTGTGTGTGTGTGTGTGTGTGTGTGAAGGACAACACAAATTATGGGCCTGGTACAATGTTTTGTTTTAATTGAAGTGAAATTCACATAACATAAAATAACCTCTTATTAAAGTGAATGATTCAGTGGTATTTGGCACATTCACAGTGTTGAGCAACCACCACACGCATCTAGTTCCAAACATTTTCATCACCCCCAAAGGAACCCCCATATCCATTAAGCAGTTTCTTCCTATCCCGCTGCTGCTAAGTTCTATAAACTTTTAATTTTATCCTATATGCAAACATACACACACACACAAACGATACACATATCTTATCTATCAAGAGATGAGAAACGAATTTCCAGATCTATGTAGAGATTAAAAAGTTCTGGACAGAGGACCTAATGTGCCCTGAGTACTATATATATTGGATGTTTCTTCATCAGGAGAAAGAAAAAGGGGAACATTCCTTGCTTCTTTTTAACCTATCTGTTTATTTCTCTTCTGTTCTGACTAGATACTAATTTATCAAGAAAGGAAAAAAAAGAAGATACCAATTTGGAGCCTTTTATTATGTAAAACTCTTCTTGTAAAACATTTTCTCACTGATTTCATCAACATTGTGAATTTAAACCTCTTCCCTTATATTAAGGTTATGCAATCATCAGGATTTTACATTTCTGTGTTAAAGATTTAAAATTGAACAAAGTAATTTAGTTATCAAAGGTTTCATTTCTCGGAAATCAAAGGGAGATTCTTACTGTAATTTTGGTTGTTAAAGAAATTACTGTTGTTTATATTAATTTATGCCCTTATTATCCCAGGAATATATTTGATTCAACCAGCAGAAGATCTTTAAAATTAGGAACAACTAGATCGAGTGAAACAAATTCTGAAATATAAATATTAGACAAAGTTGACTTATATTTTAAATGTGCCTGAACAAATGAACTATTTACTTTTGGCCACATGTTCTTCTATTGCCCACTCCTATTTCAAGAATATTATGGCCCTTTATTAATTCCTCACCTCCTTTAAGAAGTTTTCTTTAAATAACCCTATCTAGAATATCCTAGATGATTTTTTTTACATTTTTTATATAAACATTTTATACAAAATATTACTCACTTCCGTACATTTTCGAGTTGCTTGGTATACATCTTAAATCTCTCAACTTGCTCCTAATGAAAATTCTGGACTCCTAACTTTATTTTATTTTTTTTAATGTGCCAAAGCACCTGGCCTTGTGCTAGCTAGAAGCTCTGCTGTGAATTAAATCAGTGAAATATTGCTAGCTGTTTTTACCTAAATGTTTGCCAGGGTCTGAGGCCAGGGTCTGGGGTGGGGTAGGTGTTTGAATGGATAGAGAGGTGGCCGGTTGGACGTAGATGTTGACAATTTGCATACATTTAAAAAATTTATTTCAATTTGTGCCACATAGTTATACATTTGGTTTATTTCGTGCTTTTGTTTTCGGTTCAAAGTAGTTAGGGCCATAAGTTTTGACAGAAAAAAAGATAACATACTTTTTTCAGCTTTGTGAAAGGGAGAATGGGATAATAATTTTATAGTGTACCATGGCAGTGATTCCTCTTCAAAACTACCAGATTGAAAATTCACTGTTCGTAACAGTTCTCTTGGTAAGCAGAAGATTAAGGCATCTGTTTGAAGCACCCAGAGTTAAGTTTGATGCTTCACATTCCAGCATAGAGTTCGTCTGTAACTCTACTTAGCATCATTAGTAGATATCATTTACTAATATGAAAATTCGATCTCCAGATCCCTTGGACTGTAGGTGATTTGGAGGGATGTTCTGATTAAGTATTAACAATTCTGACCTGGGATTTAGAAGGGAAAAACCCAGGATATAGCCCCAACCTGCCCTCATAGAGCCATGGGAAGGGAAGGCATTTTCTCTCAGCTTCTGTTTCTTAATGTATAAGATGGGTGAGATGGTTGACCTTGTGGGTAATATACCTCAAAATGATTATTAAATACGGTAATAATGGATGCAGGAAAGCCTTATAATTCAAAATACTGTGGAGATACAAAGTTTTTATAATGATTAATCATAGAATTTCACCAAATTTCCTTTTAATTTCCTTCCAAGGTCAAAGAAGGTATCTAGACAAGTACATTTCTTCTTCTGTGAATCGTTTCTTGGAGTATACAGCTAGTCTTTTCAATATCTGTTAGAATCTTGGTCTCGCTATCTTTTCATTCTTGCTTGGGTCTCTGTTCTTGAAAGTATGTCTTTCCGCTTTTGTTTCCCACGACTTTTTACCTAATCTCTCTTGCTTCCTGGGATGGAACATGTATGGAGTAATGCTTGGCCCTCTGGCCACCTGTGATGATCATATGCAAACACAGCACTAAAGACACTTGGGATTGGAGGAGGAGGGATGAACACATAGGGTTGCACAAGGTCAAACTAGAAAATAATTAGTACTTTAAAATACTTCTTGAGAAAAGATGTGAGACGTCATCACATCTAAGTGTAGTGACTACTTACAGCCTGGAACAGCATTTCGCAAGATGGGGGATGATGGAGATGGTTGGAGAGCAGGTTTATGGCCACAGAATTTTTGTCCAGGGATGTAGGCTTTTACCCCTTATAGTAATGCCCATTGACTAAGGTCTGCAGAAATGAAATTAATGTGTTTATCCCAATGGTACTGAAACTTTTTTGAGATTATTTAGATCCCTTTTTAAAACTCATCAATAAACATCCAGTGAAGGATTTCAGCACTAGATTTTAGGCATCAACCTGTGGACCTGGGTTCAAAGGGATAAGGGTGGGGAATGGTACTTTCAGGACTTTTAAATATGGACTATTATAGGTAATTGCCTTCACCTTCTAAAGAAAGCTCAGCCCTAAAACACATCGAGAAATGAAATAAGCTAAAATCTGTTTTGTCAGAACCAATGAATATTTTCTTTCTGTTATGTTAGCTTGACATCTGTCTTGTGTTTGATCATTCATTCTTGCATGCACTTAGTAATTACTTGAGCCTGTGCTGTGCCAGGTACTACACACACAACTCACAGCTCACCTGTACATTTTTTTATTATGCTTTTTTTTTAACCTTATTGTTTCTGCCATTGCCTCTCCTCAGCAGGCCTACTTACTATTCAATGGGGTATAGGAGAATTAATGATAATCGACATTGGAATAAACCTAAAATTAATTTCTCTTTTTATTATAGCATCTTAGAATTTATTGTCATCTGAAAAACATGCGTCCCTCATTTAATTGATGAAACAATGCCTGCAGAGGTCACAGAGCTATTTATTGGCAGAAATAACCAACATTATTTTGATGTTCTAACACCTCCTGATAAACAGTAGTTGTCATCTAAATAAAGCAAAGAATTGGTAGCCAAAGAGACAAAAATAGTATTGAGATGGGAGATGATCCTTTAGAAATAATTGACAATCACGAACGTGATATGTAGCTATAAACAGAGATATAAATAATTTAGTTACATCTGTTTAAGATTGAAGATAACTAGAAATAATAAGAGAAATAAGTTGCTTCTTAACATTACCTTTAATTTCTGATGAGCGGTTAATAAATAAAAGCTTGGAAACAACTTAGGTGTTTAGAACATACTAAAGAGTTGTGATGCGCTTAATATCTACAATCCTTTATCTGTGCCAGTCCTGAGGCTGGGGATGAAGCCAGTTCTCATGCGAATGAATAACAAAAGGAATGTAACCAGGAAGAGATCAGGCCTCACCTGGACCAAATGTTACACAATTAACTGTTTCAAGAGTTCTTTAGCCAGGTGTAACTTAATCAGTTTAAGGCGTTCTCAGTGAGGTGCTAATAATGTTGGCAGTGGACATTCCTATGATATACCACGTTGAAAGTAATAGCAAACATACACTGTCTGTTTAGTTAGTGCCAAGAGCAAGAGAAATGCAGGTGTTAAAAATAAAAAGAAGTATTTGGAGCCAGAGGCTAGTATACATTAGACGGAGCTATATTCACACTTCATTCGAATGTTCTAAGTAATAATATGGTGCTTTTTATCAGTTTAGTGTCCTAGTATTTCACCATTATAGCCCAGTGTAGCTTTCAGCAGATTGCTTAACCTCTGTCTTTAGTGTTGTTAAACAAGAGTATTAATACTTTCTGCCTCTGTGCTCGATTTCATGTCTGGAAGATAGATGGACGGTCCTCTTGTAACTGCACACAAGAAGCTCCTTTGTGCTTCCCGGATCGAAATCACCTTGTGTTCTTCCGTTCAGGCAAAACGGCATTCTCAGGCCTTTGGCTGCTAAATGGTTAGGGAGTATAGGGGACCCAGGATTCTGCAAAGCTGGGTTTTGTTTGGAGGCCGTGAACATCCTGGAGTGAAGCCTTTGCTATCAAGAGATAATGCAGAGTAGTGGTTAAAAGCTCAAACTCTAAAAAAAAGACTACGATTTTGAATCCCAATTTTTTTTTTACTTAGCCATCTGAGTTTGAGCAAGTTACTTAACCTCCCTATGACTCAGATTCCTTATCTGTAAAATCGAGATGCTAAAACAATAGGATTAGCGTAAAGACAAAACGATTATATGCACAATTTTGCTGGAACAGTGTCTAGTGTGTTGTAAGTAAACTGTTAGTTATTTTTATCATTGTCATCATTTTATCATGACAACTGTGACAAGAGCTTGGGGCTGGCAGGAATTGGGACTAGGTCCTTTTCCAGCTCTGGAGAGTGTTAAGCTGTGATTCCATAATAAATTACCTCTTTCTTTCTAATTGGTAACTTCCTACATACATCTCTGAGATAGTTGTAGGATAATATGTAAAAACAACTTAAAATCTCAAATGTGCTGTATCTATGATATCGTAGCAGAGTGAACCTAATCATACCTCTCCTGACATTTTTATTCCTCAGGCTTGCAAATATAGCACATTGAAAATACTTCTGAAATAATAGCACACTGTGTGGATTTAAATTACGATAATATTGTTATACAGTTATTGTTATATAGTCTTTTTAATTGATGCAGGATTTTTTTCTTCCTTGTAAATTTCAGTATTTGTCAAAGGCCGTATGGACTCTTTTTTTTCTTTTTTTGAAATTTGAAATTTGATTTAGAGATTTGAAAAATATACTGCAGCTAGCTATAAAAATAACATATAAGAAGAGTATCCTTGCTTTTCTCTTTGAAGAGAAAAAAGAACAATGTAGGGCTGTCTGGCCATAAAGAATGCCAGATTTTTTTTTGTAGCTCCTAGAATGCTTTGCATGCAAGAGACACACACTTGAAAATGAGTCCAGCTCACTCTTTCACTGTATCATCCTGAGCTTGCCTCAGGCTGGTAGAGAAGTATATGGGCTGCAGTCTGCCCATCCCTTGTCCTTACGTAGCTCCCGATCTGTTGTAGTTTACTCAGGCCCTGCTTCCCCTTCCTGTTGCTTGCTCTTGGGTCTTTTGCTATCTCTCTGTTATATAATTTGATCTATAAAGATACGAGTACAGAAGGGGAATTGAAATTCTTACAGTTGTACTACTACTTAACACAGAACAGGAAATTTGGTGTCTGAGAAGGATAAAACTCTTGGCTGTAACTCGTTTATCAGATTTAGCTTCAGACTTAATTTACTCATGAACAGATCAAAACTCAGCTGATGTTTAAAAGGGCAGAAAAATTACATGTGATATTTGTGATGGGGCGTATGGAATTTATGTTCAAAGAGATTTGTATTCTAAATATATTACATATTCAAGGAATTTCTTTGAGGGGGATTATATACATACTCTTTTTCGTGTGTATGTTGTAATACAGTATGGTAGAGTGAAGATAGGTCATTACTTTTTAGAAATAAAATATGAATATCATATACATGAATGGTACATTTTACACACATTTAAATAATTGTGAAAAACATTGTTATTAGATTACCAATAAAGATAGTTTAAGGAGTAAGGATTCTTCATACTGGGAGTTATTTTAGGTCACTTAAAACTATTTGGTTAATTCCTATAAAAGCTTCAAGTGATTTAAATAGGAATAAAAGTTTCACAATTTCAACAGGTCACACACCTGAAATGTTCCCTTTTAAAATTAAGCATCTATCTGTCCATATACTGTGGACATTTATGTGTTATTTCTAAACAGATTTTCTGTTTATGTTATAATAATGCAAATTGGAAATGAAGTACAATCTCTTTCCATTAGTAAATATTCCTTGACTTGGCAATATATATTGAGAACATATCAAGTGAATAATTTTTATTCCTTTGTTTGCCTTTGTTTTTCTGCTCTTTTGGGTTGATTATTGCCTTACTACTATATGCCCCTGAGCATTATTCACTGCCTTTAAACCTTATAACTTACTCAACTCTGTTACTTGAATCTGTTTATTAACCTTCCTTCTCATTTTACTGTTCATTAGAATATACAAGTTATAAAGTTTTTTGTTTTAAGAACTTTAGAAAGGAGAGTGCCAGGAGGACTGGACAAAAAGTCAGGAGCCCTGGGCTCTGTTAGGGCCCTTGGGTGAGCCCTTTAGCCTTGTTTTTCTATTTTATAAGATGAGGTTGAACTCATCTGAGCTTTAACTACATGATGCCAAGAGTTAAGACAGAGAACAGCAAGTGGAAAAGTTGCATGAATGAGAAAGGAACAACTGTTAAGAAGTGATACAAAATACATTTTTTAAAAAGTAATAAAAATGGAGAGTAGAAGGGAGAGACCCAGTTACTAATAATGTGAAAACATGTGATCAGAAAAAGTTAAAAATCTGTTTGACTTTTATTGTCTAAGGAAAGTGATCATACCATCTTTAACTATAATTCCTTTGCCAAAGACATTAGAAGTCAAGGGAAAAATTGCAGTTAAAGAGTTTCTTACTTCTATTTCCTACACATCCAGAAACCTGGGGTCACAGATACTCTTCTCTGATGCTCTACTTGATAGAAAAAGAATTTTGGTAGACGGTTATACAAAAGACTTTAAATAATGCATGAGGAACTCTAAAAGCAATAAATAAAACTGAAATCTAAATATTCTGCCATTCAATAATGTCAGCATTTAGTTGTGAGGATATTTAGTCTGCTAGGTACTAGGGATACATAGAAATTTGCCTCTCCCTCTTGTCCACTGGAAGAGTTCTTACTTTTGCAGCCTGAAGGCAACAGCGAGTCTTAAGTGAGTTCGTGTTATTCTGATAGCTGCTCTGACAGAGGGTGACACACATGGCCAGGTAGGATTCTTCATCAACAGGCATGACTCTAAACCAGCCCTTCCGATAGAATTTTCTGCCATGGTAGAAATGTTCCATGCTAGTGATGTCCAGTATGAGAGCCAATGGCCGCGTGTGGCTATTGAGCATTTGAAATGTGGCCACTGTGACTGAGCGACTGAATGTTTAACTCAATTTAATTTTAATTAAGCTTAATTCACATAACCACATGTTACTAATGGCTATGGACAGCCTCATTCTAGACACATTAAAAATATCTGTAAGCAATAAGTAGCACTTACAACAAGATGTAGATAATATCCTTTATTGAGTGCCTACATCAGATTAGAAATTATGCGTGACACCTATTATCTCTGCTCAAGAATAGTCCCATCTGACAAATGAGGAAACTGAGGTTCAGAGAGTTAAATTGCTTTGTTACGTCCTCACAGCTAATTGTGAGAGCTGGAATTTGAAGAGTCGGTCTGGCTGCAGAGCTGGGTCATTTCTACCCTCCTGCCACATCTATTTCTGCATTATCTGGAGATGCCTCTACTAAGTACATCTCCCCCACGCTTTATGAGTCCGCTCCCGTTAACTTAGTCATAGAGAAGAATACAGTGTTCATTTTACCTTTCTGAAGGTGGAGGTATCACCGGCGCTGAGCCATTCTTTTCTCTTGGCATTTGAGTGTTTAACTATCACAGTTTAGAATATCTGTGAAATCTCCTAAGGGCTGAGCTATTAAGTGAGCCTCACTAACACTTGGGCGTCTGAGGCACATTCTGCTTTGCTGTTTTCTACTCGTCACGGGGCACACAGCAACTCTATGTAAGGGCCTGGAAATCTCTGTTACAGCATTTCAGTTTTTCTGATTCTCTTTGGAAATTACATATTCAGGTGATACTTACAGAATCACAAAGGGGTGGGAATGTTAGGTTACTGTATAACCTTGTGGCTTTCACCCAACCCTCCTGAGTTTCACACCTCATGATACGTGATCTGTAGCCACTTCTCTTTATCCCCTCAGAGTTTAGCTTCCTACTTCAGGAATCAATTGACATTAACATGTAATGGTTTCACCATAAACATGACTTATCATGTTTTATTTTATTAAAAGGTAATTAGGAGACCTCCCCATAAGAATATTTCTGTGAACTATGGCCAAACCATACTCTTATGTTGATAATTATAAATATCTTGTACTTTTTTGCCTGTAAGAGCAAGGAATTGTTTTTCATGGAAAGATCGTAGACTTTGATAACCTGTTCAAATCCTTCCTTCACCACTTGTTAACTTTTTAACGTGGAAAGGTGGCATAACTTTCCTGAGTCACTTTTGTCCAGTTATTAAACACAGCAGCAGCCTAACAATAACACCATTGTCTGATGTTTTCTTCATGCTTAGTATGTGTCATGTATCATTCTAGTTTCTTTACACACATTACATCATTTAATCTCACGAGGACTTTAGTAGGCTCTGTCGTTTCCATTTTACAAGTAAGAATCTGAAGACCAGAGAGACTAAAGTATCAGGCCCCAGCTTGCATAGTTATTAGACGGTGGAACTGGCAGTCAGATCCAGGCCATACCACCAGACTTCAGCCCTGTGAAATAGTAATAATACTGTTAATAATATCCATCTCGTATAATCGTTAAGATTGGAATTATATATGGAGTTCCTAACACAAAACTATTTCTCGAAAGGTCCTAAACAAATAGTAATTATTGTTATTTTTTAATCTCTGTAAGTAAAACTGATAAATCTCCATAAGATGAAAATAAAAACATCTAGGAGGGAAAAGTAAGATGTACATTCTATGCCCTTTTTTTTTGGCTTGGTTTTTATTTTTTTCTAATAGGTGGAGGTTCTAGTTAAAAGAACATATATTGTCGGTTTTTTTTTTTTGATGACTGCAAAAAGGATAATCAAGAACATTAGATGAAACATCTCAAATTATAACAGATATTAAATGTGTAAAATGAAAACTTCTTTTATTTTTAGCAGTTCAGGGTTCAGTTATTATCTAGAAGACTTTGTTAAACTCAGAATTTTGACATGTACGATTTTGTTTTCAATCCAGGATTGTAAGAGAAACGATAATGGTGTTTACTTTGAATATTAACAGTATTTTACTGTTAGTTTTCCATGAAGTTTTATTCGACAAATACTTTAAGAAAAATCTTGCAACCTGCGAGCTTTGGCCAAGTGTGCCCACTTTCAATTTGCAACAAAAGTTTCTTGTTTTTTTAGTTACTCTTGTGGGAGGGATTTGAATGCCAAAAGTCACCTTGATCTACGCTGCCTTATCAGGGAAAAATTAAGTGTACATTTTTGTTTCCCTTTAGACTACCTTCGTTTCATTGGTGGAGTCACTTCAATACATTGAAGTAGAGTTTGAGATTTTTATTTCATTTTTGATTGAATTGATTTTCTGGTGTTAGTCATTAAAAATGATTTGAAGATATCTGGCATGTTTGTTATTGTTTTTTTAAATAAAATTTTTTAAAATTTAACTTTCTATTTACCTAAAATAATAATAAGTAAAATTAAATGAAGGTGAGCTTTTTTTTATTAAGTATCTCTATTAAATATCTTACTGAAACTCATACTCTGAAGTATTTTGATTGAAAAATTAGCAAAATAGTTGACAGAAGTAAAAATACTGAAGCAGCTCACTGGTCATCCAGGTTATTAAGGGTGAGAACATTAAGGATAAACTGACGTATGAACATTATGATCATTTCGTTTTTTACAAACATCATCTTATACCTCCACTTCCATTTTTAAAGACAGTAACCATCGATAATGGAAAATAAAGAATGATTGATAGTTGTATATCTTAATCAAGTTGCATATCTTGAGCAGATGCTTTGACTATTCTGTGATTGAATTATATTACAATTAAAATGTGAAAGGTTGAACCAAGCAAATTCTTTGATTTCTACTTTTAAAAAGTATCATAGTTCTATGCAGTATTTGTTTACATAAACTAATATGTAAAGCACTTACCTTAAAAATAACTTTTACAGTGACAAAAATGACGTATGCAAATAGAAAGGGAATAACATTATGCCTGATCTGTAAATTATGACATAGAGAAAACATATAATATATGCAGAAATTACCTTTTTAAAAAAGCTGTTAAACAATGGCCCACATTTTGTTAGCAGAGATTTCATCTTCCCTAAAGAGTCATTATTTAGCTGTAATGTCCTAAAAGCAGAAATTGTATATATAATATATCTTAAAAACTTTTTTATGCAGTCAGGATTTATGACTTTTGAGTGATCTTACCCTCAGATCTTCGACTCAGTCATAATTCATAGTCAGATTACCAGAGATTTGTCTTTATTTCTCAAAAGAAATCTCAAATAATTCTACCCAAATCAGGAAAAAAAAATGAACCTTTTTAGGTGCTATCAAATGATGTTGACATAATAATGTACATGTTTAAGGATAATGTAGTAGAATATGTAATTAAAATTAAACTATATGTTATCCTAAAATGATTTATTTTAATTGTCTTAAAATATAATTTGGTAATTTAATAATCTTAGTTTATTTTCAGTTTTATAGTAAAAATATTGATTTCTGAAATTTGGCGATAACATATAGTATACTTAGTTTATATCAATACTGTCTGGCCAGATAGCTGACAGGCTAAGAGTGTGTGTGTGTGTGTGTGTGTGTGTGTGTGTGTGTGTGTGTGTGTGTGTGTGTGATAGTCATATTATGCTCATTCTGTCATTAGAATGAGATGATCTAATTTTCAATTTCCCCTTTTCCTAGAAGGTAATGTTTTCTTTTATCTTTTTAGCCTACTCTCAAGACCTTCTCTAAATAAATTGTAGTAGTATTTTCCAAACTATTTGTTAGTTGTATAGTCCTCAAGAAAGTACTGGGTTTTCCTTGACAGAACAGAGTGTTGATTTGTTTTGGGATTCCTGGCTTAAGTTTTATTCTTTGTTTCTTAAAGATACTTGAAAAAATTTCCCCCTTATTGTAAGCCTTTTGGAAATAGAGACCAATAGCTTCATACATTTAAAATATCAAAAACATTTAAAAATAAAATGAAATATAGCCCATGAAATATAGGTCTTATATCCCTCCATGACTCAGGAAAAATCTTTGTTTTCTAAAGTATGCATGGATTTTTCTGGTTTGTTTTTTTATTTTGTTCAATCTCCAGGACTTCCTGATTTTCAAGGGCACTGTGGGGCATGTGTAGCATTTATTTGATGTATATATGTGTGTGCATATTTTCCTACATCTGTCTCTGAGGACCTACCCTTTGTGAAATCCTAAACCTTGTATTAATGCTTAGTTTTTGATTCCTGGTGTTCTGAGAGTAATTATATAATTTTTCTTAGGGTGTTTATTTGATGTGCACTGTAAAAACTGAGGGAGGGAGGAGTTATTTTTTGGTAACCCTGCTGTTGCCATTTTATTGGTGGATTTCTTTCTCTTTTACTGTGACCTATGAAGATCATTGTAGGCTCACTGCCAATTTTGTGAGCCGCTGCCTGCTTCAAAATGGAGGCAGGGAGGGTATCCATTTTCATCAAGAGGATGACAGTGTTTCGGTCTCTCCGACCATCTGGAGAGAGGAAGTTTTGGAGCAAAAGAAAATGGGGATTAAAAAATTATATTTAGCAGAAAAGGCAAGGGGAAAACCAATTAAAGTTAAACTTTACCTTATGAATTTATGCTTTTCTAGTATGCTGTCTTCTTGAAAGGAAACATCAATAAGAAAATACACAGGTTATTTTTATAAAAAAAAAAAACTGTTTCCTCAGGTCTCGTGAGTATTAGTAAACAAATGTAAGTAAATTAGGATTTTGGCACACTTTTTAAGTTTATTGTCTGTACAACTATAATAAGAACTATAGAGGAGAGGGCCCCCACCCCTTCCTGTATATACACTGATTGTTGGTGGTCTTTGTAGATTCAGGGTTTTAATGGCCCTTTTCACGCATCTCTGCAAAAAGCTGACCCTATGGGAATTTAATATTCCAAGATATATTTGTTACTTTCTATGGTCTGGAGAGTGCATTTATTTTCTCTGTCTCTGTCTTTATCTGTCTCTTAAATGTGAAAATCTTAATGGAAAAGTAGAGTAAGAGGGAGAGGCTTGATGCATGGTTTTCTCTTTTTACCTTTCATGTACTCACAGGCCATCTATGTTAATTTTTTTTAAAGGGTGCTTAGATTCCCAGGACAATCCTATCAGAATTATATGACATATTTATAACTAGACATAGTTCACAACATTCTTGCCTGTGGCTGGAAAATATCATACCTGGTTTCCCATTCATACAAATACACTGAGCATTTTCATTTGTTTTTTTTTGCTTGTTTTTCTTTTTCCTGAAAGAAGCAGTGTTTCTAGGTTTTTGTCAGATTTCAAATGGACAGGGTAGAAATTTCCTATTTTGTGTCTGCTTGTTCTAAAGTAATGGACCTTGGGATGCTTTGGTCAATGCAGCCAGCAAAACTAAATTGTCTCTCCTTCCTCAGGTTTATGCTCCATCAGCAAGCACTGCCGACTACAATAGGGACTCGCCAGGCTACCCTTCCTCGAAACCAGCAGCCAGCACTTTCCCTAGCTCCTTCTTCATGCAAGGTAAGATGCTGCCTCTCCCAAGGGGAAACCCACTGGGCAGAGTCTCCCTAGGTCTTCTCATGTTGCGCATGGGGCAAAGGACTGCTGAACTGATATGCAAGAAATAGAATTTTAGGCCAGTGTAGCATATTGAAAGGTCATGCTCTCTTCTTAGGAATTGCACTCATTAAAAATAAATAAAATTATGTAAAACTTTACTAGGACCTATTTCTTAATTTAAAGCCCCTTGAACAATAATGAGTTAAGGTTAGACTGGTTTGCTTCACTAAGAACTGACACATTTAGGGGAGGCGGTCTTCAATAGCTGACCACTTCGGCATCTTTGCTCCCCAAGAAGAATGTATGTATACGTTTAGAAGCGTTTTGTTTCAGGGTGTATTTTGAGCATCTTGGATTTAGCCATTTAGGAATAATTTGTCCTTATGTTTAACTTCATAGGAAAATTTCAAACACTTATTATTTTATAGGTAGGAACAAGAGTCCTCTCTGGTTAGATGAAGTAACCTATCTAAAGATGGAAATATTTATTTCATTACATAACAGAAGCTTTCTCCCAACATGCTAACTGATGTAGGGTAAAAGCCCCAGTTTTTCTCCCAGATAAGTATAGAAAATTACAGCTTAGTGGTAGAGTATGTTGATTATCCTAACTAACTATCCTGTATATTTAACTAAACATACACAGATATGTGGTCTCTGATCTTTCAGTCTTGCCACTGAGATCAGAGCCCTTTTCTACTTCTTGAAAAAGACCAAGATGGTTGAAATGATAGCAACTGCTTGTCAGACTGGAGGGTTTGAAGGATGCAGTTAAGGCTCCATCCCTGATATGCCTTATTGTCAAAATGTGATGATCTTGTTACCTAGTTAATCCTATGAAATTTAGATACAGAATTGACCAAGAACCCCAGTATACAGAACCCCAGTATACAAAACTTTAACTCTTCTTGCCTGACTGTGAACACCTTGTTTGTGCCCTTGGCGACATGCCATAGAATTTCCTTCTCTGTGCTGCTCCGGGAAGGGCCATGTCCTGGGAAGGGGAGCACACTGGGGGCAGCAGGTACCAGGGGAGCAGCGTGGTGTCTCGCTTCGATTACAGCAGACGCACTCGAAACCATTCTGATTAAAGGGGATTTATTTTCTTTCCATTCAGAGTGTTAGCTCTTTTAGGTTGTTAAGTTCGTATGTGAAATTTCATGGAAAATCTATAAAATTGAATCGATTGGGTCTCTCATGAATAGGGGAAATTTGTTCTGCACATAATGGAGCTTGTGTTCACAGGGATTCCTTATCTTTGTGACCTGTCCTAGATGTAGCTCTCAAAGGAACATACGGGGTATGTTACTTGGGTGTGTTCTGTGCCATGGAAAAAAGCTTATCCGCTTCAGCTGTAAACAGCAGCCACTTCGGCATCAGCTCCCCTCTTTTGTTACCAGTCAGAACTCAGGGATTCATCACTCGAAGCAGATTTTTATTGGGAGAATTGACAGAAGGATAGATTTATTCTGTCTGCTTGCAGGAAGGAGGCTTGCTTAAATTGTGCACACTGCAAAGGTGATCACTTAAATTAAAGCAATAGGTTCTCCCTAGCACATCACGCAAAGTATGAGGAACCATACTTTGCTTTTCTGCCTATGAATACCCAAAAAGAAAAAAAAATTTTTTTGAGTTGACATTTATGATGAGCACAATTAATTTGCACACATCTAATTCTATTCTTTCAAAACAACATTATGCCAAGATCTTGGGATGTGATAAATATTAATTTACTGTGAAAAGCATAATTTATGTAAAATATGTATTTTTATAAGTCTGCATTGAATAGAGTGTTCTGTGTTAACAAATCCTAAATGTATTTCCATATAGTGCCTCATGTTGTCAAAATGTTTCAAGAGACTCTCGTTCGATGATATATATTCTCAATTTTTTTGTCATAAATGTCATCTGTTTGAAATGTTAGTGGTCTTGAACTTCGTATTTGAATTTAAAAGGACATCTGAACTTCCTCGGTCTCAGGGCTAAATCTAGAGTAGATGAATAATAACTTCTGAAAGCCCCGTGTTTTCACATTATAATCACAGAAACGGTGCATGACGATCCCCTTCACGTCAGCTTCCTTCAGCGAGGGGTACACGGTGTCCTGAGAATCCAGGCCTTAAAGAAATACGCAGTTTAGATGAAAGATATTCAGAGACTGTCAGGGGCGTATTTTAATCTTACTACTGTGCGGCCTCTTATTTTTAACTCTTAATTTCCATCTTCTAGTTACAGTTCTTAAATTGTCAAAATCAGAGACATGATTTTGCTGCATAGTTCTTAAAGAAATCTACAGATTATTCCTCCCTATTCTGCAACTGTGCCAGTTTTCTGAATTCTAACTTCTGGGTTTAAGATCTCAGATGAAAAGATATAGTGTCAGATTTAACTTGCCTGTTGCCTAAATTTTCAAAAGGCCTTTATTAAATGAAATGTATAAAATTATCTTATCTTCAAGGAAGCACTACTTGCCATACAATTAACTGCTAGCCGGTGGCCTGGTATATATCTGGCACTCAATAATTTTTATTAAACTATTGAAAGAAGGAAAAATTGAATGAACCCAGCAGTAGCATAGATCCTTCACTGCATCTCCACCTCCTTAATTTGAGAAACCTAAAGCAAACAATAATAATCTCTAATTGTAACTTCTAGACCAGTAGTCCCAGAGAATGGAAAGAATCTGTAGGAATATTTTAAATCTGATATTAACAAAAGATTAACTTGATAATAAAAGATACTTCACATAATTTTTATATCATTTGAAACCTCTTTAACACAAATTTTTTGAAAATCCAAAGACAATATTGACTGTGGCATAATATCCACCTTTTGATAAGTGTGTACTCTTTAATTACTAAGGAGGCTTAAGATAGATGCATAAATATATGCCAAAAAAATAAAAATTAAAAATGAAAACAAAAACTCAGAATGACATATTTGAGACTCCTCTTTTCTAGATATCACAGGGTAATCCCAACTTCTATCTACTGTGTACGTT
The DNA here is from genome assembly GCA_004027375.1 of Macroglossus sobrinus. NCBI lineage: Eukaryota > Metazoa > Chordata > Mammalia > Chiroptera > Pteropodidae > Macroglossus > Macroglossus sobrinus. The sequence goes on from PVKZ01000409.1 coordinate 700,041, forward strand.
ACAAAAGTGAAATCTGATCTTTTAAATCTAAGATGTTCTTTTTTATTATTACTTATTTCTTTATATAATTTTTAAACTTATAAATTTGCCAACTCTGTGTTGTCTCAAATATTTTATTTTCACTTCAAAATTTAGGAACAATTTAACTTCTTAGTCAGTTGTCATAGAAAAAGGGGCCAGAGGACTTCTAAGAAATGTTTCCTTTAGCATCAGTCACCCACTGACTTGACATGATTCTACGTAGAAATGTGTTCTGCTGTTCTTTTACAGTTGAATTTTTTAGTAAGAACACTTTACTATATGTTAAATGTTTATATTTGTTTGGCAGTAAGTGTAACATTAGGGAAAAAATAATGATGACTGTCTTCTGATGTAATCAGCTAACCAACACAAACACGAATACACAAAGGGCGGTCATTTTCAAGTATGTGAAAAAAATCCTGTTCTATAAGGCAAGGCTGAATGCCTCAGCAAAGTCATGGTTTTCTTTGTCTTTTACAGATGGCCATCACAGCAGTGACCCTTGGAGCTCCTCCAGCGGGATGAATCAGCCTGGCTACGGAGGAATGTTGAGCAATTCTTCTCATATTCCACAGTCTAGCAGCTACTGTAGCCTGCATCCACACGAACGTTTGGTAAGGCAGACTTAAGTGGCAAGGGAAGGAAAACAGCTAGTTATTAGATCTCATCCTCTGTCTTTTCCTGAAGGCACACAAGGACTCTGTAAACGAATGCAGAATTGGTATACACACATGACTCTTACTGTCGTATTGTTTTTGTGATCAAGCTGAATCAGATCACCTATGTAAGCCTTTTCAGACTCTCTTTGTCATTGTTCTTCAGTTTATCATGTTTTAGTCTGTGTTTTTTTAATCATAATTTCAGCTTCCTTTGGTACATAAATACACACTGTATTTGAGTCACAGAATTCAGCTATGGCACTACATTATTATTGTTGTTGTTGTTGTTGTTGTTCCTACCTGTAGTTTGAAGGATATACTGCAGGGGGCAGAGTGACAGTCAGTAGAGTAAGTGACATGCTTCACCTGAGGGCCTTCCCATTTCCCCCTGACTGGCTCTGTCAGTGGTGACAGCTTTGACCTGTCGTGCCACACTGGAAGGAAAGAGTTCATGTTTTCTTTACACTCCCATCAGTTAACAGCCATCATGGGAGAGCAGATTCGCAGTTTTCCATATTTTAGCTTTAATTCCACACCCTCCAGTCTCCCACCGATACTCTGTTTTGCCTCACTCTAGGTGAAGACTGCTGGGCTATAGCACGTTACCTTTTCTTTTTTTTACTACTAAAGTTCCCACCCTGCCTATCCCCTACACTTATCCCTCCTAGTATTACTCTTTACTCTAGAGGAAGCAATTCATCTGATGTTTTCCTAGCCTCAAATTAACTACGGCCCCAAATCCACTTATGAACTTATGGGTATCATTAATGGAGGAAAGAGTACTTCTAGGTCATGAGTTAGATTTGGGATGCAGATAAGTGAGACTCAGTCTCTTATTAAATAATATAGCTTTAAATTTTTCTGGACTTTTAATCTTACAAATGTAAAAGGATATGAAATGTCTAGTTATCATTAGTGGTATTTATATAATTTCTCTTTATGTTGAAAGTTGCCCCTCTTTTTTTTTCTAATACCCCTTTTTTTCTTTTTTGGGAAATAATACTTTCTAGATCTCTGTGGTCTTTCCTCTTCTTTGCTCAACCACTAGAAATACAGAAAGGTGACATATAACTTAGTCTAACAACCTAAATCATTCCAGAAGTTAAGGGTTCTGAAACCCTTGAAAATACCTTTTTATTTAGTCCTAATGATAGACAGTGTATGGTCAATTAACCTGTCTGTTAATGGGAGACAAGTAATGGAGATGGAATTAGCCTTTTTATATCATCTCCCAAGTTTGAATGTGTAAATCATAAACTATCTCAAATTTCAGCACATTTTCAGTAAATAGCAGATGTTTTACTTTCAAATTTTCTCTTCTCTCACCTCCTACTTAGAGGTATTAGCATGAAAGCTTAGAGAAATATCAACTATTATTACACTGGAATTTCTTCTTGGCTAACATTTTTATTTCTCCATCATCGTTTTCCACATCTCTCAGGAACTCATGATCAAATCTACATGTGTCCTATGAGCAAGGAAAGTTTTGATTACACGTAAAAGATTTTGGCACTATACTAATATGTTGGAATCTCCGTCCTTTTAAGAGTTGTCCTTCTGACATTTATTTTTTTCCTCCTGTGTTTCTTCTTTCTTTCCCTATTATGGTCTAGAACTTTGGTTTAGGTGGTTTTATTTTATCCCAGTCAAATTCACTGCATGGGGGTGTATCATTACAGTGCTCCGATGCACAAAAAAGTGTAAACCAACTACATTATTCCTTTTTGAAAAAGTTTTGCTGAACCAAAACAACATTGTCAACCAGGAGGAAAGATAATATGGAAGGAGTAATCCAGTGGGTTGAATCATATGCTGTATTTATAGTGTCATTTATCCATCCCAAAACACAGGGTTTTCATTCTTAACATGATCACCTAGCAGATCTTAGAGATTAGGGGTTCTCTTTTCAAAAATTACCAAACAAATTAGGTCTCTGGCTGTGTATCCTAATGAATTTTCTCACCACCAGGGAAACTGTTGAATTATATCTAGTAATCATGGTTATTTTCAGTGTTTACCCATTCAAAAATTGGTTGCTAAAGTGACATTTAAAAATCTGACACTGACTGAGAAAAATTTGAGTATACAGTAGGCAGTTATTGTCCTTTCACTTGAAAATAATGCTAATTCCTCACAATTTTCAAACGTAGCTTTTGGCCAGTGCTGTACTGAACGGAGGAATGGTTTGAGAAAAAGAAGAGAGCTTTCCTTGTATCATTTTGGGTATCACTTGGCCAAATTAGTATTATCTCTAAAGGTAAAACATGTTAGGAAAGTTATTGTTGTCATCACTTTATATTATGTTACAATAGAATATGTAATTATAAAACATATAATCCATGCATTTCAGTAACAGCTGTCAAGTCACCAGTTTTGATTCTTCAAATTCCCTTTACAGTTTTAACCTCTACAACACAGTCACTGCTGTGTCACAGATACACATGCAAAGCCACTCAGAAGAATGGAGCTTGTCGTTAAGCTTTGGAATGGATTCTTGTAGATTTAAGTTTGGAATGACTTGGCAGAGTTCTTTTTAAAAAGAGGATAGAGTCTTTGCTGTCTGGCATGGTTTCGGCATGGTCTTTGCACCACGGAGTGAAATCGGTGAAGTGCTAAGAGTCTGGAATTTTAATATAAAGGAAGTTCTGTTGTCTTTTATTTTTCATAACATAAACCTTTACCCCAATGATTCTAAACTAGTTATAATTTTGCCTCTCGGGGAACATATGGAAATGTCTGGAGACGTTTTTGGATGTTACACCCGGGGCAGGGGGCGGGGGTGTGGTACTTGATACTGGAATCTAGTGTACAGAGGCCAAGGATGCTGGTAAAAATACTGCAATGCACCAGAAAACCCACGCACCCCCTCCCCCTAGCAAAGAATTATCTAGCACAAAAGATCAGTCATGCCAAGGTTGTGAAACCCTGCCTTTACCCAAAGCATGATTTTATTCTTAGGAGGTGCTACTAATTATTATATTTTCTAACCTTTGAATTATCAACCCATTGGTTGATAAAAATACTGATGGAAACACTTTGACACTCTCGTCAGTAGACTCCAAATACTCTATCATTGGGTATCATAAGTAAAAACAATTCAATAGCTAGTATATAAAGCCATAACACTTTTTCCCTTTATGGTAAAAGGACAGACAGTATTAATAGGACTAAGAGAGACCAAGGGGACCTCTTATCATTGATCTCTAAATATTCTAAAAGACAACATTATTCACATATCATTGATATCCCCTGTGGTGTATTTATTATGTCTTTGAGTGACAGTAGTTTTCAAGATAGTTTTCTTTGTGAAATAATCTAGTTACAAATCTCATTAATTGATTTCAGCATCTAATTTTCTATGAATCTCTAAAAATAACTGACTTAGGTGGATTGTATTGGTTTCCCCATTAAAACCTGTAGGGAAGAACTCTTTTTTTTTAGTCTCTGAACTCAGTGTTAACCCTTTGTTTGTCAAATTGTAAATTAATGCCTATTTTATACCAAGTTAAAGGAATCTAAAAATAATCACTGAGGCAATTATCTTTTTCCTATCTCATTCTGTAATTATTAATAGTTATTTAAATATTCTTCATAAATTTTTTCTGTTTCGATATTTGCATAGTGGGAACTGATTTATAAAGTCTCTGTTCTCCAGAAATTTAGCTTAAAACACAACTGAAAGTATCTTTTTCTTTTTAGTTTTCTTTTTCCTTTTTCTGTTTCTTTTTCTCCACTTCATTATAGTCTTTAGCTCTCGAGCAGAAATGTCTCTTCTAAGTTTGGTGTTCGGTGGCTTATTCAGAGTTTCAGATTAGTTGTACCATGGAACAGACCCACTCTATCTTTCTTTGGAGAAAATTTCATGGACTACTTGGAGTATTTTGAAAGTAGCTAATGACTTTAACAGGTGGCCCAAGGAATTTTTTGGTCAAGCAAAGAGGTCCATGAAATTAAAAAGTTTGAAAGACATTCTTGGGAACTGGGAAAGGTTTAAGGGCATCCTGCCAACTTTTTCACTGAAGTCGACCTTTCTTTTTGACTATTGTGAGTGCACAGAGGTAATATCTTCAAAGGCATGGCATTGTTCGACCTAGCTCTGAAATGTTGTTTCATTTTCTAGGCCATTTAGTTATCTTTCCAATAACTAGTATTTCAATCCACTGTTTATTAAACACTGACTGATAACAGTTGTTCATTGAGCACATAGGATAATTATGTGTTCAGTTCTCAGCTGTAAGTTGTGGGATGCAGACAGAGGTGTAAGCTCGGTTCCCTCTCTTTGAAGAGCTTACCATAGAGATGGAAGTGTGCTTGAAGGAGAAAGCAGTGAAAAGCAGCATATAATTAAGTGATAAATGGCAGAGTGCAGAATGTAAGTTCATTAGCGATTTAGAGAGATCTCAGAAGAGTTGGAATAGAAAAGAATCATCATGAAAGAGGTAGAACCTGAGATGGGCCTCTCAAGATAAAGGAAACTACCAGGACACCAGAGTTTTAATCCTTGTGAATAGATGCTTGGGCTTAACACACCTTTGACTATCAGCATCACATTCAATCTCAATTTTTTACTGAACAATATTAACAGATTCTCCAATAATAATATAATCGATATCCATAGGCCATTAATATATTACATGTAAGGAAAAAGTACATTTTAGCTTAAATATTTTTCTTTAAATGTTTCTAACACATTCAAATGCCTATGAGAACACCTTTTAAAGGGTATTATTATCTTGAACAGGACAATAGCTTGATGTGTTTCTGTAAATTACTGTCTCTTTCTTTGTGACTTGCTAATGGAGAGGACCTGTAAAGAAAGAAATCCAATAGTCATTCTCAGTTCATTTGTTCCCGTTTAATTCAACATAGTCATTGAGTTAAAGCTTTACATATTGATACTTTGGTGAGGTATGTAATCATAAGCACTTAAAAATTTTTTCATTTACCATTTTGTTCTCGCTGGAGTTCAGAACAGTGATCCAGTTTGGTAAGAAGAAGATCTGAGACTGGTTCATTCCTCTTTGCCATTTTGTGACCAGAAGGTCAAGACGAAATGTAATGTAAAAACTGTGGGTCATGACGTTGTTTTATTTATTATATCTTGGAATCTTTCTTACTTGATCAATAGTCTATACCCACCCCCCCAAAAAGAAAAAAATTGGCAATGCTCTTTTATGCTGCTGAAATCATACGGGTGCTTTTAAGCAGTAATTTTTATATTTAGAGATGGTGATCATTTCTCAGTGTCATATATTGCCATTATATTCCTCTGCGTTTGATGCAAACCCCAACCAACTATGTGCCTTGTATTTTATTATTTGAAAAATGAAATCTGTCAGATCTAAGCAAGATGTATTCTTGGGTATTTTGAAATTCTAATGGCTTTCTCCCTGACAAAATGAAGAGTTCTGAAAGAAGTATTAGAAAACTTACCCACTAAATATTTAATGTTTGAATATGGCCTCCTTTTTCTGCTTCTTGCTACAGAGCTATCCATCACACTCTTCAGCAGACATCAATTCCAGCCTTCCTCCAATGTCCACTTTCCACCGTAGTGGTACCAACCATTACAGCACCTCTTCCTGTACACCTCCTGCCAATGGGACAGACAGCATAATGGGTGAGTCTTGGAAATGCCAGTTCTGCTACCGACAATCAATGCCAGGATTTAATCACGAAAGACCTCTTTTTCCCCTCATTCTTGAACAGCAGTTAGGCAATGAATATTTGTCACATAACCGAATGGACAAACAAACGAACCCAACAGAAATAGTCATTGGTTTGATCATAATTACTTTTTTTTCCCTACAAGAAACTGAAATTTGGCTGCTTTTGTGTACGGTCAGTCATTAGATTGAACAAGGTTTTAAAAAGGCCAAAACCATCTTGTTTCTCATACTCTCAAACAGCAAGCAAAATGAACTTTAATAAGATAAACCATTGGTTACTATTGAGATAGAGGGTATTACAGCTCTTAATAGTAGTTATTGACCACTTCTCAAATTCAGTCACTATGCTAGGCTCTTGGCTATGTCACGCCACAGTCTTCTGAAGACTGGTTTATGAGAAATTCACAGATGAGTAGTAATGACTAGTGGAGCTTCACCTTCTGAAGAATGCGGCCTTGTGGAGTCCATCAAGGGGGAAGGAGTGTTTGTTCACCTACAGGAGAGGAGATGGCTAGGCGTCTATGGGCCAGAAGTCATTTGCTGCTTTGTATCAAGCGAAATACTAAGCAAGTGAAGGCGCAAGCAGAATGCTGCTGCCAAATGAACTGAGCCGTCACCATCCTCTCACTTTCCATGCTGTCCGTTATGGTTCTTTTCCAAGGACACCACACTCGCCAGGAAGAAAGAGTTGGCAGGCTGTCTAGCTGCCCAGGGAAGAAAGAGTTCAGGCTGGGAGGAGGCAGGCACCCTCTTCTAATTTGGCCTCTGACGATCTTTCCCGTAATTCAGATGAGCAACACAGCCTGATGCTCCAAGGTTTTATTAAAACCTCAGACTTCACCAGTCACCACTGCTCTGGTTCTAGCTCAAACCCACACCTTGCTGGGCCTTAAGATGACTTCCAGCGGGTAATGTGATAAGAACACACAATAAGTTCGGGAGAAGAATGTGTGATAGAATAATCTTGCTTATTCCTCTTAGCTATTTGTAGTTTTTTTTTTTTTTTCATTTTCTTTTGCCTATGGAACTATGGAAGTAGTATGAATCACTTATGTGGGAGAGTTTTTGATGAAAAAGAAATGTGTTTTGAAATGTTACAAATATAATTCTGCCTAAATAATACACACTCTGCTTATTCAGTAATATATTTCACCCTTGAGATGAGCCATCTAGCTATCATCTAGTTCTTTGCTATCACGTCTCATTAGGAAGCAAATTTCGGAAACAGTTCCCATTTTTGGAACTTTTCATAACAAAGTTTCTACAAATGTGTTGCTTCAGTTTGACCTTGGAGGACTATGGACAGAGGTCACATAGGGAAGTTTTGTTAGCTATCGATGCAGATTTAGCAGATTAGAAAAACAAGAAGAAAGAAAGAAGTGCAGAACTGAAAGAGTGAGAAAAGCATATTTCACTTCAATGTGGTCTGGCACATGGAAAGCCCCTTTCCGCAGTCATGAGGCCTAGTTATAAAGAAAGGTGACCGGTCATTCATCCTCTTACATGGCAGATTTCCTGTCTACTTGTGGTTTGAGTAATTTTCTTTTTTAGGAAGGTATAAAGATGGAACAAACGCTAGAGTTGAGGAAAACATACTTAGGCACTGTTTGAAAAAAAAAATTTTTTTTTGTTTTGATTTGCAAAAGAGTCTTCCTGAGAAAGAGGCCCTAGACTTGGGAAGAAAGAGGTATTATGAGATGGCATAATCATCCTCCATGAGATGTGGTCAGCATAGCCCTGAACCTTACCGGGAATGGGGTTTGCTTTAGTCAAGCTGGTCGGCTCATCATTAGCTTGTAGATGAAAAAGAATGTGGACTCTCCTTCATTTGTTCTAGGCAGAGAGCGGCTACAGCGACTTCTACATACTAGTGGCTCCACTACACAGCAAAGATGGACTTAACTCGTTACTGACCACAGAAGCGGGGAGGGTCTAGGAAATAAGTAGTCATAGTAACTCAGCTTTTTGGAGGAACAGATCTTTATTAACTTGCATAAATACAGCTATTACCTTAGGATTCCTCTAAAGGAGAGCATTCCAGTAATGTGTCCTCCTTAAGTTAAAATGCAGAGGAATATTTAAGTATGACAATCAGCTTTAGCATTGCATGGTGTCTGAGCAGCTCACGTTTCTTTGCACTTTAATTCTCTTAGATTTTGGCTTGATTTTCAGAGTGCGGTAGAAGTCTGTGTGGCAGCATGTCTATGTAACAAGAAGGGAAGATTTCTCTTCTGTTAGCGATACTTCTCTAACAAACAGTATGGATTAATAGGATACATCTGTAGACTTTTGAAAATATTTGGCATATACTCACTCATTCTGAAATGCAGGAAATAAAGAAATATTACATTGCCTGTATCGCAAAGAACAAACAGAGCTAATTAAATAATTGGTAAATAGGGAACACATAGCCTGACACATGTTTAAGATTACACACGTGATTCTGTAGAAAATGACTGTAAGCAATACGAATGCTGTCAGAGCGGGGTTCAAGCACTAACACATGGGCATCACATTTTTCAAGTTTTCTTGGTGTAAAGTTGCAAGGCAGAGTAACCTTTTCATAAACAGCGTTGATGTCTTAGGAAGCTTCTTTTGCAGTTCAAAAGATCATTGCCCCATTTCTCAATTACATGTTATAATTTGTCTTCCTGGTGGTCAGCAGTTGTCCTGAACTGATCATAGAACAGCAGGATGCATGTGGAGTAAGGTGTAGGCTCTGAAACTATCAGAAGGTCACCTCTCTGGAACCATGCCCCCTTGCCTCTGGTTCTGTCCTCTGAATCTCAGAGATGGAAGATGCTCACTGAGGTCTCGGATAGCTTGCGTTTAGTTTGGAGGAATAGCCATTGCTTCTTCGCTTTTGTTTGTTTTTCCCCTCTAATGTCCAATACCAATTTTTAGAAACCCTTAGAAAGGATAAACCTTACTCAGGTCATAATGACAGGATTTTTTTAAATGACACATTTATCCATGGAGTTTTGAAAGAATTGTGGAGTAAAATATTTTATTTGTGGTACATAGTCTACTATTTTTCTCTGAATCCTTGCCAGCAAACTCAGAAGACTACATTAGACGTCTCTGAATTGGAAATGTTTTTTAAGTACCCTAGAGTTATATGAGGGGACGGCATGAATGCATAATAGCTCAACTGGTGTAGCACCCAGTTAGGAAGAGAAGCTAAGTCTGGAGGCTTCAGGAGTTACCGTCATCGGAGCCCTTCAAACTTTATTTTTAAAACTCTTCCAGTGTTTTGATACCGGCTGTATCTTAAAAGCAATACAGTTCAATGCCTCTGCATGTGAGTGAGCTTGCATACAGAGAAGGAAGTACAATAAGTTATTAGATACCAGCTGTAGAGGAAAGAAATGTCTAGAGGATAGTAGCTATATATACTTTTGCTGTCTACAGATACTTCCTTCCTACCTGCAATATCCAAAAGCTCTTCCTGGTCAGAACGATTGAGAGGACTGCCTCCCAGAACACAAGCAAGTCCCTGAGACTGCTCAAGGACACAAGTGCCCCAGTTCCCCACTGGGAGATGCCATCTGTGTACTTTACCAGGGTGTGGTCTCATGTAGTTGGGGCTACATACCTTTCATCTCCTCAGAGGGAACTGAGAATACGACCAGCATAATGGTTGTAATAACTATTATTGGTTTATTAGTCTTGAACTGGATGGCTTTTTATACATAGCATTTCCCATATTTTTAAACCTCAAACCAGTGTTGAAGGAACAGACTACCAAGACTGACTTAATACAACATATGCAAAAGATTACCCTGGAATATCTATCTGGTTCGTGAATTAATCTGGTTTACAACTTTCACTTCTAATGACATGTTTCTATGACATGATGCATTTTAGTATGTGGCTTTTCTAGTGGAAACATGTCCATTTCCCCTTGAGGACTTGGTTTCACAGTAATTTTATTATTGGAGTAATCACATAAGATTGACTTTGTCTTTCACAAGAATCTTGAGCTTCCAAATACAGTTGGGTAGTGAACAGGCACAGAGCCTGAGTATATGAATTTTATCCAGCAATGTCATGGCATCTTCGTTACAAAGACCACCAATGGAAAACAATAAGCTAGTTTGATTAGTTCATTTCCTGCAAATGCCATGGGGCCCAACTTTCCCCCCAAATTCCTAGAAATTTCTTCTGTTAAAAATTAAGGCATTGTACCCTATATTTGAGTCTTTATTCTAAAATTGTATATAGTAGGAATGATGGAGATGCTTCTTCTGTCATCTTTATAGACAAGCTCATGGCATTGTTATGCTGCTTCTAATGATTTAATAACATGACAGTCACTCAGATGTAGTTCAAGAAAACCTAAATTTTAAAGCAGTCACCTTCTTTCAGGCAAATACACTATGAATTACACTTCTTATTCCTTTTATATCTTCATGATGTTCTCAGGCTTGAGGTTATGGCTGTGCAATAAAAGGGTAACACATTTTCCAAATGCTGATTTTCAGTAGTGGATCCCCAGGCACCACTCAACCTGGCGTTTTGTTAAGGGTGTTTTCTGATAGGAATTGCTGTTTCCCCGAAGCTGAGACTGAGTCCAAGGGTGGTCCAACACGTAGCCAGAGATGCCAAACCTTTCTTTTTGCTCCTTCTAGCCAATGAGCAACAGCACCTGTGTTCAAGCCATCTGAACAATGCTTGGGTGGCTGGCAGTGTCAAATCCTCCTACAAAATTGCAGTTCCTCTTAATAACTGCTCATCTTCCACTCATATTTATGTTACAGCTCTACTTAGAAATCGATTGTTTTTTTTTTCTTGAGCAAGAAAAGTTGATTAGAGCAAAATAACTTTAGAAATCGACCCAGTCTTTGCCAGGTCGGGGCAATAATTTTTGTCTGTATTTCTGTTATACGGGCCTTTGGGTAATTTCTAATAATACAGATTGATAAAAATTAGGGCCTTGAACAATAATCAAACCCTGTTACATTAAAGCCAAAAAGGTGGATTTGCTGAGCACAAACTTTAATTAGAGAAGTGTGTTTTACTAAACATGACCCATTACTCAATATAAAAGAAATTATGCCATTTGGGAATTAATCATTTATTTGCGTTCTGATTATTTATATGCTTTGACATATTAGTCACTCAAATAAAAAGAAACTCTTTTAACGGAAGGACCCATGTAGCTTAACATGTTCAAGGACTTTGAAAATGTGTCTTCTCCAGCATTTACTGGAACAGAACAAAAGGCATTCCAAGCGAAAGGGCAAACTGGCCCCAACAAACTGCTTTGAAATTTAAGCCCTTGGGTTTGGCTCTCCAGCTGCTGTAAGGTAGCATGCCTTCATGGTAAAAAAAAAATCGTCTGTTCTTATCAGTGGCTTCATGAGTAGCCTTTGTAGTTTTCTGAATCATTTTCATGGCAACATGAGGTAAGGCATTGATTCTATTTTTTGTCCTACTTCCTGAGTTTTAATATCTTCCTTTATAAAACAGGCACTTAACAGAAAGTTTAGTTAGAAAGGGGTAGTACAAAAGTAGAAAGTAGTCACAATTATCATATCTTGCCTCTTAGAAAGAGATATGTATACTATATATAATTCACTTCTTAAATATTTCTAAAATAGTTCTATTAGTTTTCAATTATTTGGTTTCACAAAAAAAATTTTAAATGCTTATTAAAGAAGAATTAATTTTCTGAAAGCTACTACGATAGCAAACTTTATTTGCAATTGAAACAATAGCTTGTCCTATTTGAGTTTCAGGTCTTTGTTAGATAATGTAATTTTTCCAGCGTGACTCTGATCTTTCATTTCATAAAGGTCTATTTTCTAATCAAGCAGATATCACAAATTATTTTGACTAATAAATCTCACTTTTAGGTATATTTGTTAACATTTCTTCTAGGAAAAAAAAAATATATATATATATATAATTACCCCCAAGTACCATTGTAATACATGCTGAAAAATGTTAGTGCTCTCTGTTTTTAAAATCTCTATTATTTTCTCTTTAGAATTATATTTATTAAAAAAAGAAAAACTCCTTAATGCAGTAATTCTCTTATCTTATATTAAATATATTTCTAATACTATTAATATCTTTGAGTTCTTTCCACTACCTCAATGTATGATCTCAGACCCTTATTTTCAAAGAATTTCCTTATACAAGTAATCCTTAGAACTGATAACTGACATTTTGAATATGAACTTGTGGTGTGAACAAGAATAAGTTTGTTTTGTCAGAAGGTGATTTTGTTCTTTTGATCACATACCAGTGTTCTTTCAGTTTTAGTAATTAACCCATGAGTATGGTGTGGGTTTTGTTAACCAAATAAAACACACATCCAAAAATTGTCTAACTGACATACCCAACATGTAAATATATAAAGATAACAAGCATAATTTAACTACAGTAAGCAGAGATCAAGAGAGCGGAATTATAACCTAGAGAAGCAGAGAATTTGACCACCTGAGATCTAGTCGCGACTCCATTTTATAAAGATCTGGGCGCTGAGGGTGACGCATTTTCCCGAAGGTCTGCTCTCTTGAGCCAAGGATAAGGCTGGGAATTTTTTGAAATTATTTGTGTAATACAGTTTTGCTTAGATTAGTCAGTGGATTCAAGAGTTCTTTTTTCTTATTTTACAAAATATTGAAAAGTATCTTCCCCTAGAGTTTTAATGAGTTTTATTTAAATACTATGTCAGTTTGTTGCTGTCAAGGCCTTAATAAATTTAACTAACCAAATGTCATAGGCATCGAATTGATACTGAAGACCTCAAAAGAACACTAGCTGTACCTACCATTTTATAAAGGCAAATGACCTTCTAAAGATACTCGCTCAATAGAACTGGCTTTGAGTTATATACTAGAATCTATATCTTTTTATTAATAGTACTCTTTGTTCATTTATTTTGTAGATAAAAATACCAGCGTTTAAGATGGTAGAAATAGCTTCATGATTATGTATACTGTTTTTGTTTTTGTTTTTTATCTCTGGATTTTGAGACCATACTGACTTTTAGTAGCCTAACAGTTCAAATTTTTAAAATATGGACACAGACTTAAATATATGGAAAATGTATGTTATTTAAAATATTAAAATTATGTTCTTTCCTAGGAAGCCAGGCTTCTTATAGATTTTTTAAACATTTTTATTTACTCTGGAACACTGAGAGGAGAACCTCTTTTTGCATATATCATTATTCGTGAGGATAATTTAATCGACTAAAATATAAAGAAAAGCCAAACTTGGAGGACGTCAGAGGCCTGGAAGTACTGCATACTTAGCAGTAAACTAGCATTCACCACCAGCTACTCATAAGTTATAAGTGGGAAGCTAACAGCAACTGAAACACTGTCTTTAAACCAAGGTGTCAGGTTTATATGTTATCTGTAAAAAATGTAGCAGGAATATATTTGACATCTACCTCAGCAAACAAATTAATGCTAATTAAAGATTAATGTGTTGTAATTAGCATTAAAAATGCAATTAAATTGTGAGTAAATGGACCAGGAATAGAAAATCGTTAGTCTTCTCACCGCCTGGTTTTTCATATTCTGCCTTTTGTTTTTGCAGCAAATAGAGGAAGCGGGGCAGCAGGCAGCTCCCAGACCGGAGATGCTCTGGGGAAAGCACTTGCTTCGGTGAGGAAATATTGACTTTGGACTTCACATGTACCACTGTAGAAGGCTGAACTTTAATCATAAGTGGACATTTGAAATTTTAGGAAATGAATGGCAAATAGCTTTGAATTTTGGAAATGCTAACTTTCTTGCATCATGATCGTTGGGAAATTTGAGGAGAAAACTCTGAAGCTTCCAGGGCATGGCTGGTCTCTTCCTTCTTGTCTCCTCGTAACAGTGCTAAGTGGTCTTCAGTAATGGATTTGTGGGTCTTCTCAGGGCCTTTAGGTGTATAGATTTTCTATCTTGATTTCTTATTTTTCTCTAAGGTCATATGAGTGCTCATTGGCCAACTAAGATTGACTTTTGCTAGGGCCTATTCTAAAACACTTTGGAAAAGGTATTTAAAAAAAAATGCCATAACTGGGGTCCATGAGAATTTGTCACATATTTGGGGACCAGGGGACTCATCTTCTCCGCTTTGCCTGCCCACTGCCAAGAGGCTACAGCTGAACATTTCCTGCATGTTCACTAGTGAAACACGTGGCACACCTTTTTTGTCTGAGGAAGTATACCCGGTGTTGTCCTCAAAAGCTAAATAAACATGGTCATTTGTAAATCTAATTAAAGATTTCTTGCTCTGACACTTGGTCTCCACAATTGTTTTTTTCCTTACCATTGGGAATATAAAATAAGTTTGATTTATGTTAGCTAATCATGACCAAGTAGAAGTTTTTATTTAATCTGGGCATTCTTATGTCTTGGAATCAAATGCCTTACTTACAGTGAGGAAGGAGTTAGACGACAGTCTGAGAGATGATACTGTCTGCCGTGCTTTGTTGAGGGGGATGAAAGTTGTGGGTATCTCTGTGGCTTGCTCGCAGCCACACAGCCACGTAGGAAATGGGAAGGAAAGGGCTAGAACTAAAGTCTGCTGACCTCCAGTCCATTTCTTTTCCGACTATCTTATATGACTTCAATAATTCTTATTTTGAAAAATGAAAGTAATTGTTAAGTTTTTCATTTTAGACTATGGGTACTATAGTTGATTATTAAATGTATTTTGCAACTTGTAATTTTTTTTAATGAATTGCACTGACACTTCGTAGTTTGCAAAATTGCTGATTGTTCCTAATAATGGTTTGTTTCTTTTCTCCCCCACTGTTTTAAGATCTATTCTCCAGATCACACTAACAACAGCTTTTCATCAAACCCTTCAACTCCCGTCGGCTCTCCTCCTTCCCTCTCAGGTACTGTACCTTACCCCCCACTCCACCGCAGTGCCAGTGGGTTAAACCATGCCCCCTTGTATTTTCTGCACTAGGAAGTGGAAACTCATTCTCCCTCAAAGTTCAAAACATAATATTCCCAAACAAATAGAAAGGAGTGGGAGAGACAGACTGTCCTGTGAAAGTACAGTCCTTTATACCCAAAAGTTTTCGTAAAAATTAGATGTTTTTAGAATACATAGGCAAATGGAAAACGTTATCCTTAAACTTTCCCTAGCTCTGTAGAAGGTACTTAACAGAATAACATACTCCAATAGGTAGTAAATATAGTCATAAATATAGACTATTCAAAAGGATCCTTTCCCACAGATATTTTAAACTTCCCAAATTCCCTCTTTAAAGTCCATGCTTTTGGAATATTTGGAAAACTATAATTTTGTAAATAAATTGTGAAGTAACCATGTAGAGTAAAACAGGATGTTTGCCTTTAAAAATAACAAATTATATGACCTATGGCTTTAAATAATAAAATGATAAGTTGTCGAATTATGTTAGTACAGCGTTTCACTTTTCAGAGATCCATTTAAGAGGCTTGTTCCCCTTCCGATGTAAACGCTTCCAGAAGACACTGTCCGGTGCATGTCTCTACTCTTTGGAAAGAGGACAGGTGGCTTCTAACAATAACAACAACAAAAAAATCACATCTCTTCCTCATTGAAACCTGACCTTACTGTAATCTGTAGTGGAGTCACTTGCCTAATGTCCCCATCCCTGTATCATTTCTTGCATGCAACACTCACATGGCCCATTATATACTGGGTTCGCTGGGACTGAATGGGAGGTTTCAGAAGACCACAAAGCTGTCAGAGGTGATGGCCACGGCTTACATGGGATTTATTATCAGCCTTTTCCCAGCCTGAACTGACATGGGGTAAGGGGATGACAGAATAGAGTAGGGTAGCGGGACATTTACATCCATATGTCCAGAGAGACAAAATTGAAACTGGGAGGAAATAGAGATGATAGAAGAGGATAACGGAACCACAATGAAACATTTTTCGTGGCACAACAGGAAAGGGAAGTTCAGAATTGTTATACTCTTCTGGTCCAGTGCCATATTGTTATGCTCTGGAAAATAATCACAGGCCTCCACATCCAGAGCCAGAGAAGGATCAGGACAGCATCGAGCCCAGTGAGGAGAGTGATGAGGGGGTCCGAGCAGGAAGAACCCCAAGTTCCGCATTTCAAGCAAAACAGCTCTAATTTCATCTGTTTTATAATTTTGAGAAAAGAATTCTCGAGTTAATAAAGTTTGAGAACAGCTATTGTAGTCTAGCGCTCTGATTTTACAGACGAGTGTACAAGGCCCAGAAAGGGTACATGACTTGCTGACGCTACGTCAGTAGCAGTTTTGGAGCTCGGACAGAACCAGGGGGCTCACCATTCTGCCACTGCACTTCTAGGTCATTCGGGGGAGGGGAAGGTTAGGATGCAAATCGTTCCAGAAAACGCCCCCAAAACCCTAAACCGGAGCTGTATGCTCTGTGTGGGAGACACAGAAGCAAGGCTACTTTTGGGGTCCTGGTAGTTCATCGTGGAAGACCACACGTTAGGAAGAAGGAACTTTACAAAGATGTAAACGTGAGGACAGATTGCTATTTTCACACCGATGGCGGTGACCAGATTCTGTCACTAAAAGTAATTGAACAAAATATTCTATTTTTATTTAGCATAAAAATACATATATATGCACACCCAGAAATGACAGGAAGAGTGAATTTTTAAAGTGCTAACTGTGGCGGGGCATGAGATTTCAGTGAGATCATAGACTTTTTTTTCCCCTTTCTTGAATTATTTATTTTCTAGCTTTTTTACAGTGAATGTGTATAATTTTAAATTTAAAAGTGGGAGGTTAAACATGTAATATTGCAGCATGAATCTTTCTTTACCTTCAAGTTTAGTGAATCAAAAGAAATTATTCTCTTTGGAAGAAACTGCTTACTTATTACTATTGTTATACTGAGTTTTTAAATTTCTGGTTTTGTGGATCATTGCCAACTAATCTTACATCCTTAAAAAGTTTCCAAAGACTTATTCCTTCTGGATTATTTTAAAAACAAGTAGCAAAGCCATTTTTCATTGGTGAGAGAATTTTGGCTTAACACACTGGCCTCGCAGGAAGGTGTAACAGAAGCCTCCCTCTGTGCTCCTAGAAGTACCTTGACGATGTAGCGATGCTTTTCTAGCAAAGGAACCCTTCTCTAGCTAAAACTCGGGATCTATTAAATGTTTTCTTTCAGGAGGAAGCTTGAAAGAATTCTGAGTCTGTGTAAATTCTGTATATTTTACATTAACGTTTTTCTTACCCCCAAATTTTTGTATGACAGGTTTACATGTGTTTACTTTATGGTCCAAATGGAAATCAGCGTTGCTGTTTCTAAAAGAACTGTTTAAAATGTCGGTAAGATTATTTTTAAGATTGCATCGATCTCATTGTAATTCCTACTTTAATATCAGCAGGCACAGCTGTTTGGTCCAGAAATGGAGGACAGGCCTCATCATCTCCTAACTACGAAGGACCCCTTCACTCGTTGGTGAGTCTAATCTACTGGTCTTCCCTCTAGCCATTTTTAGACCCTGTTTCTCTTGTTGCATCTATTTCATGCGCCAAGATTCTTATTTTCGCCAACAGAAACTTCAGAATGTTAAGCCCACAGGTTTGGTTAAAGCCAGAGTTATTAGACGATGCTTGCTCCTGCTTGTATATTGTAACCCAGATACTACTACAGTATCTGGGCTCTAAAGATCTAGGACCAGATAAAAGATTAAAAATCCTGAAAGGGTAAAGGCCTCCTTCCCATCTTGGGGAAAGAGCCCTGTCCGTGATTCAACACTCTGCTGATGTTAGCGTGTCGCAGTTCTAACTAAGCTGCGTAGCTCCAACACCTGAAGACTGTGTATCTCTGCTCTGCTTTCCAGAAGAACGGGTTTATAGGAGTTTTCCTCTTGACCTTGGAATAAGAAGCCTACTATTTCCTTGTTCACTTTGGTTCTCATAGTAATCTAGTAAAATCATAAATCTCTGTTCTTCCAGGAGGGAATAGCTTAAAATTTGCATGGGTTTAATTAATATTATAAATAGTCACATGATGATTCAGCGTCTGACACTCCAGTCTTTCTCTGCTTACAATGGCGGGACTGGAAATATGCTTGAAACCCCAGTGCTCTCCGCAGTATCTAGACTGTGTATGAATCCAATGGGGAAGAGTGTAGCAACAAGGAGCTGTTGATTTTTCCATGATGTTGCCCCTCTTTCCCCATATTTTGAGATGGAACATGGAAGAAAGTGTAATTTATCTGTCCAATATTGTGTTGTCAGCCATTCAAGGTTTTAATTCTTCTAATAAGTAAAATACAAAGGTATATCTCCCCTTTTGTTGTTCCCTTCCTTGCCGTAGTGTGTGGATCACGCAGCTAGGCACTTCAGGTAAAGGCAGCCGTCGAGTGAGACGACATGTATATGCACCACCCACTCAGCCCGATTAACCTGCACCCTACATCCAAATAATCCATAGCTGTTTTAAGCGTTTACCTCCTTCAGTTCTTTCCTAGGACCCATCTATCAATACTGATTTTGTCCAACTGTAGAACTATAAAGATTTATAGTTGCAAACAAACCTTCAGTTCTCTTTGAATTCTCAACACTCAGGAGGGTATTTGAAAGCAGAAACTGCTGTCTCCACTGGGCAGCTGTAAGCCAGAAAGGATCATAGACACGTGCATTATTTCTTTTCATGCTTTCATTTACATGTAGAAGTGTATATATTCATTTCCATGTTTATAAATTAAGAAGCATAGACTTAAAAAAGTTAGTAACTTTTCCAAGGTCACATTAGTAGCCAAGCTAGGAGTTTAAAGGAGGTCTCTTAACAGCCAGAGCCCACCAACTCAGAATGCTCTGTACCACAGACTAACTGTATTAGACACACATTCTTCCTGTCAGAATAGAATAATCAGAAATTGTTTTTCTCATAGAGTCGAGTTGGTGCATCTGTTTGCACAGCCGATTGGAAATCAAAGCGGATTGTAGCATGACCTAGTATAAAGAGGTATTAGATTTGAAGTCAGAAGACTTAGATTTCAACCTAGATTTTACCACTTCCTGGCAGTGTAATGCTAAGTAATTAATTCATTTAATTTCTTCGAGCCTCATTTGCACATTTATATGGAAAGGATCATAATGTCTTTCCTGCTTTCCTTAACACACATAGTAAGAAGACCCAATGGGACAGTATATGTTAACCTTGAGAGTAGTATGCAGAGGTTTATTTGCTATCATCATTGATCACACTGAAAAAATGAATACGCATCTACATGTCCTTTTTCTTCACCAAAAACTATCATATAGGCTTTATCTAGTTGCGTAAAACTAGGATCCTAATGGGTGAGATGGGAAAAAAAAGGTCATTGGATCTTTAACTGTATAATTTAACTGTATAAGGTCGTGAATTCTATACTACAGTAAGGAATTTAACATCAATTAGGAGCCCCTGTTGAACTTTAATTTAAAAAATTTGTGATTCTTTAGTCTTAAAATCTCATACCACTTCGGTTGACAGATTGTTATAATTTTTTTTCTGAATCAAGTCCCCACTCCTTTCTACATATGTACACGAGCTGGTGATAAAAGATAGAAAGCAAAAACACAGGTAAAAATCGAAATACTAGTAAGAAATTGCAGTCTGTATGCATTTATCTGTCCCTGACTTGATACTTGGCACTGTGTCACGTGCCACAGAGGAGACTAAGGAAATACGCCTTCAAGAAGATCATTTAGTTGGGAAACTATAAATAGGTCACCTTTCCATTGTTAATTTTTTAAATCTTTAACCAATGTCTGTCATAATGTTCCTTAAATTCAGTAAATATTTTTCTTTTCTAGAGTAAATCTAAATTCTCTTGCAAACTAATGCAATATAGTATAGCATATGTATATTAGAATGTCCTGGAAGAATCGCTGAATTTTTGTTTATGAAAAATAACACTATAATTATAACATTAACATTTTTCACCAGTTTTCTATGAAGAACACTACTTTTATTATCATTTAAGGAAATAATCTTTATTGGAAACATATTTAGAAACTCAAAGCGCGGTTTGTGTCAACTCAGGTTTCACTTATCTAACCTATGCACGCATTTCAAACTAAATCAAATTTCACGTCATTTATTAACCGACAGCAAAGCCGGATTGAAGATCGCTTAGAAAGACTGGATGATGCTATTCACGTTCTCCGGAATCATGCGGTGGGCCCGTCCACAGCTATGCCTGGTGGCCATGGGGACATGCATGGTATCATTGGACCGTCTCATAACGGAGCAATGGGTGGTCTGGGCTCAGGGTATGGAACCGGTCTCCTTTCCGCCAACAGACATTCACTCATGGTAAGTGATGAAATTTGTAGGCTCCAAAAGTTATTGTGTAGAATTAGAATTTTAAGTATAAATACTAGTGCTTCTGTTTTTTCTTTTTTAAACAGCTCTATTGAGATATAATTCTCTTCACATGCAATTCACCCATTTAAGGATCCAGTGCACTGTTTTAGTATATTCTCAGGGTTATGCAACCATCACCAGTCTAATTTTAGAACATTTTTCCTCCAGCAAAAAAATAAAATCTCCATTGCCATTAGCAGTTACTCTCCATTATTTTAGTCCCTAGCAACTACTGATTTACTTTTTCTCTATATAAATTTGTCTGTTTTAGACCTTTCCTTTGAGTGGAATTGTGTATTATATGGTGGTGTGTTTTTTTTCTTTCTTTTACTTAGCACAATATTTTCAAAGTTTATGCATGTTTTATCATATATCAAAGTGTCATTCATTTTTATTAGTAAACAATAGTCTGTTATATAGATAGCCATTACATTTATCTATTAATCGGGTGTTAGATATTTGGGTTATTTCTTCTCTTTGGCTTTTATGAATAATGGTCCTATGAACATTCTTGTCCAAGTTTTAGTGTGGACACAGGTTTTCATTTCACTTAACTACGTACCTAGGAGAGCTTTGCTGGGTCATTGCTGGTATTTAAATTCTTCATCTTGGTGACTTTGGTTGAAGGACCCAACTTATGTTCATGGTACATTGCTGGCATTTCAGATGTGAATAGGTTGAATGTGTTTGTTTTTTGTTTTTTGTTTTTTTTTAATTAAGGAAACTAAATCAATGACTTCTGAGTCTGAATATGAGAGGTAGAAATATATGGTGTATTTCTCTGTCTAAATGTGTGGTATAGGACCATGTCATTTAAATACAGTTTTACTGCTACATATTCATAAATATTTATCTGAATAATATTAAGCAGATTTGTCCATCTTACAATTAGAGTTTCAATTTTGCCCCTTACTTTTGCTAAGAATTTGGGAGTGCATCCTTTTTGAGGGTGTTTATGAAGACTCAAAAGAATCTTCCTAACAAAATATTAAGTGATGACTTTAGTAAGGTGACTGAATGGTTGGAGAATTTAATGTTACTAGTAATTCTGTGTAATTCTGCTCCTTACAAACTTTTGCCTGATCAGCAAACACCTTACTGTGCTGTTTGTACCTTATGGATTCTTAAAAAGTTGTTTGAAGGAGGTCTGTTTTCCGTTATCACTAAAAAGTCTCTTGTTTAACGATTATTCCAAAAGAATAAAGAAAAATAACTTCAGGTTATTCTGAGGCTCCGTGCTTAATAGTATTCTTCTGCCCTCTTTTCAATTTCTCTTAATAAAAGAATAAGAGTACCATCCTGAGTGGCATATTATGGAAACCTGTAACCAATTTGAAACCAAAAATACTGATTTATAAATAGCAGCAATGAACTCACTTCCAAAACGTGGAAAGATGTTCTTGAATGCCAAAGCTAAATCTTTTTTTTTTTTTTTATTGCTTGCTTTTCCTTGACCTCTACCCTAAAAATTCATCATTGAGTAGAAATTGTTTGTCTATTCATGGCAGTTGCTAAGAGTTAACAAAAGGAAAATCTAGATTTTAATTTAGCTTGGCCTCAGGTAATGTGTTAAATACACTTGGGATGCATATAATATGAGATTTTAGTTTGTACAGCTCTTTTTTTTAACTGCAACGTTTAAACAATACTGCTTTTAATTAAGAAATCTGGCTTTATTAAAAGCCAGATCTGTGACTTATAACCATTTCTGTATATCTGCTCTCAATCAAGAGAAAAATAGTTTAATTTTTGTAGCTGTGTTCGTTTTGCATATGTTAAACGGATGCAACGTGCACCCAGGGCATTGTTCAGAGCCAGCTTTTTCCATAAATATGTTAAGTTTGCTCTTAAATACCAGATGTAGGTTAAGTGGTTCTTTAAAATAATAAACTAAACATAGATGCTGTTTGGAACTATTTGACCTTGCAATTGCCTCCTCTTTGAGTCTGATTCAGAGGTGGGATAGGAGGAGGATACTAGAAACATCTTTGGAGATGGGAAGTTGGATGGACCCAGGTAGCGGGGAAAGATATAATGGAATAGAGCAATAGAAAGAAGGGAAATTAATCGGCCGTTATTCCAAATAATCGGAAATAATCGGTATTACACAGAAGTGTCTTTAATTTTATTTTGTGGGGGGGTGGGGGGGGGAACCATGCTGAAGCAATGAAGCTGCTGGTTTCGCTGATGAGTAAAATTTCTTACCCTCTCCTCTGAAGACATTTATAATTCCATCAAGGATGGCCTCAGAACCAGCCAGACAGTAGAACAACTCCAAATATGTGACATGGCAACAACCTGCTGCCCTTTAAACCGCGTAAGGGTTTGCAGTCTCCCTCCTTCTCGAAAATATTCAGTATGCCCCCAGAATCCAAGCTCCCCAGCCTGAAACTCTATAACGTGTGTGAACGAGATGGGATTGTCATTTCTTTCCTTGTGCAAACTGGTATGAATTTTCAAACAAAAACATAAGAACAAAGGAAATAGTTTTTGAATTTAGTCAGTCTGAAGTTAGCCTTTGACCATTTGATACATTCCACAATAAAAAGGAAGTTGAAGGGGAAGAGGGAAAAACACACACACACGCCCCCCAACAACAACAAAAAAAATTCAAGGAGGATACTGGTAATGTTTTCCACATTTGAATTTTAATACATGAAACAGGCTATAAAACTTAGGCCAGCTGCAGTAAATAAAGTAGCAGTGGGAGGTATGCACCGGAAACTGCGGCGGAGCTAGCGCTGGTGGGAGTTTCTTTCCCAACTACACACCTTCACTTGTGCTGGAGGAGACGCAAGTTGTGTAGTAACTTAACACCCATCCCGGGGCAGGTTGTGTTCTGAGCAAATCTGCTTTACAACCCTCCTTAATAATTCCTTCTGATTAAGGAATAGACAGCTCTGAATCCCCTTGACCTTCAATCCTCTTCTCGTTTCCTCTCTCCCCGCCTTCCAAAAATCAAAACAAAATGGCTTGATAACTTGGAAGATGATATAAGCATTTCTTTCTGCAGCAGCTTGAAATCGTGGTGGGGGAAAAACCGTGGTTCTGCCTCAGCTATTATGTTATCTCATTTAATTGCTAACATATTGTACTTAGCTTTTGATTCATAAAATGTTTTCCTTGGAGTTCTGAAGTAGGTCTTCAGTGATTCACTAAGTATTAGTATAATGAAAGAATGAAAGGGATTTTTTTCACAGCAGCATGGCTCATAACACTAGAATGAACGTTGTATACTTGTGGGCTTTCTAAATGATATTATTTGGCCATGCTCTTTTTATTTGTGCAAAAACCTTCACCAGCTTTTCATTATCTACAAGATAAAGACCAATTTCTAGCCTAGCTTATAAAGTCCCATTACCACTTACCAAAAGCCTTATGTTTAGCCATTCCAAAATGCAAAAACTTTTCCAGCAATACCAGTCTATGCATATGATCAGAATTTCCCTTTGATGTTCTAACTAGTTACTTCTCAGCTATCTGGATTGGTCTGTCATATCCACTTCTCTCTGTTCATCTCATTCCACCAATTCTCAAAGTTCTGACTCAAATTCTGCCTCCTCCAGGAAGCCTTCCCTTGCTACCACCACCTGTGATGGTCATTTTTTTTTCTACCCTCTTAGCACTGTGAATCATACCATTGACTAGATAGATATTTATCTTTCCTAGTTATGTATAGCTATGTATCTTTTGTAGGTAAGACTTTTTTGCCTTACCCACTATGTCGTAAATTCCTTGAGTACCATGTGTTACATTTTGTTTCCGTCCCAGTAAATAATCAGTTAAAAGGGAAGAAAGGAAACATATTTTCTGTGTGCCTGACAAGTTGCCAGCCGCACTGCTAGGTGCGTTGTATGTTATGTCACGCAGTCTTCACAAGAGCCCAGTGAGGATGATAATGCTGTACGTTTTATGTCTAAGGCTCAAATGAGCCGTAGAAGGTTTAAGCCATCTCAAGTCACAAAGCTGGATTTAAACTCAGATACGTTGACTCCGAACCTCATGTCCTCTTTTACTATCGTGAGTACTCCCCAGAGATTGTCTGTAGGTACGCCTTTTAAGAATTAATTTTAGGTGATAATACCTGTGATTTTCAAATCCTTGCAAATGTTTGTGATGAAAGAAGAGTCCAGGTATCCCACAGTGAAGTTCCCAAAGGTAAAGAACTTCTCCTCCAGTGTGGCAGCATTTCGATTAAAACCCACATTGTGTAAACACTTATTCTTAAATCCGCATGTCTGTGCAAAGTGTCAAGAGGTGTGAACCCTCCTTCCTAGGGTCCTTAAAGTTAATAAATTTTAAGTTCTTTTTCCTACTGTAACCACCCACTTTTCTAATAGAATCAGATCAGAAACCTCTGAATGTGGGAGAATAAGAAAACAGCTGGGTTTGTTACTAACCTTGTCAGAAACTCTTACCCAGATATAATGTCCTCTGTGCCTCTGATATATCTCCATAGCTAATCCTGATATCAAATCATTAGATTTTTTATAAATTATTGAAATGGCAATTTTCCAAATATAATTGTCTTCATTATTCATTCAGTATTCTGGTCCATGGATGAGACCTGAAAGATAGCCTTGCAGATGACCTAATCTCCTCTTTTAACTCAACAAGAACAAAACCCATCTCAAAAATGTCTTCATGTGACTCTGTATGTGCTTCTCATTACTTGTCAGGGGAGCCAGCAACGATAGGATCGTTTAGCTAAAAAGCTCGTATGCTAGTAATACATAAGATTAGTGTGGTTTCCGGATCCTTTTTGCTTAAAGTCCATTTATTCATTTCAAAACCATTTATCAAATGCCGGGCTCTGTGCTAAGAGATGGGCTCTGCTCTCAAGGGGTTCACAGTCTAGTAAGAAAGGACACACTTAAAAACAAGTTGCTGCAGCAGTATAGTCAGCTCCATGAGGGAGGGCAGCCCCATCTCTGCTGTCCGAGAGCGAGGGGTCACATCATTTCTTGATAGAGGAGTAGTGGTCACCTGAGGATCTAGTTGCTCTAGTTGACTTAGGGGTGGAGGAGCCCTATGAACTCACACCCACACCTGTTCTCCACAGCATCCCATGACCCCTTACCGGGACACCCCAGTGGGGTGTGGCATGCTTCAGAAACCAGTGATAGACACCAATCTTATCAATAGCATTTTTAGTTTGACTTTGGATTTAAAAGAATTTATCAGAAGAACATTCGTTAGGTGAAGAAGCACCTTTGTATTTAACTGACATTAAACACGGGAGAACTTTTATTACCTAGGGCCTCAGAAGATGAACAATTTAAATTAGTTTTGCTTTCATAATTCTTGAGATTTAGAACCATTGAATTTTAGATTATAAAAGCACCCCAGAAGTTCCTGAGCTTATGGCCCTTATTTTATGGCCAAAGACTGAGGCCTAGAAAAGAGAAGCGACCCTAGTGTGGATCCTCCATAGTTAATGGCCAAGCTAGGATTAAAACCCATATGAGCAAATGATGAGTCCAGCACTCTTTGTACTAAATACCACACTACTGCAGCAGACTTCCTCTCTAACCTAATACCATAGCAATTTCAAAACGGTGGCTGGCTTTACAAACTGTTCTGTTACTCTGACTTAACTCATGAAACCCAAGAAGACTCTTCAGTTGCCCTTTGGCTCCCTGCCGCATGTTGCTACTTAGTTCCACCAGTCCTGCTTAGCAGTGGCAGAGGGTAATGGGCAGAGGTGTGATTTCTTGGGTAGCGCTTACTGGTACGCAGTCATGGGAGAGGTAGAAGTCAGAAAATCTTGTTTCTGTGCAGACCTCTTCAACAAAGCTATGATCTGCAGAGGCTCCATTATTTTCACTCACGTGTTTTCATGGATATTGAGTCCACAAAATTCCATTTCTAAGCAGTATTTACCATAGAATCTCGAAGACCTGAGAAGTCATCTCTATCCACATCGCCCCTTCCAAGTGGTCAACGAGTCTCTGTCAGCCTCCTTCCTTCACAGGCAAGCAGCTCCAAATGACCTCCAAGCCCACTTCCATCGAATGTTAGAAGATTCTTCCTCATGGCCAGCCCAGATGTACTTCTCTGTGCCAGATGTACTACTCTGCCCAGAGTTACCCCTAAGTCAACCAACAAATATTTGAAAATTTTTTAGGTACTTGAAGACAATCTATTCAGTACTTTTTTCTCTAGACCAGACATTTACATCTTTAAGTATTCTATAAAAAAGTTTTGATGTTGTGACTTTCCAGTGCATCCTCCCTAATATATAATTTTTTTTTTTTTTTTAGGATCTTTAGGTGTGTAGAATTTCAAGCTGAATGCATTGCTCAAGGAATTACCAGGTTACCCTAGGATGGATCTATTAACAGACCCATTCAATATACTATATATATTCTTTAAGGCCACTTAACCAAGATCCTATTAGCTATTTTTTGATGGCTTTATTATCCTGCTGACAAATTTTGAACTTGTAATCAATAGAAATTCATAAGCTACACATCTCTTAACTGTTCTTGTATACTTTTCATTGTACCAGCACAAAACTTCACACAACACCGTTAAATTTCATACCTCAGCCTTCAATCTGTTTCCAGTCTAAAGATCTTCTTGAGGCCCTCCTCATTCAGTCACATATTCTGCCAGCTCTGTTGTTGGCAAATTTGATGTGTGCCCTTGAGGCCCACGTCAAAGCCATAAATAAAAATGTTGATCCAGGAGAACATAAAGCAAAAAGCCCGAGGTTCAGTACAATAGAAGTTCTTTCTCTGCTCACATCATCCCTTGCTCTTTGGGCTTCATATTTCAACCACTTATGTCCACCTGATTTTCATCGGATGCATCTGCCTTTTATCACTTTGCCCATAGCATTGTCACAAGACATTGGGCATGCAGCATTCTCGTGAATGGGGAAATGGGTTTTGTCCAGAAAGCCTTATTCTTGGTAGAAGCAAACTGAGTTCGAGAGGTTATTGCCTATATTTCAGAGCGCTTCGAAACTGCCTTTTAAGTAGCCTGTTACAAACTTTCCCCCAAGATCTTAGTCACCAAGTTCATCTTTCTGAAGCTACCAGGTCTTTTTTTTTTTTTAATTATTTGCCTACCTCTCATTTCCACCATTTGTCCTAATCTCCATAATTATTGAATGTTTCTGAGAGCAGATTAGCATCTTCAATGTGGTTTTTAGCTATATAATATGGCACTTTATTTTAAAAAAACATAAAGAGAAAAAAGGAACAGAAAAAGACTTAAAGAAATTCTTTGTTTTATTTAAAAAAAAAAAATTCCCCAGCTTTATTGAGATAGTATTAACATTTAACATATATAAGGTTAAGGTGTCCAATGTGATGATCTGATGCACGCCTATATTGCAAAATGATTACCACAGTAAGGTTAGTTGATGCCTCCATTCTCTCTCATAATTACCTTTTTCTGTGTTAATTACTATCACGGTATCGTACATTAGGTCCTCAGAACTTATTCATCCAATAACCTGAAATTTGTACCCTTTGACCAACATCTCTTAATTTCTCCCAGCCTTTCCCAGTTCCCAGCAACCACCATGCTACTCTTTTATTTCTTTGAGTTTGTTGGTTCTTAGACTGTGTATGTAACCGAGAACATATAGTGTTTGTCTTTACTAATTCAAAGAAATCCTCTTAACCATGGATTAGTTACAACAGCTTCAGAATTCTCGAGCTCATCATCTTATATATATGTATCAATTCAGACAAAAATCAAGAGCTTTTGAATACACCCATAGCAATGCTATCATTTTCACTCCAGTAGCAACCCTTAAGACAAGCGGTTGGGGCATGATCCCACAGCAGTGGATCCAAATTAGGTGTATCCCCTTCTTTTTCCCCCAGTACCTATTTTATTCAAATTCAGCCCCTATGACCTAAAAACAAGACAGTCAGTCTACACTGGACCATGAAACCTAAAGAACACTCTTTCTCCATGCTTCTAGGACAAATCAAGCCTCGTTTCTTCATTATTTCCCTTAAAATATGTGTTAGCATCCTGCCATTATGAATTTTAAATAAAAAACAAAAACTTGTTTTCTCTACTTTTAAAATATAAAAACATATTTAAAACCGATTACATAACCTAATCATATTTTGACTTTGCTTTCTTCTTAAATAATAGAGGGGAAAAGCAGATATACCTTGGAATGACACAGTCACCATTATATTTTTTACTGAACCTTTATTGGGAACAAGGACACAATGCTAAACTTATAATTTTGAAAAGGCATAAGCCTTGCACTGAAAATATACATATTACCCTTTTCTCAAGAAAGAAGATTTGGGGGTAGGAGTGGGGATATATAGTGGATATATTAGAAAATACACAAATGTTCATTCACTCATCCTGTGCTCCAGATCCTGTAGGGGATACCTAACTGTCTCTGATCCTGCAGCTCTGTGACTCTGGGAGAGTGAAACTCAAGTATGTGCCTAACTGTAATGCAAAACAGAATTATTAAGTGACTTAAGAAGCAATTCAGAGAAGGGCAAACATTGTCCAGCCTTCGGGGACAGCTAGGAAAAGCTTTTTTGCAGAAGGTGTCATTGAGTTAGTTCATATTAGAAACTCTGTAGGATTTCGACCATTAGAGACAGGCTAGACAGGTCATTACAGAGCCATGGAGTAAACACATGATTTTAAAAATGCAGAAAATAGAGGATCTTATGTGCCCAAATGGAGGTGAGAAGATCGCCGGGTGGTGCCAGCCCTGGCAGTGCCCAACCAGAGCTGCCCTGGGCGGAAAGCCCCTCCTTGAAGCACAGCAATTGGCTCGAACATTTCACATGGGAGTCCACAGGAAGAGCGAGTTTTCGTGTATATTTTTTTACATCCAAATTAAATTAACTCATGGAATTTTCCACCCTTAGGAATTAAAGTAGCAGCTCATGAAGTAATTCAGTTATGTCATTCATACCAAAACAGAAAATACTGGAGCAACTTGGCACTGTTTAAAAGCCAAGACTAGCCTTGGCCATTTTATATTTTTTTCAAAATCTGTGGCCGTTGTGTTATTTTAACTTTTACTGTGGCTATAAATTTTTCAAATCAAAAGTATCTTAATTGCTTAGAAAACAGAAATGTAAAATGGGTTCAAAATAAGAAGAGGGTTGAAGCAAAGCAGATTTAGGAGTGAAAACCTAAAAAAAAAAAAAACAACTTTAACTACATTTCTGAAATGTGAGGATTCTACCTAATTGGTTGGCATTCACAGTTGTGCATAATTATAGCTTCCTCTATATCCATAAATTGTCTTAAACTCTAAAGTTGAGTTTAACCACAAGATCTGTCCAATATTAGTTAAATGACATCTTTGGGGAAGCATTATCCTGATACAATAGCCACATTTATTTTCGAGCAGATAATTGGACATATTGTCAAAAACCAAGGTATTGAGTTTCCACATTTTAATTTCACATTTGCCTTCTCCCCAGCTTCTGCACACGGATGGGTCTCATTTGGAGCCGAAAGTGTGTGAAAGTTATTGGAGAATGGTAGTCTCTGGGTAATGTTTCTGTAAGCTGCCCAAAATTTCTCCCTGTAGTCTAGATGGGAAACAGCTGGGTTTTGTTTAAAAAGCTGTTTTGCGAAATGTCTGAATCTTGAGGTGTAGAACTGAGGTCACCAGTAAAGCAGGTGCTCAGGAACAAGTGAGAAAGACTCTGGGGACTGGCTGGCCCTGTAATCTTCGGCAGGGTACTTCCTATTAGAGGAAAAAGTGTCGAAGTTGGCTCCTTTATTTAGGACGCAAACAGATAGACATAAGTAATCGCATTAGCGATGCTGTTAGAAGTCCAGTGTCTTGAACATAGCCAGCCCTTGAGTAAATAATTAGCTCAGTATGAAAGAAACCAAAATGGTCATTTCCCTCACGAGGCTTCAAATACAAACGTCTAAGGCCTTGGCTTCCTGTAGATATTATAAGTGCTTGAATTTCCTCTTGAAATACACCAACAGCAAAAGAACTACAATTTCAAATAAATACTACCATAACCCAGTTCTGTCCTCTGAGTTTATAGATGCCATCTAAGGGAAGGGAAGAAAAGAAACCTGAATTGGCAAGACCAGTGCCGGAGCAGTTTTGAAAAAGGCAAAATAGGAAACATGTGGAATCACTAAAGTCCAGTGCACGTCAGATATCCACCAGTCTGGAGATGAAAGGAAACAGCCTCCTCCCCGGGGAGCTGGAGGTTATTAGCAGCTGTTTATCCAGTCGGGAATAGAGATTAACATTGTAGTTTGTTTTTTTTTTTTTTTTAGAACTAGAAGAAGATTTGTTTGGGAAGTTGGCTCTTCATATCAAGTCACTATGCATTGCCAAAAAAAACTTCCTTTCTCAGAACTCGTGTACTCAAGTTGAGCAATGTTATGATTCTCTGAGAAACTCTGCATCACCAAAAAGTCTATCTCCATTACATAGAACAGGAAAAGACAGAAATGGATAGCTGTCTGCCATTGACACATTTCTTCGTACTCTTTCAGGCTGTGAAACTAGCTGTTTGGTCTCTTACCTGTTCTCGAGCCCGCCTCTAAATGGGGCTTTCTTCCCCACTTCCCGCTAACTTCATCTTTGCCACTCTAAGGCGTACACAAATGCGTTTTGTACCTACCTACTGCTTGTAAAATGCCTTCTCGTGACATATTGGGGAAGCTGCTTGGTAGCTTTATTCTTAGAGAAGAGACAGAGAGAGAGAGATAGAGAGAGAGAGAGAGAGAGAGAGAGAGAGAGAGAGTTAGAGTTGGATACTGGTATTTTTTCTCTGATTTAATGCTACTCTTAATGTCATTTTCTTTTATTAAATCCTTTCTTTCGCTTTTGATCTTCTTTATAGCAGAGCCACTGGTCATATGGAAACTATTATTAGAAGATGAAAGACTTCATTGCAGTTAAATAAGAGTGAATCATTTGGGCCAATAATACACACATACAGTGAGGTACCATTTGTGTCCAAATGCCGTATGTTGTTCGCTTTGTAGCAAAGCCATTGAGGTTTATAAAGGTTTATAAAAATCTGCTTTTTTTGTCCAAAATATTTAGTCTGACAATATGAAAATATATTAATATGCAATTCTTAGCTGTGTGTTGATATACTATATAAATAATGCCACTTTACAATGTAAAAATAGAAATCCTGAACTTCCATTTAAAGTTGAGATACTGTTTAACTAATATTAAATATCAGTTTTTAAAAAAATATATGTAGATGGTCTATACCAAAATTCTAATCATTCAAAACCTACCTACAATGCCACCTTCTTCTCTAAGAAGTCCTGATTTCTCAGTCAGATACGATTTCACCTTTAAAACCCTACGTTCATCTTATTTTTCCTTACATAGTAGTTCTATTAATCCACCATTAGGATAAGAGCCTATAATGGGATAGATGTGTCTATTTTTCATCATTTTCCCTGAAAATGCCTAAATAGTGTCATGCATACAGTCAACATTCAAAAGGCATTTGTTGAAATAAATAGAATGTTTATTATTTGATAGAAACATGCTAAATGCATATTTAACAATATCAAAAGGTTTTAGATTTCAGACATAGTCTCACGGACGCAGGCCATTTTTGTCATCATCGACTATTTAGGAAGCATCTAGTTGCACATCGTCATGCTGTGATTCTGTACAGTGACCTCTGCCCTGAGGACACTTACATCTCAAGACAAGTGTAGGCTTTATGAACGGCAGCAGAAAAGAATCACTGAAGTGTATGCCCAGTCCTATTACACAAAGTCCTTGAGTATTTTAGGAGGGTGTTCCTAATCACAGTCAGGAAAGAATCCTCTCCAGGATTAGCAAGATAATGAGAGCTCTGGAGATCCGAGACAGTCCGGGAAGAGTTAGAGTTAGGGGATCCGTGGCACCAATAAACGAGAAGAGTTTGGTGAGTCGTGGCAAGGTAACCAGCCCTGGAAGACAGAGCAGGGAGGGCATTGCTCAAGCCTGGGGGATGTAGGAGTGAACTCAGGGAGTGGGTCCCAAGTAGGTAACTAAAGCTTGAGATTAAGGAATTTAAAACTAGGAGGGAACTAGAATGGCCCTAGGCTGTCAAGGTGAAGGGTGCAGAAGCATAAGGTGTTGATCTTAGACTTGATCCATAGAATAAA
This sequence comes from Macroglossus sobrinus, assembly GCA_004027375.1. Classification (NCBI taxonomy): domain Eukaryota; kingdom Metazoa; phylum Chordata; class Mammalia; order Chiroptera; family Pteropodidae; genus Macroglossus; species Macroglossus sobrinus. Next base: position 732,829 of record PVKZ01000409.1, read on the forward strand.
TAAAATCCATGCTGGAACCTTAATATGCAAGGGTGGGTGGAGAATATGGCATTAAAAAGGTGAGTAGAAAGAGATGCAAAAGAAATATTTCATTTGTTTAGGCAAGCTTCTTTCCACTTCCACTTGCTTTTCAGGTATTTTACAATAAGCACGTGTTTCTTGGGTAATAAGAAAAGTGTTTTAAACATAAAGGCCAGTTAGGTAAGGATAAATTATCCCTGGTGCTAGACTTCCCCGGGCTGGCTACGGAATACTTTGTGTGGAAGCCAGGCTCGTGGTCGTGTACTCACACAGGTGTGCTTATGCTATGGGGATCCAAAAGTGCTCATCAAGTATTCAGTTGTCTTTTCCTTCACGCCAAACAAAAGAAACTGCTGACCAGCAACGGAAGCTTTCCGCCTCAGTCTGTGCTCGATGGGCTCGGTCACTCAGCGCGGGTTAACTCCGTTCCCTTCTTACTAACCTGCTACCTGGGGCGCGGGGAGGATGGAGTGGACTCTTGTTAACCACGCTGAGAGGGCCCTGCCTGGTGGGCTACATCAGTTTTGGTTTCCGCTGTAGGAAAATTATGTCAAGAATTGGGGGTGGAGGGTGGAGATACAGAGGGGAGAAATGAAACAGGTTTAATAGATGGAACTTATGAGTTAAGAAAAAAAAAAAGATGAACTGAAATCAGATAACGGCCATTTGCATCTCTCGAACTAGATCACAGAATCATTAATTTTAACTATTTTGGTGGACATCATGAGAGTTTTAGCCTAGCTGATCACATGACAGGTCAGCACTGCCAAAATCAAGGGTCATTTAGATCATGTTTAAATCCTCTTAAAAATTATCTTATCATTTGTAGAATAATCATTAAGTAAATCTCCAAGAATTGCCCAATAAAGAATTACCTTAAATCTCAGGCAAAGCAGGAGTGAAGCTGTGAGATTTGGGGTGCGGGGGTGGGGAGTAGGAACATGTGTTCTTAAGACAGTTAGGAAGTCTTCTCCCAAAACACATCTCCAAAGAATTAAACTCCAAACAAAACAATTGAATCCAGACCAGACTTTAGTGGAAAATCTTTTAAATGTTTAATCACATGAATTAAAAAAAAAAATAGTCTGATTGTTTTTTAATCTGAGGAATATGGAAGTATATTTGTGGTTGAAAGGTGTCCTTGATGTTAAAACTTTCTCACAGAGAAGAGTTGGGTATTAGAAGTAGGTCTCGTTTTGCGCAGTGCACCTCTGGTATTGTTTCTCACGGAATCCATCTTTTACTGCCATTTCATGAACTTTCGGATTCCCGCCGGTGAGCTATTAAAAAAAATTTTTCATGACCACTTCCTACCTCTTTAAAGGATGCACTTTTGGACTCAATGGTATTTTGCACATTTGGGAAAATAAGTTTGCTTTCCTCTAATATGACAGAGATCTGGCAAGATAATTGAAACTGAAATCTAGCGCTCTATAACTGTCATGTATAATTGATATTTCATGGGGAGATTACAGTTCAGAAACCAAAACTGTTTTCTGTGTCAATGGGTGTCTAATTACAGTAAAAGCCCATCAACTTTTCTTTTATGTTTATGGCAAAACAAGAAGAGAGAGAGAGAAGAAAGTAAACGTTCCCAGGACTTTTTTCTTCGTCCATTCTTTTTAAAAAATATCTTTGTGAAAAGAAAAATTTTCAACCAGATGCATTAATAGCAAACTTTCATTTTGATGATACCAAAATGTTTCTAATGGTATATCTGGTTTTGTGTCATTATTGCTTGGTCTAGAAATTGATGAAAAGTTTCTGAAATATCCCATTCTGCACTCTTTTAGAAGGATTATGGTAGAAGGGAAGGAACTGAGGTCTGAAAGCCTGTTTTGAAGCAGTTATCTCTGGAGATAACATTAACAAGGATTGAATAACTGCCAAATGAAATTTAATACATTTTCCCATCCATGAAATAGGCCTCTTAAATACAACAGAATAATTACTTTCACAATACTCCCTGGAAACAAAGAGAGCAGAAACGTTGGATGTCTTTTTTGTTTGTGGTGTTTGTTGTTAGCTTGAGGATCAGGATAAGGATATTTACCAGGATGCTGTACGCATCCCCATATAAAAACGGCCTTGCCAACAGCCACCTAATTTGAAGCTGCATATCTTTTAAATCTGTTTATGTTGGGGGAGTTGTAGCAAATATTAAATTTTGTAATTTAGTTAAGACATCTTGGCCTTGGCCTGAGTTGGTGAACTACGATGTTTTTTCCTCTATGATAAAGACAACTAAAATGATTTTCATATCCACATCTGTATCTATATATATCTATATATATCTATATATATATCTATATATATATATATATATATATATATATATATATATATATATACACACATATACACAAACATATAGAGATACATACACACATACAAGTGTACACACACAGTTTTAAAACAGACGCTCCAGGAAGTAAAATTTTTTTAAATTTGATATATATTCTATCAAATTATTCAGTGTCATTATAAAGTTTGCGAGTTCAAAATCTGTTTTAGTCCTCTAACTAGATGTTCACTAAGTCATTTAACCTTCCAGCCTTAGCTTTCTTCTCTATAACAAGAGAAATTTCGCCTACCACATTTCCAAGTCTCTCCAAGCCCTTAAACTGTGTATACTGTGATTGAAAAGTCCTTCTATCATAGCAGTTTTTTCCTCAGAAAGCAAGGTATTTTAAAAATGATGTGGTGCTTACATGATTCCAAGAACTACTGTACCCCTAAAGTTATTTAATTGTCCCCAGTGATAAATTAACACAGAATTTAAATAGCTGTATCAGAATTTGAATATAACTTGACTTAAAACGCAATGTAACTTAGATATTTGCACATAAGAGTCATCATTGATGGGGCTTGTGGAAGGGGCAGTCATGTTTGAAGCACGTGATCTGGCCTCCTCTTCCTCTTTTGTAGCTCATTGGACCAGGAATGGGGACCACCTGATCTCAACATGGCCCATTCATAGGATAGCCCATATCTGCTTCAAAATAATAAGCTAGACTTTCAGATGATCTGGACACTCTGAACTCAGGAGTACTAAGACAGGGAAGGAGTTAGCAGCGGGTCTAGAACTGGAAAGAATGTACCACGAGACGCCACAAAGGAAGAGTCCAGGCTGGAGTCGTGAGGGGGGAAGAAGCCAGAGAGAAACAGAGGGTACCAGCAGAGGTATGAGGGAGGCTGAGGCGGCTCGTGAGAGACAAGGAGTAACCTTAGGTCCTGAGAGCTCTCTGGGTCCAGAATCTTATTACAGAACTCTTCATGATAAACCTTTTACTTGAGCAAGCTTGAATGAGGCTCTGGTTCTTACTACTAAAACCTCCACACTAAATTGCTCAGTACACAAAAAATCACACAAAGGGTCATTATAAGCTCCATGAGGCAAGGGCCACATCCAAGTTATTCACCGCTGTGATCCCAGCACCTCACAGAGTGGTAAGCATGGACTAAATTAATAAATATTTCTTGAATTAATAAACTTACTCTTTAATTACTTTTTAATTAATCAATTAATTAACAAGTATCGAATAATTTTTAGATTTTACTTTTAGTATAAATATCTCTAAAACCACATTGTATGTAACTATAAGAAGAATCTCCTTAAAGACTGCAAAAAATATTTACAATTGACACTGATAAAATTAACTATCTTCATGGGCTGGTTGTCATCAACATTAAAAACTATTGCTTATCTAGATGAAAAGGTTATCAAAATAGGGCTTTAATGAAGTACCGATTTTCTTTTTTTAAATAAGTCACCATCTATAGAATTTATTTGTGGGTTAAAGAAATCTGCTTTTTTTTACATTATTATGTATTTATAGTGTGAGAGGTGGGCAAATCCCGATCCTTGTATATATACAGATGGCAGTACTGGTTTCTCCCATCTATTTCCGCGTTATTCTGGCGATGGATTTGTACTGGCCATCTACTGTCTTTCTTTCCTTGTCTCTTATGAGACCAGAAATAATGTTTCTAAAAGAGAAGTAAATAGGACATGCTGTTTGTGGCGAAGGAAACATGCAATGCAAAGCTGATTCTTCAGATTGGAATATTATTTCACAGCCACAGGCAATAGAATTGATCCTGGAGAACCGAGCTCATTATCACATGGATCTGGACCTATTATCAGTCATTCGTTTGACATGGAATAGACATAGTTTACAAGAGAGGCCTTAAAACATTAAGGATATCTTTGTCCCCAACTTCCTTTTTGGAAAATGATCGACATTATTTGAGATGATGTAAGGGGATTTGTAGAAAATGTATAAAATTAGGTAGCATGTATGGCTAAAACCTAAACAAAAATAGAGCTGGGACACTATGTTCTCAAACATATATAGTATCATTTAAGATTTTACTATCGTTGCTCAGGAGAAAGATCTAAAATCAGATGGGTGTGAACAAAGAAGAGAGAAAGAGTGCAGAGATGATCATGAGTGAAGGTAGCTTGAGATCTGAGGGTTCTGAAATGCATAGACCCTCGTTATGCAGTATGCAAGTATTTCCTGTTAGAACACATAACACTATATTATGTACCGGTTGTTTTTCACATTGCTGCTTCTTGCAATAAACATGGGACTTGTTCTCTATAAATTCTAGTATTATTTTTTCCATTTTGGATTTCAGTAATTTATCCATGGTTACACAGTTATAGTTAGAATCTAGCTAGATGTTGTTGACTCATCATTGTATTCTTTCCACTGTCTTCCATAATAGTTGAGTCAAAGAAAATATAAAGGTAATTGATTGTGAGTTTTTTTCCCTCTTATAAAAATTAATCTCAATGTGATCCAGAGTAGGTAAAAAAAAAGAGAGAGAGAGGGAGAGAGAGAGAGAGAGAGAGAAAGAAATTAAGAAATTGCAGGTCAATGTTTGAATATGTTTTAAATGACAAGCAAAATATTAACCTTAAATTATGTCATAGATGACTACAAAGGAGGCTTGAAAGTTTTAATAAAGTGATTCTAAAATAGAAGTATATATCTCTGTTATGCTCAAATCAGTGGCTACCTTCAGTGATTTCAACTTAGAATGATCTTTTGTGGAAATTCAAGAAATTAAATCCACTGGCAATACCAATAAAGATGAATCAGCACTAAGGTAATTATTTAGGTTAACCTGATTAACAGACTTAAAGAGCTACCATTTGATCAAGGCCTATGAAGTTCATGTTTTACAAGTTGACATCTTAGATTGAAAGGATAATCATTGATTGGATCAGTCTTGTAAATGCACAAATATAAAAACGGCAAATCAAAACCTGAATGGAAAATAGCTATCCCTCTTTGTTTAGATGGAAAGTAAAAATATATACCAACAGTGAGTGAGAGATGGTCGAAGGAACCGTGTGGGCATGGCCCACCTGCAAGCTATCAGGCTTCAGCTACAAATGAAATGTACAAGGAGGCTGACTTGTAAAAGTAGAATGGACCGCTTTGGGTATCAGTAAATTGCCAGCATCCACATAGAAGCTAAATAACCACCATTTAGAACATGCTGGAAAGCAGCACCGGTGCACAGGTGGCAGACAGCACAGGGCTCCTCGGAGACCTCAGCTTCGACATTCATGTATACTTTTCTAATGCTCACGAGTCTTAAATCTTTCACTGTTCTTGCTGTATTTTGAATCTGAGCAATTAGTATGATTTAAAATGCTCTTTCCCCCACCCCTGAATTATTTTCTTCTCTATTGTTCTAGAGCATATAAAGGTGATACTTTATATGAGGCTACCTTTAGATATCATTTGCTTTGTTCTGTTGTCAAGTTCAGATTCTTATTGTTGTTGCATTCTTTGGAAATACTCTTTTTAAACATTCGTTAGCAAATAGTCTCCTTTGTGGCTTTATATTTTAGACTGGAAAAATTAAAATTAAAGCAGTCTAAATTCATAGATAAATATTTTCAGTATTATACCCATCCCATTGTCCTGTGTAAATGTTCACCTAATAATAGGTAAGAAAATAACTACTTGAAAATGCAAACAAAAATGTAAGCTACTAATGTTTCTCTTGATTTACAAATGCTTAATGGTTTTGCTTTAAGGCTCACGCTGTGAAGTCAGAAATTGCCGTCTACTGCCAGGGGTTCAACCTCTCTGGACCCAGAGTAGGTAGTAGTAGTTAATAAAAAGCTCAACAGCATTTTTTTTTCAGACCAAGTCATCACAATGTACTCTATATTTTTATTCTTGGAAGCATAAAGAGTGTTTACAATATGGTGCCTTCCTAGGATCAGAATAGTGAAAAAAAAAAAGTGGAAAAATGTCCAAACATCTTTGCATGGCAATGATGGCATTACTGGTGTGTTTAATAAAACCTTTATTGGTACATTTTCCGGTGTGGTGGCATTGGCAGGAACGGTCCCCTTTGGATTTGGAACTCAGCAGCTGATGAAATACAGTAAACATTAATTTGGAATGGGCTGCCAGTTTTGGAAAGCCAGGTGACGTTTTATTATATTTGTACCGAGCAGGGACTATGTCCCATACTGCTGTAGCTTCCGCTGTCAGAGGCTTAGCTGGCATTATGGAAAAAAAAATGGCAGGCCAGAGAATCTTATCCCCTGAAATGAAAGTCGAATGCCAAATTGAAATTCCTGTAGGATTTCCGATAGCAATGGGGGAATTGAGAAGCCCACAATTAAGCATATGGGCATTAAGATAATTGTCAGATCTGTTGGCGGACATGATAGAAGACAGATGGGTACGAATCAGTGCGCTCCACTGCAGCACCCTGGGAGACAATTTGACGTTTTACCTGCCTGAGCTACTCTGCCATATTTGTCACTGAATGTACAGCACGGCATCTTACGGAGTGGTGAGCGTTTTTTTTGCAGGGGACTATAGGTGTATACGTGGTCCTTCAGCGCCCTCTAGTGAAATGCATTTGGGAGTTTTGTTTTTCGAAGGCCAGTCTTCAGGTCCTTGCTACCCCTGGAGAAAGCCGTGGCACCTCTGGTTCCCACTAAACTCTACGGTTCCTCTCACCCTTTCAGGTTGGGGCCCATCGTGAAGATGGCGTGGCCCTGCGCGGCAGCCATTCTCTTGTGCCAAACCAGGTTCCAGTCCCACAGCTTCCTGTCCAGTCAGCAACTTCCCCTGATTTGAACCCACCCCAGGACCCTTACAGAGGTAGGTCCTCCTCGAGGGTATTTGTGACCCCACTTACACAATAATAGAGCTAGTGCTGACCACAAGCTTAGTTGGCATTCATCCCTCAACAAGCACTGGCAGAAAACCGAGAATCAAATTTGGTACAAAAATGGTAGGTAAATGGAACAGTATTTAGAACATAGCCAGCTAATTGTGTTTCTTCAGTAACTGTTTTCCTCAAACATCCTCTGAAATCCTGGTACAATTTCAGTGGGGAAGGAGACCACAGACTGATGAGAGGAAATTTTATTTTAGCTATTTCCACATTTTACTCATTCGGGTCCTCTAATGTGGTTAGTCGTAGCCTGAAAATGATATTTCCAAATGAATAGGAAGGAAGGAAATCGTTTTTGTTGTTTAAGATTGAAGGAAATGTAGGTACATTTTTAAAAACTGGAACTTGATTGGGTGACTTAGTCACTATTGAGTCATCCAGCCTCCTAATGATTGCCTTGCACAGCTGACTGCGAGGGGTTTTCATGACCCCAGGACATTGTACGGGAAGGAGAGCTGGGCCCATGCTCCCTGTGTGACCAGCTGACCAGGCAACTAGGAGATCATTATTACATAACATTCTTATTCCCCTCACGTTTAGAATAAAAATGGTAACGCTACCACAGGAATATGTATTAGCATTTTTTTACCTGTTAAAGATTATACTGAGTGTTAATTTTATATATATATATATATATATATATATATATATATATATATATATATGTATGTATCTCCCCTTTTGTATTCAAATAGTAATAATTTGATGGATCTTTCTTTTAAAGAGCTTTTGGGTTTTCTTTCTCTGTCCTAGACAAGCACTTCTTAAATTTTAATATGCATAAACATGACCCGAGGGTCTTATTAAAATGAAGATTTCGATTCAGTGGGTCTGGGATTCTGTGTTTCTAATGGGCTCGTAGGCAATAAAGATGCTCCTGGCCCATGGACCAGTGAAGTGGCAAGGTTCTAGACCACACAGATTACAAACAGAGGGCAGTAGACATATTTCTATTTTGGAAATAAATCATTACATGAGGGTCTAGTTTTAAAACGTGTTGTGATCTTGAAAGTTGAGCAATAAGAAAGCTAGAAATTTCTCCAGCGAGCAGCTATCTGCTTTCCATATGTACCCTTTTTAAATGCTGATTACTCTTTGAGGATAACAGAAGCATAATTTCAGAATATCATTAGGATATCTATTGAAGTCTTGACTGCACATATTTAGCGTACTCCCTGGGAATTATATTTTAAGGACATTTTTCTATTAAATCATTGCATATGGAAGAAACTTGATATAATAGCTGATATTTACTTGGGTTCTTAATCAGAACATTGAGGTGTGTGATTTTCATGATTATGATTTTCATTGCAATTAAGTTGATGTTTTGTAGACAGTGAAATTACCATCTACTCCAAAAGATTGCAAAATAGAATTTAACCTCAGAGCCAATGCAGGGAAAACTTGTTTCTGCAGGTGCATTTCTGAAACTTCACCATATAGCATTAAAAAAAAAAAAAAAAAAAAACGTGGCAGAAGGATCACAGTTCAGCAGTGTGAACTGCAGAGCTGGCAGCTCCGCGGTCTGGCGGGGGCGTGTGTGTGTGTCGGGGCTTGGTGAAGCGTTTCACCTGGCCACTCGTTTTCTGCAGGCATGCCGCCAGGATTGCAGGGCCAGAGTGTCTCCTCCGGCAGCTCCGAGATCAAATCCGATGACGAGGGCGATGAGAACCTGCAGGACACGAAATCTTCCGAGGACAAGAAATTAGATGACGACAAGAAGGATATCAAATCAATTACTAGGTCAAGATCTAGGTAACAGTATATAATACTGTCGCTTCATTTAATTCCTTTATTGGACTTTGATGAAGTGAACAGAGCAGGAAGAAACTATTCAGTTTTTTCCTGGCAGGTAAATCTGCAGCTGAAAAGAAAATTAAAGGCCTGCTCTAGAGGTACTAACGTATCGTTTAAGATACCTGTACTCTAGTGAAGCCTGAAATGTATTTGCATTTATGAATTTGGACCCAGTGCTAATTACACAGGGTAAAAACAATTCGTAGCTGAATCAAATGCAAACGGTTGTATTTTTAAGACTATTCTTATTCTACAAATTTGGTCGGAAATGGTATTTCTTCAATATTTCTAAAAAGAGATCTTAGTGATGTTGAAAACTCTCGATTGGTGTATATACAACTGTAATATTTTTCTTTCCTTGAACCTGAGTACAGATTGATTTCCCAGCGTTATCCTAAACATATTGATAAATGTGAGAGCAATACCTAAACTGCTAATTATTTTTTTCTCCCGGATACTCCCTTCTACGGGAAATGCAACTTCAGGAAAATAGCTTCTGGTTGGTTTTCTTAAATACAGTATTTGATATCTGTCTCCTTGAACTTTAACTCTAGTTGGATATTCAGATGGTTTTTGAACACCATGACACCCATGTTCTTTGCATCAGTTTCCCTGGATTGTTTTGATTTGCAAATTAAAAAAAAAAATTATACTAGGATCACACCTCCCTTTTAAAGGCTGTCATTCTCAAGGTTATATCTAGTGTCCTTTAGGAATTAAGAACATGCCACTTTTCCATATTGCCTTTGTAATTATTGAGTTGAATTTTACTCTGCGTCCTGCCACAAGTTCCAAAACTGCTAAAAGCATCTAGCTTGTGCTTTTCCATATCGCTTCAGTGTCCTGCCTCTTGGCCACATTAGCAGGAAACCCTGAAGGGCAATGCTTTCGCACCTTTCCAGGGCTTCTCCTTCTCAAGTCAGTCCTTGGTAACTTAAGTAAGGGCTGTATGTATGTATATCAGTGGATCCTTTGAAGTCTCAGTACAGCATTTCAACTTGCTATTAAGAACCTTCTTATTTTAAACAGTCACTCTTGTGACATTTATTTATGTCTCGGAAACTAGGCAGTTTTCTTTGCATCACCCATTCTAATTAGTTATGAGCCTGAATTCCTTTGGAAAGCAAGTTCCCATTTTCAGGCCCACTTTGTGAAAAGCATGGCCTATGTTTGATGCATTAAAAAAACATTATCCAAACTTTTGCCTTCAGGAGGGGCTCAGCGGACACTCGACCCTGTTCTCTTTTCACTTATGACTTCCTATTTGTGCAGTGGAATGTGGACGTGAATTAATAGTTACCTTGATTTTTCTGCTATCAGCACAGGTCATGGGTGAGGGAGAGAAAGATCAGAAAGGAAGTGAGGAAGATCAGATGGCAAAGGAGAGCCTTTTCCAGTTGCTTCAGTTCAGTTGTGTGTTCCCCAGCACACGTCTACGGCAGACAGACTCATCTAGAAGGGAGCTTAACCTGTGTGGAGATGGGCAAAGTCTGACTGCATCTTTCCCTGGTATCTCCCACAAGTGTTCTTGGCTTACAGAAGCCATTTTATGTGCAACGTGTGCTTGCAACCCAAGAATATCACTTCCGTCTTTGATTGATTGGGGTCCACCTCAACCACAGTTGATCCTTATCGCAATTTAGAAGTTACTCACAACATTTTCCAAAGAGGAAGATTTGAAGCCATATATTTTAAGCCTGCATTCATTAAGTGTGTATTACATTGACTAGGTAACTTCCCATATGTCTTCTGGCTTTGAAATATTTTGATTACCATATTTATTCTGTGAACACTTCAGATTCATGGGGTTTTAAAGTCGAGATCAACCTTCATGGTCCTTTAGATCGATGCTTGAATCTTCATGTTAACATCCTTAGAGATGGTTGTCTCTGTATTGTCCCTTTTAATGGAGAGCCTGTTCCTTCAATGACATTTATTTTTGACATTTCTCATGCCCCAAAATTTCTTGCTCTTATTAATTCAGATTATTCCACTTGAAGTTCTTCTTTCCGTTCCGCCTTCCTAAGACAAGACATCTCCCACGCTTCTCTTTTTTGCATAACCGCCCATGAAAAATTTGAAGCCTTGATGCCATGAAACTTTCCTTGTGTGATATGCCTTCCAGATGGCTCATCATCCTATTTGCCCTTCATTCAAATGTTTCTAATTTCTCAGTGTGACACCCACAAACAGAAGTAATCTTGCCTTTCCAGACTCTACTGGGTCCAACAATGCCTTTGATATGAATCATACAATATCTCTTCTCACAATTAGAGATCAGCATTTTGGCTTCATTTCTGACTCGCAAGGAGGTTGTGGTCATTCACAACCAAGCAGTAGATGTTTGTTTGTTGTTTTGTTTTATTTGTTTTGCATTCCACACATCAACTCGTGTTTCCCCAATCCCTTTTTGGGATCATAAGCATATATAATGTTAAAGGCCGTGGAGATCATGGTTTTCTACCCTTTTAATCTAATACATGGAGAAAACGAGACTCCGATACATTAAGTGGACTGACCAGGCCTTCAGAACAAGTTAACGAGGAAACCTGGATAAAGCCCCAGTCTTCACTTTCATTGCTCTGGCGTAGCACCTTCTTGTTAATCCCTTTAGCTGCATCATGTTAATTTTGACCTATCAAAATGTTTTTCCACTCATTTATTTTTCTCAAGTTTCAGATGTCACAGCATGAAAGTTAAAAAAAAAAATGAATGGAAAGCAAATTCAACATAAAACTCTTTCTGAATTATGATCATGCAGTGTAGCTTAAGCCTGAATTGACTGTGGCCTCATTTGCAAGAGTGTAGCCATACTGATCAAAGCTTTGCTTCCCTTGTTTGTCTCCCTCTATTAGCGTGAGTGCACCCCCATGCCCTACTTTAACCTCTCCTGTTTGGTTCGGGTCGAATGTCTAGGAGAAATTGAAGGTCTTGTATATGGACTGTCACAGCCATCGAGCGCAATCTCAAGTTCAAGTGGGTGTAAAATTCTGCCAAGGACAGGAGCTTGAGAGGAAAACAGTCTCTGAAAACTCTGGAAGAAAACAAAAGCAATTTTAGATACCTTCCTTTTCCCCACACCATTAGAAAATGTCGCATCCCTTTTGTCCCGCAGCAATAACGATGACGAGGACCTGACACCGGAGCAGAAGGCCGAGCGGGAGAAGGAGCGGAGGATGGCCAACAATGCTCGTGAGCGCCTGCGGGTCCGCGACATCAACGAGGCTTTCAAGGAGCTCGGCCGCATGGTGCAGCTCCACCTGAAGAGTGACAAGCCCCAGACCAAGCTCCTGATCCTCCATCAGGCCGTGGCTGTCATCCTCAGCCTGGAGCAGCAGGTCCGAGGTCAGTGCAAGCCGGCCAGCCTCTTCGCGGAGCCCAGCCCCGTGCAGCGGGATGCAGGAGTGATGGGTTCTCCTGCCTCGAGCAGGAGGAGACCGTAGACTAATAAGCATCGCTGAGAATAATTGTATCAGTTGCAGACCATGTCTTAATCTATAAGGCAGCTTTCTTTTTCTGTAATTAAGTTCTAGGATTCTCTTATAACTCAGATGACATGGTGACGCTTCCCTGTTACTGTCAGTAATCAGAGCCTAGAATATGCGCCTCGCAAACTTTCTCATACTGTAGAGTGGCTCTGCAGATCCACCGTGGGGTTCAGCTCCCCTAGTGACAGAATAAATCGGTCTCCATAGTGCACGTTTTCTAACTAACTGTCCCTTTGTTCTGTAACGTACAATCTGAGAAAGGGGTCACCAGATATGCAGAAGAATGTGTACTCCCCTCTGCCGAAGCCTTGGCGTTGACTGAAGGCTCTGTGCTTCACTCCTCCACAGAAAGAAATCTGAATCCGAAAGCCGCGTGTCTGAAAAGAAGGGAGGAAGAGAAGGTGTCCTCGGAGCCTCCGCCGCTGTCCTTGGCCGGCCCTCACCCCGGGATGGGAGACGCGTCGAATCACATGGGGCAGATGTAAAGGGGTAAGTGTGTCTGCAGCCTGAACACCGCCCCCTGTGCTCACAGCCAGCCGTCAGCCTAACAGTCGTGTTGCACCCACAGTAACAGATTTTTTTCACTTAAAAAAAAAAAAGTTTAAGACATAAACTTCTGCGATGAATGTATTAACTAATTTTTCTCTCTCTTTTTTTTTTCTTCTCAGGTCCAAGTTGCCACATTGCTTCATTAATACCAGAGACCACTTCCTTAACAGCTGTATTATCTTAAACCCACATAAACACTTCTCCTTAACCCCCTTTTTTTGTAATATAAGACAAGTCTGAGTAGTTATGAATCGCAGACGCAAGAGGTTTCAGCATTCCCAATTATCAAAAAACCGAAAAACAAACAAAAAAAAAAGAAAGAAAGAAAAAAGTGCAACTTGAGGGATGACTCTTTAACATATCATTCAGAATGTGCAAAGCGGTGTGTGCAGGCTGAGACGCAGCCCGGAGACTGCATGGCAATCTTTCCACACTGTGGAACAATGCATTTGTGCCTAAACTTCTTTTGGAAAAAAAAAATAATAATTAATTTGTAAGTCTGAAAAAAAAATATTTAATTTAAAAAAATTGTAAACTTGCAATAATGAAAAAAGTGTACTTCTGAAGAAAACTACATGAACGTTTTTGTTGGTATTCAAGTCAGCTAGTGTTTCTAGTTACTGGATATTGAATAAGGGAAGCTCGGCTGCCCTAGTAACAAAACCAGCAAACGTCCTGATGACAACGAAGTGATGACATTAGCCATTCCTTAGGGTAGGAGGAACAGATGGATCTTATAGACCTATGACAAATATATATATAAATATATATATAAATATATATTAAAAATTTAGTGACTATGGTAAGCTTTTGTTCATTTGTTTCAGACTTTTTTCTCCTGTAAAAAAATAGTACTGATTAACTTTTTTAAAAGAAAGATTTTACTGTAAATACGGATTTTTTTTTGTCTTATTTCTGTCCCTTTTCCCTGGTTTGTTATCGTAACCTGTAGTGCCAACTCTGCTACTAGAGGGGTAGTGCAGGACGAAATGCTGACCCTAATGTTGCTTTTCATTCATAAATAGGTAGAAAGTTGTTTCTCCAGTCTTTTGGGAACACAGGACTTAAAAGTCACATCATGTGTAGATATTACAAGCAGCATTACCAAGACATGGCAAAAAGAGTTTGTCTGAATTGTAATGTTGCATTTGTGACCCTATTCTGGGATTTTCAGAGGTACAAGGTTAGAATGCTACAATGTTACCACTGTGCCTTCCAATGTTTATATCATCGGAAACATAACATAATCAAAGTGGCTGTGATTTAACAAAATGATTAAAGTGTTACCTACATGTGTAGCCGAAGTAGTGTGCAGTGAGGCGTTTCTGAATACATGGTCAGATTTTTGGAAAAAAAAACAAAAACAAAAACAAAAACAAAAAAAAAACAAGTAAAGTTCAAAAACCATCAAATGAGAAAATTGCAAGTAGTGTGACAGAGCTGATTGATTTTGTTGCTTTCTTGATTTTTTTTTTTCAAAATGGGTTTACTAAGATGTAGATGACTTAACTGCCTCCTCCTTCGTCTGAAAAAATGCCAATATTCAATCATCATGCAGCATTATATCAAGCCTTATAAGTCCTAAAGCATTAAGTTGCACTTTCTTGAGGAGGGGTAGTGCAGTATTTCTCTGGCCAGTATGAATGAAGTTTATACTTAACATATTTGATAGAAACATAGATCAAGCTATGGCACAGCAACTCATCAGATAGCTAGCTTTGACGTCTGGGCACAATTGAACCAACTTCCATCGTGAATCTTTATAATGATTGACTTTGGTGTATAGTGCAGTAAACAAATAGTGCTCCTAGTTAAGTATTTGTCAGCATCCTTTTGTCTCTAACTCGTTTCTATTTTTACAGCCACACAATCTTGGCATGTATTAAGAAAAAAAAAATCCCTGTTCAAGTAGTTTTTCCACCTATCAGCACTGAGTAAATGCCATAAATCCATCGAAATGGTCTAAATGTTCCATCTGTTCTCCTGTTTTGCCAGTTATATAGTAATGAAATACATTTGTAAATTTTATGCAACAAATGGCAAACGTATCATTATTTTGAAATTGTGTATGTAAAAGTTATATTTTTACATGTAGACTTGTTATTATGTGTTTTAATACATTGTATTGGGTTTTTGTTTTTTTTTAAACTGTGTGCTTTAAAAAAGTCTCATTTAAATGAAATAGTGAGTTACAAGAATCTGAATTTTATGTTCATTTCTGAAAATGTAAGAACAAATAAGATAGTTACCACGTGGTCATCTTTTACAAACCCATAAACATTTTGATTAGCTGTGTGTGTGTGTTGAAAACTGTAAATATGTTCAGTAGCGATAAAACTAAAATACTTTGATTTGTTGATAAGTTCCTAAAATGTGGAGGTGGATTAAAACCTTAGGAGAATAGCAGAAATCAGACTTCACGAAAAGTTATTCTGAGGCTTTCCTGTGAAATGTACGAACAAAGGGGTCAAAGAAGGGCATGGAAGACAATGTATACATACTCTCCCCTCCTCCTGCGTGATGGAAACCACGTGTCCTCGTTCCCTCAGTATGTAAAGATTTCCTTTTAGAGGTACATTCTGCACTCATTTTGTATAGTCTACCAAGGCGGGTATCCCTAGGAACAATATTATATAGGAAGCAGGTATACTTGGATCACATTCAGGATAAGTGTACAGAAGAAATTATGGTGTTTACTCTTTAGGGAACTGGAAATACTCCCTGCATAGATGTACATTTTAAGAATGGCACTTTTGATACACGATATCATACAGGTGCTTAATAGAGCTGATTTAAAGTTTTTCACATCTGTAAACAAAGCAAAAAAAAAATTTAAATTGTAGTTATTTGATTATTTTTTAAATTGGTGCTTTATATTTTGTTCTCAAACAGAGTAAAAGCTGCCATTTATCGTTCACCAGCTTTGATGTATTCATTACCTGGTAATGTAATACCTCTATTGTTGAATTCCCTTTGGAAATAAGCGAAAAACTTTCTAACAGCCACCAAAAGCTGCTCACTCCTTTTTTGCTTGGTGGAGAAATATGATCTGCACCTATCCATATTAATTGGGTTGTATCCCCATTAAAAAAAAAAAAAAGATGAAAGGGAATGTGGCCTTTTTAGTGTGTTTTTTCTTGTTGTTGTTTTTGTAACTATCAAACCCAGGTGAGATATTGGTATCCTGCTCTGGATTTTCTACTGAAATTTAGCAGTTAGGATTAAAGTACCATACATAAATGTCACAAGAGTCCGTACTACGCTATATTTAAGATGATAAATAAACTGGGTTTCTGTTTAAATGACCAACTGTAAAAGCACCTTGGAACCGTTGATCCACCTCCACATTCAAGTAATTTATGAATATGCAGAATAGGGATCTGTTCATCTAGAAATTTTTACCATTTGTCTTCTGTGTAGCTGCAAGGAACACTAATGTTTATACAACTGTCAGTCCACCCAGTAATGCAACTGGTTCTAATTCAGTCTTCCGATTCCTTTTTGTTTTTCGCTTTTTTCCTATTTCTTGATTTTCTTTCTTTGTGATCTTCATTTTGATGAGGGGTTGGGGGTGGGGAAGGAGTTGAACCAAGACTCGGGGGTTGAGAGGATTTTTCGTCTTGGATCCAACAGGCAGAGAATATGATCTGTGTCCAAAAGTGAACTTGAGTCAGGAATGAAACAATTTCAGCATAAACAAGCACAAAAATTTAGTCTGCTGGCTGACTGGAAACAAACAAACAAAAAAAGTCAAGATGGAATATGACGAATTCCAACACAATGGGGCACCAAGGCCTTTAGGCCTCTCTTCTTATTTCGCTTTGGTTTTTGTTTGTTTTTCTTTAGAGACACGCTCTTTCTCATGGGACTTGGAGTGGGCTCATCCTTGTGCAGTGCTGGTTTTGCCATACTCATTTCAAGTATTATAGACATATGTAATGGTGAAAATATATGAACTGTGGCCTTTTTCATTCTTGTTACTTGTGATGCAATTAAGTGAAGATAAGAAAAAAAAAAAAAGCAGAGATTTACCATGTATCAGTGCCTGGCTTTTTGTTATAAAGCTTTGTTTGTCTAGTGCTCTTTTTGCTATAAAATAGACTGTAGTACACCCTAGTAGGAAAAAAAAAACTAAATTTAAAAATAAAAAATATATTTGGCTTATTTTTCGCAGGAGCAATCCTTTTATACCACAAATATTACAAAAAAAAATTGTCAGATTCTGAATATTTCTTCTTTGTAGATTTTTGGAATCATTATGAGTAAAAGTTTGTTACTTTATTTTACTATTTAAAAGATGTTATTTTACCATGTGTTACTGAGATGAAATTGTATGGTAGCTTTTTTTGTTTGTTTTTTTGTTTTATTTTTTTTTTGGTTTTGTTTTTTTGTTTTTTGTTTTTTATTTTTAGTTGTAGGTCGCAGCGGGGAAATTTTTTGCGACTGTACACATAGCTGCAGCATTAAAAACTTAAAAAAAAAATTGTTAAAAAAAGAAAAAAAGGGAAAACATTTCAAAAAAAAAAAGATAAACAGTTACACCTTGTTTTCAATGTGTGGCTGAGTGCCTCGATTTTTTCATGTTTTTGGTGTATTTCTGATTTGTAGAAGTGTCCAAACAGGTTGTGTGCTGGAGTTCCTTCAAGACAAAAAAAGAAAAAAAAAAAAACCCAGCTTGGTCTAGGCCATTACCTGTTTCCCATCTGTAGTTAATCGATGAAGTCATGTACATGACCGTTCTGTAGCAATAAATGTGCCATTTTTATAAACTGTTTCTGACACTTGTTTCATTTCATTTTGCATTGTCCATATAGCTCTGATTCTCTTTTGGCAGTAAAACCACATCTATATTTCATTTTCCAAGTGTTGGAGGTATTGACAGCTGAACAAACAAAACATACAAAAAAACATCACAAACATTGAAAAGCAAAGCACATGATTGACCAAGGAAGAGATGCCCTTAATGAAAATGGAACGGGATGCATGCAAAACAAAAAACTGTCTAGAGGGATAACTAATTGAAGGAATAGAATTAACGTGCATGTACTAGCGAAGCTATGCATTGGAAGAGCTCTGAACCGTGCCAGTGTTCTTGGTTGTGCTGCAACTTGCTAAATCAAGTCAGCCTTAACTTTTGGGATCAGTTGGTCTACTGGCGGAACCTTCTCAGCTAGATCTTCTCAGTCAAAAATCTAAAATGATTTATTTTGTATCATTTTCTTAAGAGCTGAATATTGTTAACCACAATTACAATTACACTGTATTTATATTTTCTCAAACTATACCCACCCTGCTACTTCTGGTTGACTTTGTTGACTCTTAATCCAGATGTAAACAACCAGATTTTTTTTTTTTCTAACTTGTACAGACTGATGCGTCACCTACTATGGGAGGGAAAAAAAATGTACAGATTAAAATTATTCAGTGTTATGTACTGTAAGTTAATATTTTTGTAGAATGAACATCGGTCTACTTTGCAAAGTGTGGAGGCTGTTTCAACATCGCATCGTAGAGATGTACAGTGATGTATGCAATGGAAAGGAAAGTAGATGAGCGCTTCATGACAATGTTCTAACCGAGGACGTGGCATTCGGGGGATGTCTCCATTATTGCTCTTCTATTCTTTCGAATGGGGTTTAGTGACTAGTTACCCTGAAGAAAAATGTTATAACACCATTTGGTTCATGTGTGACGTGCCCTCCATAGCCAAATGTTGGGATTTTTTTCTTCTTCGTCTTCTCTGGTTGGAATGTTTGCAGATATTTACATTTTATGAAATTTCCAAAGATTTTGGTTGATAACCCTTTTTTCCTCCTAAATGATCTGAGATGTTCTTATGTTCTTACTGTGTGTTTTAAATATATACAAAAGAGCCACAAACATTTAGTCTGTTAGTATTATATTTGATCATATAACTGCTGCTAATGGGGAACCGAGCCTGGGCCCACTTCAGCGTCTCTCACATAGTCTTGTTAACACGTGTTTAAAAGGACCCCATGAAACATTAAACTTTGACTTTGGGTCACATTTCAAAGGGAAATGTCATTGCTGGAGAAACTAAAATATTATCCAAAAGTTAAGAAGATCCCAATAACGTTAGAAATGAAGAAGAAAAGACTATCCAGAGAGATATTGAGAAGGGGAGTCATTTTTAGTCTTATAATTGGATCCATTCATACAAGAACAAGTGACATTTTTATCCTAGGCAATTATAGACCACCTTTCTCGAGACTAAGCCTGAGGCTGTAAACCACTGCAGAGGGGAGCTCAGAAACAAAAGGAACTAGTGTGCCTTTGCTTCTTGTGTTCAGATCACCCCAGGAGCATACATTTAAATTGCTCTTGGGTCCCTTAATGCTCTGCCAGCCAGAGGATCTCACATTCAGTATGCTGTGATCCTACTGCAAACTAGACACAAGTCCACATGCTCACTGGTCACATAGCATGTATCCTAAGGACACATGGCCAAGTTTGAAGGGACTAGAAGGGCAAGAAGAGTCAAGGTCACCTTGTTATTCGGGAGAGGTCTTTTCAATTTAGATGGTTTGATGAACAAGCATGGCCTCAGTGAGAATCCTCGCGTCTCCAGGAAAGGAAGACTCAAAGCCGCAGCTGGGAGGAAACACTAGTTATAAGTATGGTGCTCCGAGGTGCAGCCCTAGAAATATGTTGGGTGTGATGGGGTCGAAACAGTGACATCAACTAGCCAGCCATTATCTGGCTATCTGAGTGCCAGACCTTAAGATTATTGAATCTGTACCTAAATACAGTAAGTATCTTATAGTTCAGGCCTTTTGCCATGGAAGGTGTGTATCTACAGCAGTGCTTCTTAACATTTTTGAGCTGTGAACCCTTTGGCACTGAATGAAATTACTCCATAGGAAAAAAGATGTACTTTGTTGTATATAATTTTTATATATATATGACCGTCACATTCAGCTTTAAGGAACTGATGAATCTAGGGTCTAGGCATAGACATTCATTCGTTCATAAATCCTGGGTTAAGAAAATTCAGTGTTAGGTCACTAAAGCTTCAGTGCTTTAAAAAGGCAGAGAGCAGTCTCATTTACTTGGACCAAAATGGCTAAGCCTAACCAGAACTGGACCAGCGTCTGGCTTTAAAAAGTAAAAGAAAGACCCTTTGTGTAACACAGAAAATAATACAGTCCTCATTCACATCTGTGACACTATATTTAGAAGTCAAATGGCTTTGGCTTTGGCATGAAGATTCTTGTAAGAGGAAGCAGAAACTTGCCAAGTGCAAAGTGAAAATGCTCGTGCAGAATCAGACCTGCTGGCTTGAGGTTTTCGGTGGTAACCAGCCCATGGGTGAGGAACTCTTTCATTTCTGAGCCAATATGGCAAAATTTTTAAAAAATACAACTTGATTTCTGTAAGGAATTTTAACTTTACATATCTTCATTGGTGAGTTGGCTGGGACCGTTTTAAAGATGATGACATGAAGGCCAAGTGACATGCTCGAGTCAGAGCTAAAACAAGTAGCCAGTATCCCGACTGGGAGCCCGATGGTCATGGCACTGCCCACCTCTCGCAAATGACCGCTCCGGCTTCACATTTCACCCGTGATCCTGCTGGCCCCTCCCCCGAGCCCCACCCTGGCTGCATCCAGGTTCATGCTATCTTTGTTTTGTTTGTATTTTTTGCTGCTGCCTTGGTGTGGCTTTTTTATAGAAGAGTTTCTAAACTTCCCTGCAGTTCACATTCTCATCCTTATTCTACAAATTGTTAGGATATAACTAGATGTGAGAATGTTCATGCAATAAAAGCCTGCTAGCCAAACTAAATTCTGCACTCTGGCCCACTTTTTTAAAAATAAGCTTTCTATTCTGGAATAATTTTAAATTTACAGAACAGTTGCAAAGATAATACATAGTGTTCCCATATAGCCCTTACCCAGCTTCCTGTAAGTGTGAAGTATTACATAACCGTGGCACATTTGTCAAAACTAAGACTTTAACATTGATACTTCGGTTGAATTTCACCAGTTTCCCACTGGTATCCTTTTTCTGTTCCCCAGAATCCCATTGAGGACATTATATTGTAGTGGTCTGGCCTGCTTTGAGCCGGAGCGTGCGTGTGCATGGCAGACAGAGTTGGAGTCTGCACAGGAACCCAGGTCCTCAGGGCAGACACCACTATAGTGAAAATCAACTGACTCGCCCTGTACAATGTCTCCCATTCATTGCCTTTGCTCAAAAATCCATCCCTCTTTGAGGACAGGTGTTAAACAGTGAGGAGAAGACAGGAGGGAACAGGAACAAAGTGAGGGGAGACCTACAGCACCCACAAACTGAATGGTTTAAACAGTGAGTCAGACATGGTTCATTCAACAATGAATTTACTAGTGAGTGCTGAGTAGGTCGAAGGAACTGGGCAACTTACAAGGCAATAGTCTCTACCTCTGAGAAATGCAGCTGGAAGACAAATGCATCTTGATGACCAACTGTAATTGCCATGAGGCAGAAACAAACCAGGCTGGGAGTGGCGGGGAGAGGACTAGTTCTGGGGCAGATAGGACATCCGTAAAAGTGACCTTGAGGCATGGAGTGTATTCTGACAGGCAGAGCAGGTAAAGGATTTAAAACAATGGCAAGGCTTTCTGCACTGAAAAGAAGTGAACTTACAGAACCACAGGTAGGGTGGCTTAAACTGCGACTGTATTTTTCAAATTTTCATCGCCTTCCCATCTCCCAAACGATACTTGGAAGCCCTTGGCTGACCTTTTTAGTCGACAGAATTACCCAGGGCTCCTGTGTGTGGGGGCGAGCAGTAGAAGCAACCGTAGCCTTTGATTTCGTTGCTCCAAGGATCTGAAGGAGAATCCAGGCCAACCTGCACCATCACAGAGAAGGCCAGTGCGGCCCTGAGAGCATGGCTGCATGTCCACAGTGCGCCCAACTCTCGATCCCTCACTCCCTGCCCAAGAACCCTTTGCAAGATGCCATTAGGTCAGCACAGTGACACTTTGACCCCCCAGAAGCCCACACCCCAAGGGCACATGTAAGCAACTGAAACAGAACACATGTAAGTACTGGGGGCTAGGGAGTCTACAATGAAGAATTCTGGGGTGTGGCTGATGATTGGGAGGGTGCTGGGATGTGATGCCTTGACTGAGTGAGGGGAAGGGTTTAATATGGGAAGCCTACCTGGAGGAGGTGTAGGGGATGGAAAAGGTGCAGTGTGGTGTCCAGGGCACTCTGGCTGATGATGAGAGATGTAGGTTTCTGAGTCAGGGACATGTTCAGAGTGGATACACAATGTGTTGTAAGCAAAGGATGCCTACATGAACAGCTGCTGTTCATCTATCAATGCTATCATTCCTGTTTTAGTCATTTCTACCAAGCCTTGTTCTAAAAAGCTTTTGAGATCACACGGACAATCATGAATATTGGTCAGGTGAGAAAAGCTTTCCTTTCCTTCCCACTAGCACAAATATAAGCTAGCTAGTCAGGGCCTTAACCTCATAATACTCTTTATGTGCTATTGAACAAGCTGCTTAACCTCTCTCATTACCCTCCACCTGTGAAATGAGGCTAAGAGTTCCTGCATCTCAGAGTAAATATTACAATGCATATGACATGCTTCGCCCAATGTTGACACATAGAAAATACTATACTATGTAAAGATTGCATGGCGTGGAAATATTTACATGCATCAGTCTCTATTGGCAACTTTTTGCCGCCTGCCCCTAATCCTTCCTTCACTGGCAGAAAGAGTCATCTGGGTTATGCCGTGCGTCTTCCCAAAATCTACTGCGACTTCCCGTTTTCTCTCGTATTGAATGAACTCCTACCTGCAAACAGAAGGATGTGTCTTACAAAGAATGTGTTCAAGCAGAGGCTCGACCTGATGACAGCCCTGTTTCCGGAATGATGGCACTTTCACAAACATCACTTAATTAAGCCTTGCAAATCTAAGAAATCAAAGAAATCAGTGTTGTCCACACCTTAGAAGGAGAGCGAGCAAGGCTCCGAGGGCTATGGTCAGTGCGAGTGACCAGGGCAAAGTCATCAGAGGCAAATCTAGGTCTGTTTGATGTCAGGGCCCGTGGACATTTAACCATCCCACAGCGGTCTGGAGTTGGGCGGGATCATTGGCTGGATGACAGTATGTTGAATATCCTTTCTAATTCAGAATCTGGCTCCATTTGTGGGATTGCAAGCTCACCTCTGCTCTCCCTAATGGGGTTCCTCTGCACCAGCCTCCATAGACTTCCCCCCGACCAGACAATGCAGCGCCCCAAGAGTCTGCCCAATCCTGAGCCTTTGCTCTCATCCCAGGGTGCCTGTCTTCATCTTTAATTCAAACCCATCACTTCTATTGTCTGGATTCTGCTTGAGATCAAGCTATCAACTTAGATTATAGATTAAAACCACCATGCTGGCACCAGGAAGAAAGCAACCTTGTTACCACAGGAACCTTACAATCTCTTGCAGGTATAAAGCAGACAAACAAGCGAACATAAAAAGAGAAACAACCACAATTTCCGAGCACTTATTTTAGACCATAACACACATCAAAAATTACATACGTCAATGAACTAAATCATAAACAATAATCCAACGTAACATTTCTATCCTTAAAGCTAAGTTGTGCTTTATCTCATTTAATTCACATAATTCTTTTCGCTGGGTAGTCTTATTATTTTCCATGTCACAGATGAAGAAATTGAGGTTTATAAATGGCAGATGGGTAATATTGGAAGCCAGGCCATCGGACTTCTGATCCTGAAATCAGTCAAAATTGTGCTATGTAATGCAGAAACTGGAATTAATAAGCTACTTATTTCCCCAGTAATTTAATGAGGTTTACAGAGAAACACGAGGACCAGAAGCATTAGATCAAGTTACGAAGATCATGCTTCCAGTAAGTGACTAAGATGGGATTTAAATGCAGAAGCATCTGACACTAACTTCTGCAGGCAGGGTCCTGGACCAGAAGGAAGAAGAGCCGACAGCATGAGCCCTGAGCTAGGGAGGGCATCGTCTCTGTGAAAAGAGCATGAAGAGTTAAGCCTTGGAGGCACCCAGTGCAGGAAAGTGTTTAATAAAGATGTGTTCACTCCCTCCTGCCAGCTTAGAGCAATCTGAAAGTGCCTCTTGCTGAATCACCTGAGGCCATAGAGCTAAATGGCTCAGCCTGGAGGAAAAGCAGGTCTGATCACCATTTACCCAGGGAACTTTCAAAGGGAAATCTTTAATTTGGTGCCCCTATTATCACCCTATTTCAAAAAGCGTCACTGCGGCCTACAACCAGACTGATGAAATGTTGTCTGTTCCTCACACCCTCTGGGGAGCACCCCGCTGAGTAAGGGCTGGGTGGACAACAGAGTGATCAAGGCATAACCCTCTCCTAAGAAGTGACAGACTTGAGAAGAGAGAACCCGGGGTCGAGTGCAAGGGTCACAGTCTTGAGAGAGAAGGGGTGCGAGAGTGAGAAGGTTGACATGTATAATAATAGTGAAGATACAGTGTGATGTAATTGAAGAGACAGTGTGATGCTACAAATCCTATTCTAGGAACACCAAGCCATTCCATACAACTTAAATAGGAGTAGGATGTAACTGGGGAGAGGAGCAGGGGTGGGCAGGGGTCTTGACACCAAGAAGGAATTTGAACTGTCCTGTGGGTGATGCGCAGCCACTGAGGAATTTAAGTGGAGAAATGGTTTGATGGGGTTTGCATTTTTAGAAGCCCCTCTCCCTGACATTTGTGGTGCTCTTTGAGGCAGAACACACACCATCAAACTCAGAGACGAGAGCTGACACAGGTACCTTCCACCCGGATCCCAGGCTCGTGATTAAGATGCCAGCTGTTCTTGCTCTGACAGGTAGACTAGAAGCGTCAGACTCAGGGACAACGGCCTTACAGAGATTGGCTTAGCCAGCTCCCCTGAGAGTGTTCCAGAAAAACGGAATATTAACGAGGAGTTCTACGAATTGGTTCTGCATTTTATGGAATCGATCCTCTGACCTGATTAGATTTGAAGGCTTTAGTGACCCTGTTTCCAGCAAGAAGTGGCGTTGGTCGTCCATGGAATGCAATGGCAACACGATCACTCAGATTTTCACCTGTAGGTACCTGTAACCACGTGCCAATGGAAGGCATAACTCTGGGCGACTAGGTAGTTGCTGGCATAGAACATTTTAATTAAAATGAGTATAACGGGTTTGGCTGATTGTTTCTAACTACACTAGAGAACTTGGGAGAAAGAAAATGATGAACTAAGGGCTTGGAATTCCCAGAATCAGCATCTGCATAAGTGACCTCATGCTGCTGCTTCTGTCCTGAAGGAAATTTTTTTTCCTCCTGTAGCTGCACGATTTCTTTTGAAAAACCAAACAAAAGTCTAATCCTGCAGGTGGCTGACGGGCAGAGCAGACTGATTTTCCAACCTCTTATCAGGGGTCCTTTTGTTAAAGTTAGGACATTGCTTAGGAAGTAATGAGATCCCCAAAATTGGGACGGGGACACATTGGCTAATGGACATGCTGATGAAGCTATAGATTTTGAACTCAATTCTGTCAAGGCTTTCTGTGCAGTGGAAGCAGTCTTTTCTCTCCTGCCTGATAGTAGCCTTGCTGGCAAGTCCAAACTCCTCAGGGTAAGCCAGCAGGCTGGACACCAGGAGCCAATGTCTCAGTCTCAAGGAAAAATTCCTCTTCCTCTGGCAAACCTGGTTTTTTTCTTTTTGGGCCATTCAAGTGATTGGCTGAGGCCCACCCACATCATCACGGGTCACCCCTGCCTGCAGGCATTCATCTCAACTACACAATACCTTCACAACATCACCTATATCCGCATCTGATTAAATAACTGGGTGCTACAACTTAGCCAGGTTGTCAATAAAACCAATCCCCACAAAGAGTTCTTCCTTAGTCTCAGAGCATCTATCAACTCCTTGAATTCAGACTTCGAAACTGTGAAGGAATATATTTCTGTATTAGGCCCCCAAGTTTGTGGTAATTCACTATGGAAGCTTCAGGAGACTACGAGGAGATGCACATGCTCACAGATGAAGCCCTTTGGATGAAGTCCTTCCTGGGGGCAGCCATGATCAGTAAACACGTAAACCTACCCGTCCTGTGCCCACGTGAATCTTCTCCAGAAATGTGTTGAATGTAGCTGACCTCGTGTGTTTCTAGTGCTGCTAAGAATTTAAGAATGTCTTTCCTCCGACTGTGGCTCTTAAGCGGGACTGCACATTAGAATCGCCTGAGGAGATTAAACACAAAAGTAATGTCCCCCCTGCCCCCCGCCTTTCCTGCCTCCTCCCTTCTCATTTAATTTGTCTTGGGCCGGGCCGGGCAGTGGTTTGTGCAAAGATCTCCCCTGTTGATTCTAACACACAGCCCGGCCTGAGAACTGCTGCGTGAAGTCGTGCAGGGCCCACCAGCCTCCTGGGTGAGGACCGCCGCCCTGGCCAGCTGGAGTGGGGGCCTGAGACGAACCAATGCAGACTAAACAGGGAGTCAGGTGGATGAGCCCAGGGAACGCTGGGGTTCTGAGTGGGTAATAACCACTGAGAAGGGTTCGAGAAGGGCGATAGATGAAGGGCAGCTCCTGATTAAACGGCCCCAAAGGACTCATCGAAAGAGAATTCTTTTCTTCGCATGGAGCCGGGAGTCCTGGATGAGCAGCTAAAGAGATGAGTCGATGAGGGCTAAACCGGACTGTACGTACGTATCAGAGTCACAAAGCAACAGCGGCTTTGCAAACGCGGACGCTCATTTCCGTCTCGCATTCATCGGGTCGGGTGCTGGCCATCAGGGGCTGGCAGGATGTGGCCGCAGTGATGGGGATTACGGCTCCTCTTTCACGCGCCACTGTGCCTGCTGTCTCGCTCGACCCAGTGGTCACGCGGCTGCTGGGGCTCCGGCCAGCGAGTCCGCATTCCAGCAGCTGGACAGAGAAAGGAGTGAAGAATGGGAAGCAGAGGGCTGGCATTTGCTCCCTGAAAGGTTCTAGAAGCTTCCACAGGCCCTTCTAGGAACATAGCACTTGGCCCAGACTTGGTCACATAGCCGGGCTTTGCCAGGAAACAGTCTTCATTGTAAAAGTCACGTGTCCTCCAAACTTTGTGGGTTCTATGCAGATGGGGTGCAGAGATATTGAGGAATAATTAGCAGCCTCTGCCAGAGGGAGATTTTGAAAAACCATGCTTGGGGGCCCGAATTTAGGCTGAAGTCCCTACTTTGGGAAGAAATAGGAAGTTTACCTCCCACTTTCAAAACACAGCTTTCCTTCTTCCCTCCTCTTCCCTCTTTTTTCTCTTTAGCGGTGACTGTTTGCTGGTCCTTGTCCCGTGAAGAGCCAGCAGAGTCTGCCCTGGTGGTAGTTTGATTTCTTTAGTGAAAGCCCAAAGCCAACAGGGGTCAGAGCCATTTGTAACTCCATAATTTCACATCCAAGGTTTACAATAGTCCAAAAGCATCGGATTTCTGAGATATTGGAAATACAGGCATCTTGAAATAAAACAATTTCATCATTCTTTTAACGTACCCATCAGAATTTAAATGCGATAGAAATGTAATACCCACCACCATCCCTTTAGAAAATATTCAACAAGCTCCTATTTAACAGAAGGTAATTTTATATTATACATTTTCTCCTAAAACTTATATTTCTATTCAACTTCTGCTACATAACTTTTTCCTAATGGAACATCTTTTTATACTTAAAAATCTTTATCACCCTCTCAGACACAATCTTCATCAAAAATGTGTATGCAGTTGAAGTTTGTTTTTATTTCGTGTTACTAGAATGATCTAATGGTTTAATAGATTATTCCGAATTGGGCTATTATTACAGTTATCATTAGTGCACAGTTAATCCAAACACCATAGAGACAGTACAATTATTGATAAATAATTATTAGACATAAAATGTTAAAAAAAAAGAACTCCAAAGGGAAAGCATCTCTAAGGAAACGGGTGGAAGTTACTTTTACTTCCCCAATTTTCTTGTGTTTGTAACAAAGAATGCTTCTGGCCTTAATAGGTAAATATTCAGCACAGATTCAGTTCTTTTGTTTTATAGTCACACGCTCTGGGGAATCTCGTCCACATAAATATGTAGGTGGGCATGGAACGTGCTTTGTAGCAGCATCTCCCGATTCCACAAACTCCTTGGAAGTTACGTGAGGGTCCCGCCAAAAGTTACGTCGCATCGTCTCTCAGCGGACAACCTATGAGGTCCCCTCCAGTGGTGAGGAAGGCAAACACCTCATTTGTAAAAGCGTTTCTTACCCTTTCACAGGGTCCTTCATTTTTCTCTGTTCTGGGAACTATATACCAAGAAGGCTTCACCACGTCTTACAGAGCAACTCTCGGTAATCGTACCTGTCACTCTGCCACTTAGATGCCTTGTTTATTATACTCAGAACAAGTTGAGAAAATATATTGTTAATTTTAATACACCTTAGTCAGTATAATCTTGATGGTTGAAAAAATGCTCTTATTTTTAAATGCTTTAGGTATCTTTCCACAATACCTTGGAGCTCATGAAAAAAATATATATGGAAAAAAAATCCACTGTATCGTCCAATAAAACCCACTTTTATTGTAAAATCCCAGCAGTCAAACCAAACCCACTTTCAGAAAAAAAAAAAATCTGATTTTATTTTTTAATTTAAATAAAAGTGTCCCCATAACAACCATCTCTCTCTTGAATTTTAATTCTAAAAAGAAAGACGAAGCTCAAAGCCTCACTCTGAGCCTTCAGGATTCATGTCTGACACTCCCTCCGTGTGCTCGTATAAAACACTCTCTCAGGAGCCCAGCCTTCTCCATTTGCTCCTCTGCTGTTTCATGATCTGCAGGTTCTTACACTCGGAGGCTCTGCACCAAGGTAGGGATTCGATAAGGGTGAAGGGTTCAACCTGTGTGAACCGTCAGAAGTGGAGCTGGGAAATGACTGCTGGCAGACAGGCACGTTCGCAGGCAGCATGGGTACGCAGGGAAGCTAAGGGTTTGAAAATCACGTCCCACCTGGAAAGGTTTCACGCACCTTAGTAAACTCGTAAAGCGAGTCCATCACATCTTGGTTCACATGTCTATTGAGCCTATTATCAGCCAGGGACAGTGCTCTCAAGACAAATGGGGGAAGACAGATTAAGTTTTCTTGTTTCCGATTTTCCTAGAGTAATATGATAGCACAAAGGAGAGGCCTCAAAAAATCAGGGAAGACTGCCTGAAAGAGGCAACTGCCACGCTGAATCTTGGCATCTAAGTGTTTAACAGGCTCACAGCTGATTCTTATGCTCGCTGAAATTGCGAACTACTGCTAGTGGGTACAAGGACTTGAAATTAAGAGAGAACCCAGCTCTCCTGTTACTAAAGAAGCATCCATATTTCACGTGTGCCTGAATGGCGTAGCGTCTCACTCCACAGAGGTGAGTACAATTCAATTTTAATGGTTCTTTTCCCTTTGATTTAAGCAAAGAAGATACAAGCATTGTCAGTGGGGTCCCACCATCACACAATCCCTGGGTGCCGTGAGTGACGGCAGCATTCATAGCCCCCACACCTGGCCATCTGCTACTTATAGTGACAAGTGGGCTGATCACCTGGAATTCTTGTATTTCTTCCTGAAAGGAATCCAAAAACCTGGGTGCTCTGAAAAGTTGAAAGCACAATCCCAGCCCCCGAAGAGAGATATGAAAATGCCGAGCTATTTACTTACTCTTCTTCCCCAAGGGTCCCTGTCTCTGCCCACCCAGGCTGCCTTTTCCATTTGTCTTAACTAGACGCCTTGGAAATGGGGCTTTGGCTTCTCCCAGAAAATAGTTTCAAAGCTCCAGACCTAGATATCACACCACACGCGTACCCAATTAAAAGCTGTCCTCAGCAGCACCTCGCCAGAAACCCCTAAGATAACGAGCCCGTGCCTCACAGCTCACACCCTCTCCTACACGAAGAGATAGGAGATGTGTTGCTTGAGCCATATTTTTGGAAATTGCTAGTTAGTTGCAAAATGTTTCCTGAGGTAGGAAAAAAAAGCACCAAGGACTGTAATTATTGGATTGTTTCACTTTTGAGGCCAAGAAGCAGATGCTCCACTTTCAAGACTTGGACAAGTATTGTCACAAGTTAACTCCTCTGCTTGCCACGGGAGCGTCCCGGTTCACTGGCTTCCTTGAAGAGGCCCACTTAGAGGATCCCTTGAATCACGGCCAAAAATTTGGTTTGCAAGGCTCTTAAAAAAGCTGCCCCCATACTGTAATCTGGTGCTAATCAGATTTCAGTGTGATGTCGCCAGGAAAAATCGATATGTATAATGCTAGACTAAAAAGGTTTAAGACCAAATTCCAAAGATGAAATTCACTCTCCAAATTATTGCCTTTAAAAAAAAAAACTTAGTTTGAGTAAAATAAAGAAATTCTTCCATGTCTCAGCTTTCCTGCTTCCCGTGTTTTATCCAAGAATTGGAAAATGACTTTCTTGAAATGAGAACTAGTTCTTGTGTTGCAAGGTGATGCAGGTAAATAGAGCAGTGTGTTAAAACGTCCGACATTGCTGGAAGAGATAGAAAGAATTCATCGAATGCATTTTCTTTCTTCCTTCCTCCAAAATATATGCACTTAAGTACCCAATATGTGCTAGTCTCAGGGAATTAATTTTAAGAGCACATTTCTTTGCTGTCCATTTCGAGTTTGGTATCTATGGGGATGAGCTAATATTAAAGAGTCTTGCCTTGGGCTGGGAAAACTCAACATAGGAAGTCAGAATCTAGAACTTCCTCTTGGTTTATAATCATGATTGAATTATGTGCAAGGAGATTCACTGTGAAGAGGAGAGCAACTAGCTGTCCTGATTTCGCCTACGTCACAGGGGTTTTCTGAGATGTAGAAGAAACCCAAATAGTCACTAAACATAAAATAATGCACTGCATCTGTAGTACTTTTATAAACATGCACAGAAATGATCAATCCCACCCAAATTCTCAAGATGGAGGATCCACTGAGGCCAGAAAAAGGAGAATGGAATAGAAGAAAAACAGGTCAGTTCAATGGCATCTATTGTTTATTACAATGACCTTTGAATAATGAGGGGGCAGGGACCTCGATCCATTCCCACTCCTGCACAGTTGAAAATTCACATCTAACTTTAGCCTCCCCAAAAACTTAGCTACTAATAGCCTATCGTTGATGGGAAGCCTTACCGATAACACAAATAGTCAATGGACTTAACACATATTTTGTATGTAATATGTATTATATACTGTGTTCTTAAAATAAAGTAAGCTAGAGAATGAAAATGTTATTAAGAAAACCATAAGAAAGAGAAAACACATTTACAGTATCAATTGAAAAAAAAAATCCACACGGAAGTGGACCCACGCTGTTCAAAGGGTCAACTGTATTTCTTTTTTAAAAATACGAAGCAAGAAATATATGAAGCAAATACAGTAAAATGTTAAGCTTTGAAAAAGCTCTTTAATGGCGGCTCCTTAAATTACTTTCTCTACTTCTCTTGGGTTTAACATGTTTCATAAACGTTTTACAGAGGAGTCTGCTGTGTTTATTTTTGCCTCTCCGTTCACTGCTCTTTACCTGTTCCCCCAGTGCAATCTGGATTCCTCTCCTAAACGTTGCTTGAAACTTCTCTCTCCTTGTTTCACCGGTGACTTCTGCACCTGCCGGGCATCCTCACTCTGTGGCCCGTCTCCGGTATCTAAACACTAGTATAATTACTTTTCCTCTTCGTATTTGCTCCTCCTCCTCCTCCTTCAGCTTTTGGATTCCTTTCTACCTCTGCCTAACTCTTCTCAGTGCCTGTTGCAAGTGTCTCCTCTGCTCCTTGTCACTTAAATGCCACTGGTACCCAGGCTCTGATCCCAGCCCTCCACGATCCAGGCAAAGTGAGAGCGTCCACCAAACCTCCAGGCCGATGGCTCGGCAGACCCGCCCCCCTGTGGAGAGCTCCCTTCTGAGTCTCAGACCACGGGATTCAATCACGGATGGGACATTTTTCTCAGATGGACTCTCTCTCTTAGAACCTCCAAAAAGAGCACATCCCCGTAGACGCATTTTGGATGTCTGACCTCCAGAAACATAAGATAAAACATATGTGTTGTTTTAAGCCACCAGCTTTGTGGTAATGCGTTACAGAGAAAAAAAAAAAGGAAAATAGCACATCCTCCTAAACTGTTTTGTCTCCACTGCACGTTACCAAAGTCATTCTAGACCCTGCTGTGTCTCCACGTATGTCCAGGTCGGTGACAAGTCCAACCACTGCCACTTTCTGGCTCTCATCACGGCCTCCTGCCTAGCTTACTAAAGTAACCCCTGACACCCTGTTTATGGTCAGTACCTCCTTTGCCTAGGTTTCCCTCAGTCCCCAAACCCTCACCCATTCTTTCCCAGGCTGCCAAAGCAAGCTTTTGGAAATGTGTACCTAAATCATATGAATTTTTAACTAAAATCCTTTTGTGCTTCTCCACTGCTTCCAGGATATAAAGTTCAGACTCCTTGGGGGGAAGCTCACGAAGCCATCGCTCGGGCTTCTCAACTCTCCTATCAGACCCCCTTCTGCAGCCACTTTTTTTTTTTTTGCTCCAGCCCAAATCCCACTTGCTGAAGCGAAAGTTCTCAGCAAGCGGTTTGCATGAGAATCGCCTCTCAAGCATTTTCAAAACGGTCTAAGCATTGCCCTGCTTTACGAGATTCCTGCTCAGGAGGTCTGGGGACATGGAGGACAAACCATATCTTTGATAAAGCTCCCGGGTTATTTGGATTAAAAACCGTCACCTGGGAGCCTCTGGATATGTCAGGGCACCTTGCTTTCGCTCTCGCCGTGCCGTCTGCCTGCCATTCCCCTTTGTCTCTGCACTCAGCCTTTAAGCTCCACGTTCTTCTCCCACTGAGCTGTCCAGTCTGACTGGGCGCTCGTCTGATTTCTTCCTCGGAAATCTGCACTTGTTTTCTGGTTTACCTGTTGCTCTCCTGCTCTCCAGCTTCTGGTGGGCAGGAATCAGGCAATGCCCAGCGCTCTGCACACTACCTGGCATGTAGTGAATTCTTTGACCAACATGTCCATTACCTGCTTCTCTCCCACCCTCCGCCTGCAATCACTCCACCTGAACACACATCGTGGTTCCCATTTCTCGTCCCTTCTGTCCTGTTCAGACCCACTGCTTCCCACCCCCTTGGGTGGCTTCTGATTCTTCTCATTCCACAATAAGTAGCCCCAAGCCTCAAGTTCACAGAAGGCCAAAGAGGGTTTAGTCAGATGGAATAGGTCAGGATGACTTGGCTCCTATTATTTTCTGTCAGCCACACAGCCGGTCATTGCCAGTAAGCTGGGCTGACCTTTTAGGGACGGGCACTTAGGGTAAGAATATTCCAGCCAGCCTTGGTGGCTGGTCCCTCCCTGCCCTGGTTTCCAAAGGCTGACCTATAAATTTGCCAGTGGGTAGGACTACACATTTGCTATTTAGAGCAGGATAAATGGAGAAAAAGGCTTAAGAGAGGGGCTAATCTGTAGACATTTAGGTAATACGTTTTTTATTTTTTCTCTCAAGTCTCCTCTGCACCAATCTGCAAGCTATTGAACCCATCGGCTATGCCTCCCCCTCTCTTTCCACAGATATGTTACTCAGGCTGCAAAACTAAAACACACATAAATTATTTAACACAGTTTTATGATGTTGGATTAATTACATAAAACTTTCTCATGAAAACATTCAGCAAAAAGCACAGAATTCTCTGTTATTATTTATTAAATGTGCAAAACAAGTCTCCATTCACCTGTCTAAGCCCAGACAGAGCCAAAACACTCCAGGGTCATTTGAGTTAGAAACCCAGGCCCTGGGGTCCTTCAGGCTGTGCATAGAAACACCCCCCACCCCAATAATAGAACAGTCAGGCATTTAAAGGGAGAGAGCACGCTGCAGTGCGGACTAGTTTCCATCACAAGTTGCCAATTTGAAATAATCTTTCTCTGACACGATTTAATTTGAAAACTACTGAGGTCATTTCCTTGTAACTCAGTTCTACATAAGCAAAACTGCATTAACCAGTTAATTCCATTAAATAAATGGTTGAATTGATTTTTTTTTTTTAAAGAATGGAATTGACCAGTTATTTTCCATTAACTGGTCTGTCTTCTTCACAGAGGCATGCAGGTATAGTCCAGTGCCAGCTCTCCTTGTGGGTGGATGCAGAAGGCATTCACAGAATGCCCGGCAAATCCCTCCTGTGGCCTCCTCGGGCCCTGGGCACTGTGCAGGATAAAGAGATACAGGGAGTAGAGCCTTCTGCAGGGGCTGAGCGTGTGATCTACTTAGGAAGACAAGCCACCAAATGTAGCTGTTGTGCGAGGCAGAAGAGGGAGAAGCGCCACAGGCAATTTATAATGTAGAATGTTCTAGAAGCAGGCTAGACTCTGGGAAGGCTTTACAGAGTCATCGGGACTGAGTGATAAAGTTTGGCTGGGCAGGGGAAGGTGTGGATGGAGAGTGAGAGCATGACCAGGGGTAGAGGCTGGAGGGCCAAATGGCAGAGAAATAGGAATAATTGAAAAAGGCCATTGAGAAAAATGAAGGTAAAACTTGAGGGGCTTGCATGACAAAATCAGGCTTCGTTATGCGTAAGATGTAAGGTAAATGTGCTTGGAAGGTGCAGAAGTCAGGGAAAGTGGATGTGATGCAGTGGCAGAGGTAAGTTTGTGGTGAGACCGGCCATTTCTCTGCGGGCGAAATTTCCCCCTCCCTCTTCTCATCCTTTCTCTAAACTCTCCCCACATTAACCATTCTCGGCTCCACGAGAGAGAGGGGGCTCTTACTTCGCTTAGATTCCTGCCTTATAGTTGCCTTTCCTCACGAGATCCCCTCCTACAGATCCCCAAGATAGAAATTAAAGAAAAATTTGACAGAACAGACATCCAGAAATGTGAACTAAAAGACTAGCATGAGCTAGTGAGGTGGACTCTTCAGATTCATGTGTTTCATTTATACTTTTCCAATTCTTAGGGTGGTTCATAATAGTATGCTTGTTTTTGTTTTTGTTTTTGTTTTTGTAGAGTTGTCATGAGAATTAAGTGGCACATTCATGAAAATGGACCTAACGTGAAACTAGGTACATAGCAGACATCCCATAGCTATTAATTTCTTTGTCGTGGGTAGGTGAGAGTGTATTAGCCCTTGTCAAACTGTCATTTGTTTTCCTTTTAATAGCAGCATCTCAAATATCTGTTGTAGGTTTCTCACGCCCCATTTCCCCCACATTCCTGGGTCCAGAAATGAGCACAACAGGAGGGAGGCCTAGCCAATTCGTGTGTTCTGTCTTCCCACACATAGTGTATAAGGCAAGTTTGGATTTGACCCAAGCCAATCAGTGACATCCAATTCCAGGATTTGAACTGCATCCTTGAAAAAAAAGGCCCTCTTTTTCCTTTGACAATATTAATTGTAAGGATAACTGAAGTTAGAGCTACTATAGGCCCCAATAGTCAGAATTATCCTGAGAATAAAGGTAACGAATGCAGAGAGAATGGGAGAGAGAGAGATTTATGATAACCTTTGAGGCCCTTATAATTCAAATAAACTCCCGGACTTAACATGAGTCAAGTTTTCTTTTTGCCTAAACCAGTTAGAGATTCTTTCCTTGCAATTTAAAGAATACTGACCATTGGAGAAAGCCATCATGACTTCATTTTATAGAAAAAGAAACTGAAGCCTTGTGAAAATAAAGACATTGAAAGCCAGATGCCTGGTTAGTGGGACAGTTCAGCAGTAATGAGACCAACCAACTCAGAGTCTCCATATGCAGCATGCACACTTGAGTCAGCCCTTTCCCTCCGGGGTGTGGCTGGCCATCCTTGGGCCTTTAATCTCAGCAAGCTCCTCACTGTCATAACCTCTCCAGCTGCAGACAGGACAAGACAAAGCCCTAAACCTTCACTTTCCCATGCTTTCTGTCTTTAGTTGTCCAGGAAACCCTCTCAACATGCCTCACATCCTCATGCTCCTTAATCAACTTCAGAAGTCCAAGTCTCATATTTTATTCACCATCACAGGGATGAGTACCTCAGTATCCTGATATTGTATGACTCCACCTCCCACATATATGCTCCAGGACCCTGGATATGTGTCTGGGATGTATAATTCACCAGATGATCACTAAGTGGTCTCAACGTATGACTCTAAATTTAGAACCCCAGTCTGGACTTTTCCCCTGAGCTTCAGCTGCCTATTCAGCATCTCAGCTTGGATGTCCAGTCATCCCATTGCCTCTTCTGTTTGGAATGAAGTTTTTCCAAAGAGAAATGTAATCATCTCCTTTTTATCAGTTAAGTCTCAACACAAATGTCATTTCTTCAGTGAGACCTTCCATGCCGCCCTGAACAAATTTTCCCCTTTCAGCTTTCCTAATCAATCATTCCATTTTATTTATACTATTTCTTTATCGTGTCTTCATATGTATCTTATTCTGGAATGTCTATGGTTTATTGATTTGTCTACATGGTTATTATAAGTTTCTCCATTGTGTCAGTTAACTATTGCTGTGTAACAAATCACTCCAGCACTCAATGGCTTACAACGGTATGTATTCATCATTACGTATTATTATTCACAAGTCTGTGGGTCAGCAAGATAGTTCTGGTCTTGGCTGGGCTCACTCATGCATTGGCTTCTGGCTCAGCTGGGGACCTTGTCTCTACAGCCTCTGTCATCTTCCAGCAGACTAGCCCGGGCTTAGTCACACAGCAGTGACAGAGTTCTGATAGAGAGTGAAAAAGCATGCAGATCCTCTTGTGTCACTTCTGTCACAGTCTATTGGCCAAAACAAACCACAAGGTCAAACCCAGAGTCAAGGTGAGAGAGTACCGCCAACGGATGTGGATGCAAGCAGTGTGGAACACTGAAGCCACGACCGATCCACCACACCCTTTGTTAGAATCTTAGCTCTTTGAGGGCAGGCACCTTGTCTCTTTACTTGAATCCTCAGCACTTAAAATAGTGCTCAGCCCAAAGTATATCTATACTGTAAGTTCTGAATGACGGGTTAGAACCTGGAGTTTCTTGCTTGGCGTCAGAGGCTCTGTCCACTCTGCATTGTCTGTGAACTCATTCAATACTATTACCGTTTACTTTTATCCTGTGAATATAATTCACTTGATGAATGTCGTCTTAATAGCAACACTTCAACTAAGAGGAGATTGATAGAGGTTTATAGGATCACCACTGAAATGGACTGATGCCTAACTAGAGGAAAGCATGTGAGGGAGTGAGGGAGGGTTGTTTGGGGTGGAGGGTGGGAGGGTTTGGAGAGGGTAGAACGATATAGCACACTAGAATAGACATGCCTGAAGGACAGGGCATAGTGTCTCCGTGATTCGTGGCTATGCCCAACGCCAAGCCTTTCACATTGGGTGGCCAGTAAACTCACACTAATTGAAGGAGTAAATGAGAAAAGTGTGTTCACATCCAGGAAGCCAAGGGAAATTACAAGGTGTAACACACTTATCCCTGGGGAGCTACTCTGGGAAGACAGGATGTAAAGTTGAAATATTGGAGCTCTGAACTCAGGCAAGGTGCGTGGAGCAAAAACTTCATTTTCTGGAGATGTCTTGGGGGAGAAAGTAAAATTTCAGAAGCATAAGAGAAAGGGTGAGAGGGGAGAGTGATATTTGAGGCTTAAGATGAGGCCCAGCAGAAGGCAGGGAGTTGATTATCTGAGGAAGAGAGAACACTTATGCTGGCGTCTCAAGGAGAGGGGTGGGAGACCACGCCTGAGAGACTTTCTGCAGAACCGTGTCATTCCAACAGGAATCACATCAGGATGAGCTTCTCTTGTCTTCTCCCCTAAAACCCTTCCAATTATCTTAATGCTCCAGACCAGACTGGAACACTCTGTATTAATTATTTCATGTGCTCTAATTTAAGATCTGTGCAAGCAAATGCTGGTTCCAGGCTGGGTTGGGGCCACCCATCATTTAGGGTGGGGCGGGGATATTTTGAACATCTCTGTCCCTCAAGTTTACCATATGTACTTAATTGGGTTGCTGCTGTGGCCTCAATGCCATCCCCACATGTCCTGAGTGGGGCTGAAGCAGAGCCTGCTGGTACTTTAAAGCCCCAAGAGGCCTGTGGGTAGCACCATGCTGGGGCCCATGAAGGTAAAACCAAGCCGACTTTGGAATTGAGGATTATTATTCCCAGCCTCTGCCTCTTACATATTAAGCAATTAATGTCTGTGCCATCCTGCAAAGACACGGGAAAGCACGCACGTCTCCACACGTGGCCACCAGATGACTTGGACGCAGCACTGTCTCGGCTGGTTTGAGCTTCCCTTTAAAACACCAGCGAAAGCAAGCATATAATGTGTTCAGAATATTTGCCACATTCTCTATGGCTTTAATAGAGAAGAGCCTCACTTCTCTTCATGCCAGCGCTAGACTTCCTTTCTAAGTGGCGGAGAGCCAGACTGGAAGGAAATAGAACACGGCGTCAAACTTCTTGAGCCTCAGTTTCTACAACTGGGAAAACACAGATGGTTAAACCCATTCTACTGATAGGCTTTGAGGCCTAGAAATTATATATACAATGGTTTCCATCACAAAGTAGGTATTCATTGAATGATGGATGCTCTTGCTGCTGCTGCTGCTGCTGCTGCTGCTGCTGCTGTTGTTATTATTATATGCATCAGGGAAGCTGGGTGACTTATTAATTAAGGTGGAGCAAGAAAAACTTACAACAGACAGCAGAAAGAAACACTGCTTTGCTTCTCTACTCAGAAGCCTACTGAAGCCTTTCTGTTATAATAATATCTCACACTTTTGTATCACTTCTCTGTTTCCAAGAGCCCTTCCGATCTGTCTGTCTTAGTGTATCAGTCAGAATAGACTACAGTATGTTTCATTAATGAGCTATTTCAAAAATCTCTGTGACTTAAGAAAGGTTTGTTTCTCATTCATGTTCTGTCTATTATGGGTTGGCAGGGAGCCTTGGTCACCAGATTTACTCAGGAATCTTGGATGATAGAGCCAGACTATGTTGGTCACAGTGCCAGAGTGGGGGGTAGCTCGGAAAGGTCTAGAACTGACAGCTCAGCGCCCTGGCTTGGGAGTGACCTGTGTTACTTCTGCTCACAACTCATATATCGAATTGCATGGCCTCACTCAACCAGAAAGGGACAGAAGTGCAATCTTTCCATGTGCATGGAAAGTGAGGAGCTAGAAAGTACTGATGAAGAGCCCTGGTGATGGCCACATTTTGCTATCATGACCACGCTTTGGGGTGGGGAGAGCCCATGATATTGTTCAGTTCTTATGCAAAAGGACAGTTAGACTCAATGCAAAGACTGCCAATTACATGGGTAGAAAAGAAACTGGAATACTTTTGCTCATCAGAAATAAGGTTCCATAGCCTTAGAATGTGAGGGGAGGTAAGAATCTTATTTATTGGCATTCCCTTATTTTCCAGAGACACTTATTATTTCTTCAGCAAACTACCACTGTATTCAAAGCTTGTTTTTCATTCAAGAATTTGTAAACTTATTTCTTGAGGAATTTTAGAAAAGCAAAGAAATGTCTAGTTATAAGGGACACTAGAAAACGAGTTATTTTGGTTATCTGCTACTTTAATAAACCACCTCAACACTTAATGGTTTAAAACAAGCATTTTGTTTTGCTCATAGGTGTAGGTCAGGAATTTAGGGTGGATTTGGGATGGTTGCTCATTTCCAACCCTGGTGGCATTATTTGAAGCAGCTGAGGCTATTGAAGCCACTTCAAAAATGGCTTCTTCACTCATGTGTCTGGTGCTTCTGTTCAACTTGGCTTTTCTCTCTCTCCCCATCTTATTTCTTATCTTCTAAGACTACTCAGTGGAGCTTGAGCTTCACACAGCATGGTGGCCTCTGAAGAGGTGCAGCTTAGGGCTCCAAGGATGAGTGTTTCAACAACCCCCACAATGAGGGTTTCAGAGGCCCGACACTGTCATCCCCACTGCCTTCGGTTGGTCAAGTAAGTCACTGAAGGGACGCAACTCAAAGCCAGCGGGTTAGACATTTTATTCTGATGGAATATGACCCATCTGTGTACCACCAAAGGTTCAGAAATGCTGACTAGCTTGCAAAAGAAGGACAGGCCACTGGATTCCCACCCAGGTTCCTGCCATTGACCAGTTTCCCCTTTCACTAGAACTACAGCCTCTCTTTGGGGCCAATATTCCTGACTCATAAACATACGAAACTGAAAAGATGATCTCTAAGATGACTTTCTAATGTATATTTAATCCTATTATTTCTATCTCTCCTTCAAATTTTCCTCAAAATTCTCCCCCAAGAAAGCTCTTCTGATTAATAAAACCTGGCTTTAATCACACATGCCCCATTAGTGAATTCCCTCAGCGCACATATGGGCAGCTTTTGCACTAAGATCAAGTTCTATACTTGTTTCAATGTGTCACAAGCCCCAATTCCCAGTGACTTCATCCGACATTGATCTCTTCCTTCCAAAAATTCTTATTACATTTTTAGTTCAAACCACAGTATTTGACATTTGAGAACATGGTGTCTTGCATTGCTTTTAAATTGTTTCATGTGTACAAGTAATGTCTCGCCAACTGGACTTTAAACTTTATGGGTACTCTTCATGCTTTATACTTTTAAGAAGTTTATACTTATATGTTTATTTTTTTTAAGTTTAGACTTTTAGGAATTTAGCAAGAAGTGTCACAAATGCCTATTAATGATATTTGAGGGTTTTTTAAAAATGTCCTTATACATTCCCATTTGGCTGTTGCCTCACTTTTTGGTTAGTTTATCAAGAGTAGAAGCTTTCTTTTATTCCATTGGTATCTCTCCAAAGAATTAGACACACTATGGCATATCATTCATGACACACATTTAATAAATATTCCTAGGGAGCCTCTTCCTTCTAATTTGCTAATGCAAGAGCTGTACCCATACCAAAGAACTTTTCTGAAACTTCCCCCCTTTTTTTTTTTAGATGAGGCAACTCTTGGTTGATCTCACAGATTGCAGGGACCTTGTTAGCTTACAATCTCTGATTTATTTTTTTATTTTTTACACCTACAGCACCTGGTCTTCCTAGGAGGTCTCCCATCCAAGTACTAACCAGGCCCGACCCTGCTTAGCTTCTGAGATCACATGGGGTCGGGCTCGTTCAGGGTGGCATGGCCCTCTGATTCTTTATCTGTAAATGCTTCAGTGTTTTCTTACAAAACAATATCATCATGAAACTATGAAATCAAATATTTATGCAATAATGTTATTTTATATGTAGTCCATATACAACTTACCTAATTGTTTCAATGTTTTTTTTACATGGTTTTGTTTTTTATCCAATCTGAAATCATACATTGCATTTAGTTGTCATGCTTTTTAAACTCCTTTAATCTTCTTAAAAATGATATATTTGAAGATTCCAGGCCATTTGTTTTGTAGAATAACTCCAAACCTGGATTTTTACATGCAGGTAAAACATTTTGGACAGGAGAACTGCATAAGTGATGTTGTATAACTCCCATTGTCTCCTTAAGGTGACACATAATTCCTGTTTGTCCCATTATTAGTGATGACAAATTTGACTATTTTGTTATGGTACTATTTACCATATTTCTCCATTGTAAAGTTATCTCTTTCCTTTTATAATTAAGTGAACCCTGGCGTGATATTTTGAGATTATCGGTTTTTCTCTGTATCTATGAGTTTGTTTGTTTTGTTTGTTCTCTTATTTTGTTTTTAAGATTCCGTATATAAGTGAAATTATATGCTATCCGTCTTTCCCTGACTTATTTCACACTAATCATTTTTATATATGTTTATTTTTAGCTTTGTAATCCAATGTTTAATTTTTCCATGTTTTCTTTGTCTGCATTCACTGTGATGATCTGCTTCTCTCTTTTATGTTAGTGGTCAATTTTTCCGATGATATTCATTTTGTTTCTTATTTCTTATATCTGTTATGATGTTCTTCTGATCCTCAATTTGTTTTTCCTTTAATCTATAATCTCTCTTTTCATCTCATTTGGCTATTTAACCTTTTACCTTTGAGATCTTATTTTGTTGAATTTAAGTTTTTTTAGTTGCTATGAAAACATTATGAATACATTCTTTATTTTTCTTGATTTTTTCCTTCTAGGTTGTTGTCTTTACTTTCTCCATCCTGTGTCCTTTTTGTAATTTTTATGCTGGATATAATGACATTATTGTCATGCTGTTTCTCTCTCTATTTTCCATACTTGGACAGGTCTCTCTCAAATTTCCATTTACTCGGATATCATGTAAGTGACTTCCTAACTTGGTTTCTCCTCTCTCTCATCCCTCCTTCTTTCTAAGGTACAGGCTAAGGGCGGGGTAATTTTTACTTTTCCTACTTTTGTGTAGCTTGAGCAAACGGCAGTATAAGGTTAATCAAAAAAATAAAAATAAAAGAGAGAGAATATCTGGATTTACTTTCTTCTCTGAGATAATCGTTAATGTCTCATACAAAGGTTCATTCACCTAACTTTGGGGTTCATTGGACCCAGCTGGGGCAACAGTCCCAGGTTTTAAGTCCTTTCCAAGTTCAACATGAGCCCCAGGAACTTTCA
The DNA here is from genome assembly GCA_004027375.1 of Macroglossus sobrinus. Lineage (NCBI taxonomy): Eukaryota > Metazoa > Chordata > Mammalia > Chiroptera > Pteropodidae > Macroglossus > Macroglossus sobrinus. Next base: position 775,490 of record PVKZ01000409.1, read on the forward strand.
TTTCTCACAATGAGAGACAGCCTGCTCCTTCCTTTCCTCCAGTTTTCTAGTTCCTTTATGTCTCCTCGCCAATCAGAAATAGAGGAAGATTATTCTATAATTCACTATCCTTCTCTATTATCATTTTTTTTTAAATCAGGGAGGCTATTAGCAAGAATTTTCAACCTCAAATAATATGACATTGAGGAAGGGTATTGGAGCCATCACTTTTTGAAGTTTAAGATGTTAGGTTACTTCTTTCCTTGCTTGGTTGCAGCTGGTAGGTTTTTGTTTTTTTTAAAAAAAAAAAATTTGTTCATTTGATTAGATAGTAAGGAAGTGAAATAATGTGATACAGTTTTAGTCAACATAACATGGAAATTCTTTATTTCTCCCCCGGTTACAAAATCAATTTATGCCTATTGTAGAAACTTTAGAAAATATACAGAAAAGAAGAAGAAAGGAAGAATGAAAAGGAAGGAAGGAAGGAAGGAAGGAAGGAAGGAAGGAAGGAAGGAAGGAAGGAAGGAAGGAAGGAAGGAAAGAAGGAAGAAAGGAAGGAAGGAAGGAAGGAAGGAAGGAAGGAAGGAAGGAAGGAAGGAAGGAAGGAAAAAAGAAAAAGATCACTCATAATTCTAGATAATAAGTATTATAATTTTGACATGTTACAGCTTTTTCTAGAAATATGTTTAAAACCAAAACTTTGAGTCTTGCTTTTTTTATTTGATTTATTTTTACAAAGTCATTACTCTTTTTCAAAAATACAGCTTAAAGTCTCCAAGATATTCCACATGTGGATTTCCTAAAATTTTCTCAATTTTTAATGTGTTGTTTTAGGTTATTTCTAGTTTTTCAATATTCTAAACAATGCTGCAGTGAGTATCTTTATTTATAAATCTTTGTCCTCTATTGGTTTATTTCTGTAGGACATGTTGCCAAAATCGAAGTTTCTGTATACAAAAGTTAAAACTTTAAAAATCTCCAAATGCATTTCCGATTGCTTTTTTGAAAAGCGTTGACCTAATATAAACAATATGAAATAAAAATATCTCCCTTACCTTGTCCTCTTTCTTTACCTTCACCCTTACCTTCCTATGTAAGAGTTTATTTCTGCTTTCTGGCCGAGGGCAGGGATTTGCACACAGTAGGTGCTCAGTGACTGCTTCCAGACCAATGAGCATGAACACCCCTCTTAACGTTATTGTTTATTGCTGTAGTCTTAGTTTTAGCAGATGGTTGAAGACAACTACCTGAGAGGGGAAATGCTTGCACCTTGAGAGATGCTCTCCCCACCCTGCTTCTTCACAGCCTCCTTTAGAATACTATCTGGGCATTTACTCTGCAGAGACAGTGGAGAAGTGAGTCAGGAATGTGAGTGTCTGGGACCTCTGCAGAATGGAGTCCTGCCCATACTGGTTGACGGGAGTGTAGTGGGAAACCAGGATGTGGCCATAAACTACTGGGAGAAAGTACAGGGCTATAAACTCCATCTGTCATTTGCCTTGGCCCTGCTGGACGGGTATTTTCCAGTGAGTTCTGATTCACTCTCGGAGCATGTGCTATTAATGCTGACTTCATGAAGCACCTCGGGAAAGCACCAGCACTGTGGTGATGACTGTCATTCTCAGAGGCCAGATCTCAGGATACCTAAAAAGCAGCTTGCAGTTAAGCTGCTGGATCTCCAGCCTGGATTACATGCTGATAATGCCCTTCCATCGAACACTTGTTAAATGGAACTACACTGTAGTTGTTTGTGTGTGTGTGCAGACAACCTACTGTGTGCAAAGCAATTTGCTGGCCCCTGAAGCCACAGTGATGAGCAAGGCATGGTCTCTCTCCTTAATTAGCAGAAAATAACACTTCCTCAAAGGCATTGCAGAGAAAAAGAGTAGGACACTATGACAGCTTGTGTGGTGAGCAAAGCAAGAAGTGACGTATGTGCATGGGTGAGGGACTACTTGCCCAATGTGCCTGGTACCACAAGGCAGAGGCTACCCCAGGAGAGCAATGAACTCAGTATTCTTATGCCTCTCTCCTGCCTCCCGAAGGTTCTTATGTACCTACCTACAAACAGGTTGTGATGAAAGCTTGAAGGAGAAAGTGTCACAAGGGGCAGGTAGAGAGGGGTGCTGATGAGGCGGGCTGCATGGGATGGGCTGATTCAGCTTCCTATGACTTCAGGTATTAGCACCACTTGGCAGAACCAACCAACTTATTCTTTCCCAGAGGCATTTCCTCCCAGAAACACTGGTGAGGAGGGTCATTCCTGAGGCTTCTCTTTCATTCCTTTGCCTTTCCTTTCCTTTCTTTCTATGTTGTCCCCATGCTGTCAGCACTTTTTTTTGGTCACTTCTCACTGTTGCTTAGCCATCTCACTTCCAAGATTTTCTAAATCTAATTTACATTTTTCTTTCATTGCTTTTGTGATTTTCTTAGTGTCCTTTAGCTTGCCTTGAACTATTAAGTTTTTCTCTGCTATGTGGTCATATGTTTTGGCATGCCTCCATTTTCTGTAAGTTTATCATTCTCAGTTATCATTTTTTCTTCTGTGGTGGGCAGACTAAAGCTACATTCCCGGCGCCCTCCACCCCAAGAGTTGTTCACACCCTAATCCTCAGAACCTGCGTATGTGTTCTGTTACATGACAACGAGGAGTTAAATTTGCAGATAGAATTAAGTTGGCTTTTCAGCCTTACTAGGGAGTTTGTTCAGGATTTTCTGGGTGGGTCCAGTGTGATCACAAGTGAATAAGGGAGGAGGAATGGGAGCCAGAATCAGGGAGAGATTTGAAGATGCTGTGCTGTTGCCTTTGGAGGAAGGGGTCATGGGTCAAAGAATGCACGTGGCCAGAGAGGGTGGAAAGGCAAAGAGTTAGACTCTTCCCTTGTGCCTCCAGAAGGAATGAAGTTATACTGACATCTTGGCTGTATTCCAGTGAGCCCCATTTTGGACTTCTGAACTTGAAAAAAAAAGAAAATAAATTTATACTTTAAGCCACCTGGTTTGTAATCATTTGTTACAGTAGTAATAGAAAACTAACATGCCCTCTTGAAATATCTTTGCATGAGGTTCTAATACAATTCTTTTCTGTTACCTGTTTGAGGTGAGATGTGCTTTTCTGTTTTGGTGAGGAAATCTGCAGGCCTTGCTCTTATACACCCACCCCTCCAAGGCCACATCCTGGGCAGGGCAAATCTCCTCATGTGTACAGTCACAATGCACCCTTTGACGTAACAGAATCTTATCATTTTTACCTTTTACGTTCCAGAAAGCATTTTGCTTTGCCTAGACTTTGACCTGGAGACGAAATGGAAATTGGAAATTTCCTGCTTCTTTCTCAGTTTCCTTTTTATCCTCCTCCATCTTTGGCAAGTGGGCTAAATCTTATTTGGGATAGTGGGGAAGAGGAGACGTAGAGAAACAAGAAAAGAAGCTCGGTGAGTGGGAGGGAGAAGAGCTAGACAGAAGAAACGCTGAGGATTGCAGGACCGTGTTCCCAGCTCAGACGGGATGCAGGTCAAGGTCTCTGCACCATTGACTGGACCCTCCTCCCCCCCATCCTCTAGAGCTTCACGTTCTTAGTCCCTGTGTGGCCCAGAGCTCTGGAAATCATTCAGACTCCTGCATTTTGACAGAAGTCTCAAACAAGCGGCACTTATGTTGAAAGACCCAAATCAGAGCACTGATCCCACATGCACCACCTCCCCATCTTTGCCACACACACACACACATACATTCGTTACACAGGCTAACTGAAGGCAAAATTCCCGTCATAGACTGATGAGCCTGGTGGAAGATACAGAAAGTGTTTTGTTATGCACCTCCGATGCTGGAAAAATGCAAATGAATTCAAGGAAAAAGGACAAGTTTCAAGAGGCGGCACCAAGGTGGCAGGATGCAGCTTGCTTATTACATTCAGTTGCCTGTTGTTCGTGCCATCACCGATTTGCACCTGCAATTACTTCTTCACACCTGGGAGTGCACAGGTTTTGTTGATTCCATTTCAGGAATGCTCAGCCTACGTGTTTCCCAGAATAAAGAGCCTTCTAGAGCTCTGAATTCAGATACCAAGGTGACAATTAGTTGTGTTCTCGATTGTTTAAAAAAGAAAATAGAAAAAAGAAAAAAAAAAGCCAAAGAGACAAGAGGAAAAAGTGGGAAATTCTTATACCTACCTTCAAAGGAGCTAAATTTACAAATCTGGGAACTTTTAGCCTTTGTTGCTTTTAAGTATCAGTGAACTCAGCCCCCACTAACAAGATCCAGTAATTTCACGAACAGCTCACAGGACAGACTGTGTCATTTTCTGCAAAGGCGCCTGGAAATCATTTACGCTGTAAGATTCTCTGTGGTGATAACAAGGTATTCAAAATGAGAATGAGCCTGAGATAATCTTCAAAAGGTTTCCCAAGTGAAGTCTGCCCCACTCTCTGGAAGATTCCTCTGGAAGAAAGCAGATGCAAACACATCACTTTAGCTCGTTGAAACTGACATGATTTTCTGCACCTGTGCTTGAAGTCGCCTGTCATTTCTGGATGAGTGGGCTTACAGGAGATGGGGCTGAAATTCATCAGACACCGTAGGTCAAAGGATCTGTTCCTTCCAGCCAAGAGCAAATGAACCATGCTTTCAATAGTGCAGCAGATATTTCTTCATTCTGAATTTCTGCACACACGCATGAGTGTAGTTCAGACCTGGGTGGCCCAACAGTAGCTCCCAACTACAAAGATAAATGATAAACGTAGAAAGTGCTTTCCTGTGGCCTCTGAGTATATCGCAAATCTCAAAAAGAGTGGTGTGGTTTCAAGTTATAGAATTCTAGACTAAACGACCAGTATCTGTGAGGCTCTACTAAAAATAAGTTATCTATAGATATTTAAAAATGCTTTTTTATTAATAAGGACAGTGGTTCCAAGGTATAAACTTAATTATACTGAATATATGCTAAGCCCTGAACATGCAGTTGCCCAGTGCAACTTTCTCAAAGATTCTATGAGGTCACAACTATTAATATCGGCATTTACAGATCAGGACTGAGGGCTGGAGTGCTCACATACTTTCCCCAAGGACTCACTACTATTGATTTTTAGAAAAAGTATTTTAATTCAGTAGACTCGATTACAAAAAACAAGCTTAGACACTACAGACAATTCATAAGTATCTGTTCATGGAGAGAGGGTTGTCTTAGCAAGTTTTTCATCTTAGGTCTGATATTTAACTGTGACCTAATAGTAATACCATCTTTAAGATACCAGGATGTCATAGCTAGGAAAAGTTAATCAAGAGATAGCCACGGAGAGAGAGATTCATTTTCGTAACAGGCCATTATTTTCAAAATGTACCCTCTGAGCATTTTATGTGTATAGAAGCATCTTTGATATTCCCCAAACAGTCCATAGACTAGCTAATAATGTAATAAATATATGCATAGGAACCTTAGTATTTTTTTTCCATGGACCCATGGAATAGGCAGTAAGACTCAAGCTAAATTTCCTCGTTTCTCTCAGCTGAAAGATTAAGGGATGTGGAGTGACTCCAAGAAATCAGAGATCAGTTGACAAGCCACATTTTCATATGGATGTCTTTCAGAAGGAAGACATCAGGGCGAGACAAGGTGTTCCTGGAAATAGTCCATTTGAGACTGGGTACATCAATGGAAAATATTTCTCCAGGGCACATTTGTGCTGTGTCAGTTTTTCAGTTGAAGAAATTTAGTTTCTGCTTTTCCTATTTACTTTCCCTGTTTGCTGAAGGAGACTTTAAATTCACAGTGGCAGATGGCACCTTCTCAGAAACACAGTTATGCAGACCTGTAGAGTACAGAGGGACAGACTTTGGAAGGCAAGATGAAATCAGAACTAAAATTCCATCTTTTAAAGGGACAGTGTCCAAGTTCAGCAGCATTGCCTCATTCTTCAAATCAGCAGGCATTTATTATCTATTTGGCAAAGGCACTGTGCCACTGTTATTTGCTGGTACAAAGGGAGAATTGAAAGATAAATTAATCCTTACTACAAGAAACTTATGCTTCTCTATGTAAGACAGACATGTCAAGCACTAGCCATCTAAAATATAAGTGCTAAAGAGTGCTATAACTATTAGCTAAGAATTAAGAGTGTGTAATTTTGTCTGCTGGTTGTTGATAACAGTGGCAGTAGAGAAAGGATTTGTTCGGGGTTGGTATTGGGTGATTAACGCACACGATGTCATGCGTGATTAGCTGTCGAGAGGTTAGTTCAGTTAGAGTAAGTGTGGTGATACTGACACTGGAGGCAACATGGAGCAGCCATGTTCCAAATGTAAGTTACTGGCCTCGAAGGAAAACAAGGGCCGTGGAGGACAGCAGGGAGGACTCACCACAAGTTCTTCATAAGGGTGATGGGGCCTGTGAGCATCTTTCTGTAAATGAAGTTCAGCACTAATATCATTTCATCCCAACGTGATATGTTCTTATAATCAGCAAGTCAGAAATTAAAACAAGGTGAAATGACTTGCTGGAGTGCAAAGAATGATGCGGCTAGAAGCTTTATTTTTATATTTGATTGATCAATTTAACATTTCCTATGTGGTTATGACCAGATATGGTGCTTAGCACTGAGGCTACAGAGAGAAGTAGCCTCAGCCTCACATTTCTTCACTTCCCATTACAAAGTAAGGAGATGATCTGTTTTCCACCGAGTGCTTGGTGGGATGCAGGAGATGGAGTTTAGCGGTTTTGTTGATATTCCCCAAGGTCCTCAGAATTGAAGCAGAGCTAGGCTCGGTACTGAGTATCTAGGAAATCTGTGTGACAATTCCCCCAGTTTAGAAGCCACCTCTAGTCTTTTGGCTCATTTTTTTTTTTTACAACCACTTTAAGTTCCATTTTCCTACCTTTCTTCCAAACACTTCATTTGTAATGTGTGTTTGGGTTTTTCTCTTTTGGACCAGCTGCTCGTTTCTCACTCTGGTTTAAAAATCAAATTTGTCTTAAAAATGAGGTCTTTAAAATGTAATGATGACACACAGAGCCAATGAAAAGGTGCACATGAAGGGGTGAGCAGTCAAACCAAAAATATTGCAAGGGGCACCTGATGAAGACTTGATTTTCATGTGTTCTGTGATCTGACATCTCCCAGTGCTTGGTCGGGATTCCGCAACCCCCATCCTCTTCTGCTGTTCATCATGGCAGTTCTGTTTTCCATTTGGCGTGTATTGATTTTCCAATAATCCTCAGGGTTATTGCTTCAGCGACTTCCCGTGTCTCCCGTCTCTCAACTGAGAGTTATGTAGAGAATGTCTAGCTCTGCAAGAACACGGACTGACCACAACATTCATTGATCAAAGGAGGAGAAAGAATGATTTGTACTTTCCAAAGGGTGGTAGCGTACATGGTCCTTGTCTTCATGGGAACAGGGGAGAACCCAGCAGAATGTCCCATGGAGGCCAAGTTTGGCAGGCTCCACGCCTGCTGACAGCAAAGGCATTTATGGCAGAACATCTTAGAAAGTTGGAACCTAGTGAAAAATGACTTCAGGAAGTCATTTCAAGGAAGTAGAAAGTCTTTGCTGACTCATCTTAGCAAATCCCAGATGTAGCTCATGTCTTAAGCCAAAGTGTCAGGGCTCTGGTAGCTGCTAGTTTAAGCATATTCCTTTATCTCTAAAACACTGGAAACAAGATACCATTGCCTTTCCTCAAAGCTGACTTGAGGTTTTTCCTTTGGTCAGTAGCTGTAATTGATTGATACCGCTGTCATGTCCCTGTGTTGTGGGAACAGAGAGGACTTAGGATCACAGAATGTGGGAGTGGAGGGGATTTACAGATAATACAATCCAAATTCCTTATCTTGTAGATGGTTAAATTAGGCCAGAAATATTTTCTGAAGGGCACAGTCCGTCAGGGGCAGTGTGAGTATGAGAGAGAGGTTTCCTAAGTCCTCGTCAAGCTGTTCCATCTGCAGCACACCGGCGCTCCATATAAAACGGTATCTGGGGTTCCCCTCGAGCCTCAGTTAGTTCCCAGGGATCAAAGCACCACTCAATAAAACAGTGGTCACAGGTCTTAACCAACCGCCCTCCCAGTAAATGAGTGCAGCTTGCAAATTCTATTCATTTAGTATCAGGGTCGATTATTATACTTCCAGGATGGTGCTATCTAATAGAAATATTACGTGAGCCACATCAAAAACAGGAAGAGGTAAGTGAAAATAATAACATCCTTTTTTTTTGACTCAGTATATCTAAAACGTCATGATTTCAACAATGTAGTTCATATAAACTATGATTGATACGCTATTTTACATTTTTTTAAGTACTAAATATTTGGAGTCTCATGTGTGTTTTATTTCAGTAGCCACATGTGACTAGTGGCCCCCATATTGGATAGCCCGGCTCGAGAACAAGTTCAGTGCTCTTTTTTTGTGGTCTTCATTGAATATTAAGCTTAAAGTGGAACTTCATATAGTTTTCTCTCTGCAGAAGATATTTTCTAATTCAATGCCCCCCACCCCAAATTTATGTGCTATTTCCAAGAATGAGAAGCCTCCTAGAAGATGCAGTGTGGAAAACCAATGTATTTAAATTTCTAGTACATTTCGATATTTGTGTGTGTGTGTGGAATGAGGGGATGGCATATTGAAATTGGTACTTGAAAAATCTAAAGCAAATGGAAACTATAGATGAGCCACCACCCTACAGAATTTATAGTGATTTTAGAACAAGCTGGTTCCATTTCTCCTTTGGCTGAAATCCTCTTGTGCTTTTGATCTTTCACCATCAGCCAGCGTTATGGTTCCAATAACCCTATTAGACTCCTTTACGGCCCTGACGCTATAAATTCCTTGAGAGCATCATCTGTAGCATGATTTTCTATAAGCAATATTCTACCTTCCTACATAATAAATTTCTTTGAAGGTAGAATTTCCCAAAGTTGAACAATAGACTTCCATGTTATTGGTTGAGGGGAGGAGGGAAAGTTTATTCTCATCATAAAATTCATAAAGATAATTCCTGAAGGTACCAGATTATGAGACTGAGAACTCTTAGGGCTTGTGGAAATGAAGGTTGGGGTGGAGACAGTCAGCTATGGAAGGGCAGCTTTTAGCCCAGGCAGCCAAATAGCCTTGGCCAACCAGAGACTCTAAGGTCTTAAGGAGAGGGGGTAACAACTCTGCTTCCACCTGTTTCTGTAGGACCTGGCAAAATATTCAATCATTTAGTAGCTTCCTCAAAGGTTGTTAATTAAAAGAATAAAGAATTTTAAAAAATCAAGCCCCACATTTTCCTTTCTCTTACCTTTCCTCTTCTTTCCTTTTTTTGATCTTCCTTCCAGGATTAAGAAGGACAGCTTGGTGGCCCCTGAACATTTAAAAGTCCACACTGGCATTTCAGGGAGTGGGAAAATGATCTTTCATTCTTTCCTCCTTCCTCTTTCCTTCCTTCCTTCTTTCCTTCCTTCCTTCCTTCCTTCCTTCCTTCCTTCCTTCCTTCCTTCCTTCCTTCCTTCTTTTCTTCTCTCCTTCCTTTTCTTCCCTCTCTTATCAAGAATTGAAAAGGGACTCGGCTGCTACCTCAGTTTTAGAAGAGAACCCTTGCTCCAGTGCTCCCAGCCATCAAGTCCTCCCACCTCTGCCTTATCCTGCCTGCCCCCAGGGGTGAGAAAGAGAGCGCTGGGGAAGATGGCAACAGGGCTGTATATTCTGAGCCTCTTGGATGCTGCCTTGCATCCTCCGGTTCCAGCTTTGACAAACAGTTCCTGCTTCATGCTCTCAACACCTGATGAGTGTCCCAGTGCTCCCATGCCACTGTGGTATGTGGTGTGCCTATGGGCTTAGCACTCACACAAAAGTAATTGGGAAGTGTCAGAAAGCTGACTCTCCCTGGAGCAACCCTTTCCCAATGGAAGACAGAAGCTCTGAGATAAATACTTGTCCTTCCTGTCTACTTAGCATGTGACTGGTTCTGAGATTGACTTCATATGGCTCTTTAGGATTCCCACATCAAGTGACCATGTCCTGTATGGAGGCCTGTCCCCTAGTGCACCCTTGTTCTGTCTTTTCTTCCTTCTGTTTTTCACTCCCCTGTTGTTCACCACTGCTCTCTGTGGACACATTCCAATTGAGACACCACTAACAAGCCTTTGTCTCAGGCATCTTGAGGGAGCAACCTGAGGGGGCATCCTGAGGGGGCGTCTTGAGGGGGCGGCCTGGCTAAGGCAGAATCTTGCCCTGATGTGATCCATAGAAGTAGGTGTGCTTCAGCTTCCTGTCAGTCTAGCAGTTCAGCGAGATCCACTGAGCCTGACTGAGGGGGTGAGTGAAATTCAATCGTGACTATGTGTGAGGGTTGGAACATTGTGTGTGTGTGTGTGTGTGTGTGTGTGTGTATTTAGACATTGGAAAAAAAAGGTTTTCCAATTTTCCCCTGTCACAAACACCTGCTGGCAATTAGCCCCTTTGTCTCAATGGAAGCCTAGCTCTCCTCCCCAAGACCCCTCTTCTTTCCATAGCATCCCAAGCTGTCAAGGAGTTCTGTGGTGGTGACCTGAAGTCCTCCTATGCCAACTGACTTTGGAAGGCCAAATTTGGCTGGAGATTGGAGGTTGAGGGTGACCAATGTTTAAGGTTCAAAATGTAGATTGTAAGAACGTTGAGGGCTGCCTGCAAGTATGCCATAGCGTTCACATGAGGAATGGGCTAGGTGCCCTACCAGCATTGCTTTTCCATTAGCCAAATGTCTTTGTGAAATACTTAGGTGTTTAGCGCACTCATGGGGGTTCAAGGAGAAAGGGATATGTTGGTGTGTATGTGAGTGGGCCAAGTTTAATTTTTGTAACATATGTCCATTGCCAAGGGCCATTACATGTGGTCCACTGCCTCTTGAGTAAGCAATATGCTGTGGGCTTCCCTCTGATGAGCAATTTGTCTCTGAGATACTCTTACATTCTTCTCCCTGGGTCAGTTATTGCTGTATCACTTCTTTTATAAGATCTGGTTACTTTCCTGGACATCAGCTTGGCCAAATCAGATCTCAAACCAGATCACATTAAGCAATATTATTAGATCACTATCAAAAACACTTCCTTCTAGATTTCTTTCTTACATAGATATGGGGTAACTATTTCCTACATGCACAGTGACTATGAAACCACTGATTGTAGCTCTTCTAGCTTTGCCCAGAAGACCACCCTATAGCTTTTCCCTGAGTTGTCAGCTTACCCATTCTGGTCCTTAGATTATCCCTAAGGATTTAGGACACCTTAAATATGCAAATGCGATACACTTACTACAAGAAACAAAGAGCAGGGTCAAGTACACTAGGTGAGGTCCCTTCCCTACTCATTTTATGTTACTCAGATGAATCAAGCTGCTGAACATCTGTGGGTCTGGAAAATATGGCTATCAAAAATTGTAGGGTGAGTAAAAGTACCTCAGAAGTGGTGTCTAAGATGTGGGTGGGAGTTCAGAGGCAGCATCCATCTGGATTCTTGGGTTGACCTGCATGTTTATTACCTATCCACAGACCACTCAAAGGACCAAGCAGTAATTGCCCTGAAACCGTGATTAAAGAGTGCATGGCTGGCCATTTATAGCAAAAGACACCATAGTCGGATGGTTGAACCAAGTCTCTGCTGATTGTCTATCATTTTATTGATTAATATATTTCTTGGCAATTAAATAAAGTTATGTTTAATAAAAAGATAAATACTGACTAGGGAACTTAAGGAAAGCTTTTGAATTTTAAGAACTGCTTAAGCATTCTCTTTTAGAAAACTCTTAGAAGTTATTTAAAAAGAGATACATACGTTCGAGTAAATTTGAAACTGCTTCCAGCCTGTAAGTTAGTCTAAAAACATAGACATTAACTGCTGTTTTCCCTATGTTCATCAAAAAATTTCATTTGTCAAAGCAAGGAAAAGACATGACCGTCTCATTGTACTAAATGTAAAGTGAACTGGAAGCCACAACTCAGCATATGTTCATCTCTCTCATAAAATAGTCATGGACCTTCGAAACAAGATGGATGTTTGTTTTATTAAGAAAAAATAGGTGTATAGACTGATTAACAAATGAGTTCTAATTAGTCCCAGGTGACAGGCTCATTTCCCACAAACGGTGGTCAACATCTCTTTCTTCCACAGACATAGCTGCATCCCCAACTTTGGCTAGTCAATGCATTCAGCTTCAGTTGCATTCAGCTTCAGTTGGGTTGAGAAGCAAATCCATCTTCTCTTCTAGCTAAATATCTCCTATGTTACACCCTACTAATGACATTACCTTCACACTGTGAAGATGGCACGTTCGTTTCCTGCAAAACAATCAGGTGTTCTACTACTCCTATGCTTCCAGGAATCACATTTGAAAATTTATTGGAAGGAAAATACTACTAAGAAAATATTACATCTCATATTCCGTGTGATTTTCATGTTCATATTTGACATTGCCAAACAGGAAACCATCTTAATGTGCCAATGCTAATGTGACAATGTATGAAGGTCTTGGAGATGACGACAACATAGCTCACGGGCCGTGAACCACTTCTATTCTGCACTTCTTGATTCAGCTTGAGTTGAGAGTGAAAAAGCTTATTTGCTGATTCTGACCATTACTGTGTTATTAAAGGTGAAAAGTCAGCGGAGCATCTACGTTTTGAGGAATGAATATATTTCTCATGAATTTACTAATTAGATGCTTTATTTCACCTTAGGCTAATAGTACCTGGTGCAAATATATTCTTTGTTTGTTGACCTGCTATATAAGCTATTGCAAATAAAATATAAATTCACTTTAGACCTATCCTACTGGTTTTATTACCAAATGTTTTAGAAAGGCTCTTTCTGTAACTTTTTACATGCATTTTGGACCCAAGGAGGAGCATTTTATTAAGATATTAAGGTAGTTTACATACTATAAAGCCTTGGCAATTTGAAGAGCTCAGTTTCAACCCCCGAAATTCACTTCTTTGAAGGAATCCATCTAGTCCCTGACTTTTGAGAGAAAAGACACTGCCTAGAAGTGTCTGAATGATGGAACAAATGAGAACTCTAATCCCATCCCCACTTCATTGCCAAAACAGAGTGTGAGGAAATTTTCATCTTGATGGCTTCTTCCTCTTTATAAAAATGAAACTCTTTAATTAAATCCTGGAGAGGTGTGAAATCTGAGTTTCACCACGTCATCGATATTGGAAAGAACAATGTACAGGAGGTTAAGAGAGAAAGAAGGAACCCTTGACCTGCCCTGTGTTTTTTTTTTTTTTCTGATTTAATAAAATCTCAGCCTCCTGAGCCCACTGTGGTTTTCCTGAATTTCACAGCTGTTATACAGCTGGCAACAACCTAGATCAATGCTGATCTTTGGCCAAAATGAAAAGAGGGGCTCCGTAGAATGGAAAGTTAGTTCAGAGTCACCGAGAATGTCTGTGGTGTGTTCCTCCCCATACAAGGGAGAAGCCCAAAGAAGATGCAATAGACCTGAAAAAAAACAAAACAACAATCTTCAAACAATTGGCTTTGGGACAGATGCATAAGAAAATTCACCAGAAAGCTACTGTGTTTCTCATCTTTCATCCATCAGCATGGAAATAGATTCCTTTGCAGGATTTTGGGCTAGAAGCACATGCTGGAGTCATAAAGGGCTGAGTTAGGACCTGTGTTATTTTGTAGGCTCCCACCTCCCCTCGGCTGGACTAATGCTATAGGTCAGAGGGACGGGGAAGCAGGAAGGGGAGGGGGAGTTCAAGAGTTCTATTACTTTTTTTTCCTAGCATTTTTATTATTTTTGCTCACTTAAAAGAGCAAAAATTTTTTTTCTTTTTTCTTTTCTTTTTCTTTTCTTTTTTTTTTTTTTTTTTTTACCTTTTATCAGAAGCTGAGAAGGATCATTAAAGTTGATTGGGAGTAAATACATATATTGGATTGATTTCAGTGGCAAGGGGGTGATCATGGCAGGAATGTCCCAGCTCCCTTTTCCACCTCTGAGATTTTCTAGTCTTTTAATTTTTTAAATATAATACAGGGTCCTATCAAGCAAAAGAAAAAATTAGTGACAACTTATTTTATTAAAATGTTTTAGTTTCTTAGTGAAAGTTTACATATAGACCCATTGTTAAATAGCAATTATTGCCTAACACAGTTTATGTGTACAAACTATAAAACATGGATATGTTTGACAACTTATGGGTTCCATTGCATGTTCTTCTGAGAAGCTCCAAATTCACCCATTTTAGGTAAAGAAATCAAGTCAACGTGCCTGGGAAATAAGGGGCAGTCATTTTGAACTTGATGTGGCTGCCAGCCTGCTGCGCGTGACCTTTGAAAAGTGGCTTGATGACTTGCTGCTGGGATTTTGCCCTTGGAAAAGAAAGCGTAACCCTGCCTGCCTTTCACATCCCCACCACAGTGGAGGAGACATGGTAAACTGAACTAGTTCTTTTTCTCCTCAACCAATTGTTCTAGCCAAGAACCCCTGCGTGCCTCTACTTGTTGTCTGAAGCCAGCCCATTCTCATATGGCAACTCCACATTCTAAGAGCTTCAGGTGGACTGAATTGGGCTCTCTCGGATGGGATCAAGACATCTGTGTTAAACATAAAATTCCTTCAAGTGATTCTAATGATGAGCCAGCTCAACTAAGTTTTGGGAATGTGACTTATTTTATGATCAGGCTGATAGAGCCCTGGCTTTGTTTTCTGCCTTCACTAATTTTGTCTGTCTATAACTTATGATCTTCATTTTTTCTTCTTTCTATCTAAACTAATTTCTGATCTTAGACCCAGCTAGTTGATCCTATTTTGTTGACCCCTACACTAGACAATTTTAGTTGCTTCCCAAGGATTCATCTCCTTCTCCCACCTATCTACTCTGGTTTCTCTTCAGGGGAATTCACCTACCCTTTCCTGTCTGCCTTTGAGTTTGGTTGAAATTGCCCCACATTTAGTTCTAGGAGTAGTAGCTAATTGGCTTAAACCTAAGCATATTCTATTCCCTCCTTGGCCACAGTGATTAGCTCAAAGAAGGTCATACCAGAGATGGAGACAAGGGGAGGTATTTCTCAAGTGTTTGGGATACTTGTGAAAGAAATATTTCTTCTTCTTCTTCTTTTTTTAATTGGAGATGGTGGAAGGAATGTGTTCTTCTTCCTGCTAGATGTGACAAAGAAGGAAACACCTCAAGACCTTCTGACAGCCATCTTGTGACTATCAGGAAAGAAGTTCCCAAGAATGAGTTCAACTCTGAGAAAGCAAGGCTGACAAGGACACAGAAAGAAACTATGTCCTAGTTACATCATCAGAACTGCTGTTTGGTTAGGAGAGCATGGAAATAGTTCAAATGGACATATAATGAAGCCCCAAACCAAGTCAGCAGCAGTGAGAGAGATTAAAGAGATAGACATCATAGAACGTTAATGTGAGAAAGATAATTGTTGACAACGCAGGGGGAAAGCATCGACTCCTGGAACAAGGTCTCCTGCATGGGGTGCAGGGTATTGGTAGAAGGCCAAATCTTGGGTAAGGAAAGCTTTCCTGCTATCCCAAATAAGGAGGATAAGAAGAAAAAATGGGTATGTAGGCAAATTCATGATCAGTTTTATTTTCACTTTGAACTGTAGACTTTTTAGCTCTTGCATTCATTCATTCACTCATCTGAACTATTCTTATTGCCAACTATTAAGCTACATGCTTGGGATACAGCCTGGCTACTTCATAACCCTTCCTCACAGTCAGACAGGTCCAGCTGAGATTTTCATGAGGATTCAAAACCTGCCAGAAAGTATACTTGCACATCATATCCCATTTCTTTAATTCTCCATCACCCCCAAGCTAGTTATACTAGAATTTGATACATTTTCCACAGAGACACGTTTACATTCCCTCAAAGCCTTAGAGAGTCAAGGAACCCAGTGCTTTGAGTATAGATCTTGGCCCACAACCATGTTGTCTCTTTTTTCTAATGTAACGTGAGACCAATGGCTTAGCAGAGAGGCTCCGAGTTTTTCTTCCCTAAAAGAGGTAAACTCTCAGCTCCCTCAGACTCTGCCCTGGCCAGGTTTTCCAGAGTTCAAAAGGCCTGTAGTGAGCCAGCTCCTTCTGCAAGTGACACTGTTTTACACAACGCTGAGCGCTAATGGGCGGGAAAGCAAGAATGCTTTCAGTGGTCTTCGCAAGCCTTTGATGTCCCTTCTAAGTCATATTGTGTCAGTGGAAACATTGGTCTGAGGAGACTCTGGCAATCCTTTCAAAATGCACAAATGTTGAATGTGTGTTTTTAATGGCTTCAAGCAATTAAAATAAATTAGAAATAATTAGGAGTAGCAGCTCACTAAGCCAAGAAGGCTGAGAGCCTGGATGGCCACTGGCTTGCTGCTGTGCCTGGGACAGTGTTGTGAAAGGCATACTTAGGTCAGTGGTGGTTCCCACTGAGAAAAGTCGAGCTGTAATCTAAATCAGCTGCTCCCTCTGTGGTGCAGATGCCCCTGAAAATGGGTCATTAGAAATTAACTGGAGAGACGTGACTCCTTAGGAAAAAGACAACTAGATACAAATGTAGAAATGAGTATATTAAATATATAAACACACACAACTGAGAGGGGGGGATGGAACAATAAAGTGATTTCTTCAAACTAGGAACCTAGAGAAATCAAAGCTAAGCACTCAGAACGTTTGGTCCAAGCAAATTCTCTAAGGCTACCCAGCGAGGATAGCAGGCTGGTCGAGGAAGAAGGAGATTTCAGAAATCATATAGGCAGTGGATAGAAAGGGATGGATTAGGTATGCTGTAAGCGTATTAAGATGATAAAAAAATTTCAGCATCAGAAGGAATAAAACAGTTGAAAGATCATTAACATGAATCAGAGATTAATCGAAATAAAACTTAAGAAGGCTGAGCCCGGGTTATCTGCTATCAATGGGACTTGTTTTAGCAGGGAATTTCAGAGGATTTGTCACCAGATAATATGGATAGAGAGTTGCTCTTAAGTCTTTAAAGAGATATAACCAAATGAAGTAATCCTGCAAGATGACTTTTCTTTTACAATGACCCATATTCAAGACTATGTATATATATGTGCATTATGTATATGTGCATTATATATATATGCATTATATACATATGCATTTATATATATATGAATATTGTGTCTTTTGCAAACAAATATGCAAAATATATCATTGCTGTACTTCATTATTTTCTAACTTCAAAGAAAAATCTGTTTCGGTCTCTTTCTTTGAGAGAACCAAATTTGAATTTGAGCAGCTCTGCTTGCCAAATGAATTCATCCTTTCAATTATGTTAGAAGTTAGAAGGACACACGAAGGGAAAAAAAATTCAAATCCTGATTCTGCTTCTCCAATCACTTTAGATTCTTTCCATTTTAAGAGAGCAGCAAAAACTTGGATATTCAGAAAGTCAACTTCACCAGAAGTTTGAGTTTCTGAATTCACAACAATGATTATAGGCAATTACAGCTTTTATGTTTTTCCATTAATAGCAAGGAATGGCCAATTTAAACAAAAACAAAAACTCTTATAGGGCTGTCTTTCTTCCTCTTTATGGAATCAACTACCACATTCTTTTGTTTTCTACGCATTTGGTACTTTCATCAGAGGACAGACAATGAACTAGAATTCTAGTTTTGTCTAATTTTCACCCACTGGGAACATTGGGCTCTTATTTTGATGGCTTCGTTTTTCCTTTTTTCTCAAATTTTAATATTCATAGCACATTTTTGCTACATGTCTTCCCTAAAAATGGACTCCACATGCCTGTGTGATTTCACTTTCCTAGGGTAACCATGAGGGTGCTGACCCCCGAGGTCTTCGCCCAGCCTGCGGAGGCATTAGCAGAGGCAGAACTAGGGCTGTACTGTCTTAAAGTGTGATAGTCCATTGAGTACCTTGTTGCCCTTCTGGAAGAGTGTGATGCAAAGAGAAAGCCAAGTCAGAGACTGGCCAAGACCCTTCAAATCAGAGAGCCTGGCTAGGCCAGTCTAAGCTAGGTAGGATATTTTGGTGGATCTAACTACCAGAGAGAAACAACTTTCATGTGATTGGAGGAACCACTTTGCCAGCAGTGCCCTGCTATTTCCCTGGCAACCCAGCAGACTTTGGAGAGACCTAAAGTGTTGGCCACTGGGTCCCAGCCCTTGACATCCTCCAGAATTTGGAGGCAGCACACCACAGTGGTTAAGGGCACAGCTCCGGAATCCAGTGAGCCCAAGAACTAGCCATTCCAAAAGGGGCTCCTGAAACGTGTAGAAGGAACAATAGCCTTGAAAACCAAGGGTCCTGATTTTGCAAAACAAAACACCTGAAGCAATATGAGCCTTTAATTTATGATATTGAACAAACAAACAAACAAACAAACAAACAACAAAAACACACACATTGGCAAGGAAAGTAATTGGTAAAGGGCTCAACTAGCCTGTCTAGTAGACCAGACAAAGGTTGTCAGACCTAGTGGAGGAGGAGCTATAGAGTGAGAAAAGGCAGCTTGAGGGTGGCTTTTTCTCTGAGGGGAGGTTAGGGCCTTGCACACTCCGCTGGGATGGGGGTGGGCTAGACAATGGAAATCCCAGACTTGTGGGCAGGTGACTCATTGCCTGGATGCCTGAGGTGGCCTTGGGCCTCGAGGAGATGCCCTGCATGTCACCATGAAGTATAGAGTAGCCCCAACTTCAGGCCAATTCTAGGCAGGAAAGGCCAAAAAGAGGGGTGAGAAAGTGGCTAGAGCTGATGGGGTAGGGGAAACCCATCAGGACTCTGGACAATAGAGCTTGTCTGTGGACTGGATCTGACTCCTTCCTGCTACACAGATTTGCATGTTATAAGGCTCCCCTGGCTGTGGGGACGGGTGACAAATCGCCAACCTAGAAGACACTGATATCAAACCAAAAAGTGTCTTGAATTTACCTGGATATAACTAGATTAAGTATTTTGCCAGTCCTCAGACTAAATGGGGACTTAAAAGACAACTTCAGTTCTTTTATAGAAAAATAATCAACTGTATCGTATTTATGTACCCAAGTTTGCGGCTTGCAAATTTTGTCCCTGGTAAAGAACCTAGTATAGTTAACCTTTTAGCGGAGAGCCACTAAGACTTTTTAAATACGCAGTCACTAGAACTAAAATTTGTAGTGGAAAGAGTTTGGGTTTGGGCGACAAGTTTATAGTGAGGACATTACTTAATGAGAAGAAAGTGAAAAGAATGAGGTTTTGACTTTAAGAGGCAATCACTAAAAAATAAGAAAAGAAAGTATGAATTGAAGATATCATGAATATTTAGAAGGGTTTAGAAAATGTCATAGAGTGCAAAATGAAGGGCCAATTCAAATGTTGGAAAAGCCTTAGTATCTGGAACAAGGGTGGTTTCATCAGGGACAGGCAAAAAGCAGGTGATAATATTGAGAAATTTGTTAAATGGTTTTGCGTTAATCAAAATAATCCAAATAGCCATGTAAGGAAAGCAGTAGAATTTCATTCATGCAAAAATGAGTGTGCTGACTTGTACCTGAATGTTCATAGCAGCAATGTCCGTAACAGCCAGAAAGTGCAGACAACCCATATGACGTCAACTGATAAATAGATAAGCAAAATAAACTTGATCTATAGAATAGAATATTAGTTAGCCATCAAAAGGAATTGGGTGCCAATACATGCTACAACATAGATAAACCTTAAAAACATGATGCCAAGTAAAAGAAGTCAATTCCAAAAGGTCCCATACTGTATGATTTAGTTTATATAAAATGGTCAGAGTAGGAAAATCTATAGAGACAGAAAGTAGATTATTGGCTACCAGGGGCTGGGGAGGGGTGTGTGTAGAAATGACAAGTGATAATTAATGTGTACAGGATTTCTATTAGGGGGACAAAAGTGTTCTAAAATGATAGCGGCAATGGCTGTATAACCATGTGAATATACAAAAGTCACTGAGTTTATACTTAAAGTGGGTGAATTGTAGGGTATACAAATTATCTCTCAATTATCAGGTTTTTTTTAAATGTATATGTAGAAAGTATAAGCAATTTTCCCAGGCTGATTCAGCTAGGAATGGGGCATTGTCAGTTCTACATTTGCCCAGCACTGACCACACAAGAGGCTCAAAAGCAATTTCAGGTCTGCCTCAAATTGGGTCATTTTCGAGACAGATCAGGCATGCATTTTCATTTGGCCTACTTTTAATGCATACTTGGCCAAAGTTGGTATCCAAGTCTGAATTCAAATTTACAAGTGCCTAGACTCGTTCCTTGAGAATATAAGAATGTCACCATCTCAACTTTCATGAGAGTAAACAGTTATGAAACTGAGTCAAGAATGCTTTGATAAAATATATTGAACGATTAGATTTCTTGTGATGGGGGGGGGGGGAGCTGTAAAACTTGTGTTGTCTTAAGAATAGCATACTATAGAGCAGGGGGCCCTAACCCCTGGGCTGTGGACCAATACTGCCTCATGGCCTGTTAGGAACCGAACTGCACAGCAGGAGATGAGTGGAGGGTGAGCAAAGCTTCATTTATATTTGCAGCCGCTCTCCAGCCCTAGCATCACCGCCTCAGCTCCACCTCAGATCACCAGGGAGTAGATTCTCACAGAAGCACCAGTCTCTGGTGCCAAAAGTTTGGGGAACATTGCTTTAGAGAGTAGAACATCACTACAGGCTAGATGATGTAGATGGAAACCGAAATTTCTTTGTGGCAGCCTGAGGTAGTATATGGTCCAGTGACTTGCCCAAAGCCACTTGCGCCACTTAAGCTGATGTTAGAAACAAGTGCTAAAGACCTTTTTAATCTGTAGTGTTCCAACTCCATGCTATTGGGGAACAGTTCAAAGTTTTTCTGAATTGTTGACAACAGGTTTTTCAATTTACCATCAGAAAACAATATCCTAATTTAGAATTTGCAAACAAAACAAAACAAGCCAACCAACAAACAAACAAAAATGTGACTAAAACTCTCATATTATTTGAAAAGGCAAAGGAAATTCTGGTCCTATAAATACTAAAGGTCAGAAGATCTCCTAGATCCCATGGCTGTTTGCATACTGCTTTACAGTAGAACCATCTTGAAACACTAAACCCTAAACATAGCCTGTACATGACAGCAAAGAAACTTTTAGAAAAAGAATAAATTGCTGAATTCAAGCGTGGACTGTAATTTCTTGACATGGAGTGGAAGCAGATGCACCCAGCTTAACATGTCATTATTAAATTCACTCCCAACTGGCATTTTCTTCTCTCCTTTTGCAGCAGGGAGGGGTCTTGGCATAAAGCTCTTTTTTCTGTTAATCAAGCAGCCCTGGTTTATTTATTTATTTTTTTATGCCGTGATAAGTGAATCTTGGGTCGCATATTAATTATGAATAAAGGTTTAAGCTATAGAGCTAAGTTCTGGATTTTGTCTCTGCTACACCTGGGTTTTTAAGATTAGGCTGTTAAGTTAGTTGGACCACCCCTTCAAAAGCTGTAGGATGTAATAGCCTGTTGTATCTTTAGCATCCTTTAGCACCGCTTATTAAAGTATAGCATAAACTTGCAAAAGGCAAGCAGCTGACATGTATGGAGAATCCATTATGTGCCGAGCCCAGCGCTGGGCACGTGGGACCCCTCGTAGTGAAGCTCCGTATGAGCGATGCACGTTAGGCATTTTCCTCACTGTGATGGGCCTGAGGAATTTCAGCCTGAAAAGTCAAGGAACTCACTCTCCTATGGTCACAGCAGCAAAACTAGAATCTCAAAGCTCTCGACTGTTAAGCCTGAGTGCTTCACGTGGACACGTGGAGGCCACCTTACCTATTCCTTCAATTTCTGGTAGAACTGTAGTGAGGGAAGGAGAGGACAGGAACCGAGGTTGTATGGTGGAGGTCAGGGTGAGACCTCCATGTGGTCTTGGGCAAGGGCCTGACTCCGGGAAGCACGAATGACTATTCCTACTGGCCCAGGAACATTAATTGATTTACTCATGAATCTTGCTCTTATCTTCTCACATAGAACTTTCTATGGTAAGGTAAGAACACTGGGCTTGTTTTCTGAATGCCTAGTTTTGGTTCTTGTCATATACCACCTCTGGGACTGATGGGAGGTGACCTCACTTCTCTGTGACTTGGTTTTTTAATCTGCAAAACAGTGTATATCCACTGAACTGTCGGGGACATCCCTGAATATCGGGTATGGTCTCTACTCATATTTCTAGCATGGCAGTGGTCTGAACTCTTCCATCCCAGGTTCCTGAAGTGTTTTTCCCTCTTATGATTATGATCACATGTCTGTGAGGCTAGTGGGCTGTGAGGAAGTCCATGGCTGGAGAACTTTGAACAAAGCTCAAGTGGGGGTCAATACACCGGGTCTGAGTTTATACGGATCCTTTGAAGACCTCGCTCTAATATTCTCAGCTGCATATGAAATACAGGCCAATGGGACTTGGGCCTAAAACTGGTGATATATGAACACTTAAAAATATACAAGTCACTAAAAGAAATGGTTCAAATGGCTAATAAATTTGGAACGAATACAAAGAAATACTTTTCCATGCAGAGTGTGGTCGACCTGTGGAATTCGCAGCTGCAGGAGGTAATTGAGTCAAATGCCGTGGGTGGATTTCATAAAGAGCTGGTGTGGCAGACAGCTGCCGAGGCAATGCAAATTGTGCTGTTAAAATTATGCACTGGTTAGGCATTCACCAATTGTAGCAAGGGGGCAGAATTCTCTAGGACTAGAGGTACAAGTGGGGGTAGAAGCTATTTTTACTTGAGAGCCCTTTATTTTTCCAAAGCACTTTCTCATATCACTCCTCTGAAGTAAAAAAAAAAAAAAATTTTAAAGGAGAGAGTGTCTGTTGAAAGTGAAGCACTGGGTATGGGGATCCTGGTCCTCCAAGCCCATGGAGAACCTTCTTGAATCTTTACAAAGCTCTCTGGAATTGCTCCAACTCTTAAACAATCCACGTTTAGATAAAGGAAACAGGAAAGCAGAGAAGTGTCCAGAGATTTTAAAAACATTTTTCTTTAGGACTGATCAGACAGAT
Source organism: Macroglossus sobrinus (assembly GCA_004027375.1). NCBI lineage: Eukaryota > Metazoa > Chordata > Mammalia > Chiroptera > Pteropodidae > Macroglossus > Macroglossus sobrinus. Next base: position 798,464 of record PVKZ01000409.1, read on the forward strand.
GTATCAAAATAAGAGGTTCCAACGTTCTGCTTTGAAGACAAGGACTAAGTGTTCATAAGACATCGCCATCCTTCTCCCTGTCTGCGTGTTCCTGGCCCTTGTTCCTACATTCTGTAATCCTGGTATCAGCAACCATTGAGAGACAGTGGCCTGGGGTGTTGACCAAAGTTTTTTGGCATGGTGTGTGTTGGAATTAGAAGATAAAGGGATTGTAATGAAGACAATGTGACTTTCCAAAGTAGGTTGAAAAGCATGAGATAAAGGCTTGGGAGTGACTCCTTGCCTGGGGACTACAGAAGGTCACCTGGATGCAGATGTTGGCACCTGGGGCCAGGTTGTAGAGCCCTGTATAGACTAGTATTTTGTAAAGTAAGTGCTAATCCTTTTGACTGGCCCAAGGTGAATCTATGTTCCCAATCCCCATGAAATAGGGCTCTTTAGCTCAAGTGGAAGATTTTGGTCTTTTTCTCTGTGACTCTGTAGTAACAAAAATCTCTACTCTACTCCTTGGGTAAAACAGCTAAAGATTTGTAAAGAACTACTGACCCTCAAAGACAGATAATGAACAAACCTGCCATCATCTCAGGTCTATAAAAAAAAAGTTTCAGCTCATTCGCATGTTTCTGAGTCAGGAAAACCAGAAACATATTTTTCCAAACACATTTCCACCCTCCCATCATTTTTAAAATCCTGTGTAATTTAAGGGAAATTCGATCCATATGCTTTTGATTTGTTTACACTTGTATCATCAAAATATGTTTTTAAAGAGCTTGCGGAGGTCCCCAAAGGCTCCTCAGCCTTTTAAATGAGCCTTTTAAAGCGTTTTTTTCCCCTCTCTTAGTAACAGGAGGTTGTGTGTTGCCAAGGGTAAATGAACTTGAAAATGAAGAGGTTTGTGCTGGGCTCAGAATTTTAAATCTATCACTTCTGCTTGAGGTTTGAATTCTAAAATCGGCTCAGAGACTTGTCTTATGTCTGCATTTTTACCCATCAGGAAACTAACAGGGACTTTGTTCTATGATAACTATCGCTTCTTCAGAAAGCAAGAAAAAAAGGTGAGGATAATGTACCCATGTCCCTTCTCCTTTCTAAAGAAAGAAATAAAGAAAGTAAAAAGGGAGGGAGGAAGGAAAAACAAAAAGAAGAAAACCACCTCTAACAACCCCAGATGTCCTATTCTTCACAGGCCAAATGACCTTGTAAAGTTATCGCAAGAAAACAGCTGACATTGACCATATTTTCCTATATCACTGGGACCATTTGCTCTTCTGTATTACGTGGGATCATCAACTCTTAGGGTTGAAAGGGCTTCTTAGTTTTTAGCTGAAGCGACTGAAAGGCAGTTTACACAGTTAGTGAAGGGGCAGCACTAGGAGCAGAGCTGCTTCTTGAATCTCGATTATCCTACCTTTTCCAGGGCTGTGCTCTCATCCTCCCCAAGCCCATGTTCTAGGTGAGTAAATATAAGTGGTGATTTGAGTGATTCCTTTTCATGAGCAGACTACCATTTATTCTCTCCCCCATTGTCTAGCATTGTGCTTAGTTAGCACAGAGGACAAGACTGATAATTATCTGTTGTGAGAATGATCAATTAGATTCATGTAAACTAGAAGAAGAAACCTAGAAGTAAATATACACATATGCATATGCACTCACACACTCACACACACACACACACACACACACATTCTTAGGCATCAAGAGTTTGGTTTTGCTTGAATTATTTGAGTCTCTCGTTTCTCAGATTTTCCTGTCTAGCCCATTACCTAGTTTTGTCAGATCTATCAGGCCAAGAAATTCCCAGAATAAAGTCATCAACCAGTTCTTTCGTATCAGAAATCAATGTCTTTAATATTGTGGCTCAATAAGACAAAACAAAGAGAAGAGAAGACAAAACAAAGCTGACAAATTATCCCACCGTCATTACATACTGTGCCCTGTCGGGGTGTTTATATGGCTCTAGCATTTTATGTCAGGGATGGTGGGACCGGAGCACCCAAAATAGACCTCAATCTGGAGTTTCTACATTCGCAAAATTTGAACTTATCAGTTTGTTGAAAATCTGTGGACTGGATGTGTTCACAAATTTGTGCGTGTGCTGAGATTTCTGATTTCAATCTAATAATGTGTGTGTTCAGTTGAAGACTTTCATTGTTTCTTGTTAGGAGAATTTGACCTATAAGAATAGTGTATTTACACACAATAGAATACGCAGATGTCAAATTATAATGTACACCTGAAAATGATACAATAATTAACCAATGTTACCCTCATAAACTTAATTAAAAAAAAAAAAGAATAGTGTATTTAAGCACTAATGATTCACCTTGGAAAAAATTGGAAATCCAAGTATCATTTTTGCTTTTCTAGGTTCAATAATAACAAAATCCACCCCCCGCCCCACCACACACACACACCTATTTAATATGTCAGGCAAAATTTTGGTGGTGATACATCTGTTTGTCTCTCGACTGAGATATAAATATATATTATTTCCACATGTTTGTATGTACCTCAAATCTACATGGAGTAAAGTAATTCTGTAATAGGCAATGGTCTGCAGGTAACCAGAAGTCCCTGAATTTTAGGAGTCCACCTCTGTAATTGAAAGTGGTTTTCCTCAGAAGACAGTAAAGAACCTTGATCACAGAGACAGAGCTTGGTAGTTGCTTTTATCTTTTAGAAGAACCTCAGTCTATATTTGTGTCACCTCATCTTCTTTGATTTCACGTTACTTTAAAAATATTCCTATTGTTGAGGGTTCACAGTACATTTGGTCCAGTGTTTCCACAGATTTCTAAAGACTCACCGAAGGTCTGGGCCTCAGTCCAGACCGACTAAGTCAGCATTTCCAGGAGAGAGGCCTGGCCGTGAGCATGTTTATTAAGCCCTCCAGGAAATCTGTATCCTGAGGGAGGAAATACTGATCGATTGATTACCTGTGCAGGACCTGGGGTAGTTAGTGGCCAAGATGGGTGGACACTGAGGCGCCCTCATTCTAAACCGTGCTCTCTTCCCTTTGCCCACCTGTGTCTTTGGCGATCAAAACTAGCCTTTCTAGAAAGATCCACGAGAAGGATCTAGGAGGCTGAAGTTCTGGACCTGTGAGTCCTTAGTGTCTTAAATGCTCCCAGTCTCGGTATTTCCATCAGCATAACTGAGAATTCAGATGAGATCTCAGAGGCCTTTTTCAGCTTCCCTGTCAGAAGTGATGATTGGAATTATTACTGTACGTTTCATAAAAGTAGAGGCTGCTTCTGTTCATCTCTGAATCCCCAGCACCTAGCACAGAAAAAAAAAAAAAAAAGCTCAATAAAGATTTGTTGAAGAAAGAAAAAACATACAAATGTAGCATATTAAAATATGTGGTACACAATACAAAACCTTTTTTTATGCTTTCACCTTTTCCAGGCTTTTTTGTGTAACAAGGATTTTTATTATGAAAGTACATCTATTGTAACAGGAGTATTATTACGAAGGTTCATTACGTACTTGGCGTTCTGTTTCTCTGGCACGTCCATGAAGCCTCTATGTATATTTGGATTTGAGTGATTTAAAAATTAGTCACCATCTTTAAGAAGTAGAAAAACAGCCCCTTACCTTTTCTTTAATGTCCAACCGGAAACCATGAGACCTTTCAGTCACATCCTCTGTGTTCCTGAAAAAAGAAAAACAGACAAAGCCGTTGTTTTCCATTTAGCATTTTCACATGTCCTGGAGAACAGATTATTTCCAGGGAAGTATGTTCTGACTTAAAACCTTACAACTTCAAAATTCATTTTAAAAAACCTGGGAGGTCAGCCCATCCTCTGCCAGGCTGCTATTAATTTAAAACTCCTGTGTGAATACAACACAGGTGCAAGGCTTTAAAGGAGTCAGGAAATGAAGCGATGGAAGACATCAGGCACTGGCCGAAAACATTACTTCATGACTTTCAGCATGGCCGGAGCAGCAGCGGAACCCGAGGAGAATCACATGTGCAGTGAATTCTTCAGGTAAAGCGAGCAGGTCGATAGGAATTTTTGTCTCCATCTGGTCCACATTTGATGGCTCCACAGAATGGGAGAGAGAGCTAGGGAGGATGAGAGAGAAGGGTGGCAGACGGAGTCCTACAGGCAGGCCAGCATAGATAGGCTGTGAAGCTGTCTTAGTCTTGATCATTTTAAAAGGAGGGGATGCTCCCCGATGCTGCAACCACTGGCACATTTTTTATCTATATTTTGAGAAAGAAGGGCAATCAAGAAAACAAGAAATGCCAACATTTGATACTTTGCAGACCTGGGGGAGGGAACCCTTGCTTTGAGTATGTGGTTAAGAGCTGTGATTATTTGGTCTCTTTTTTTTCAGGATTTTAAGTAACCCATTAGAAATATAATTGTTAGCACTGGGGTTGTGTCAGAAAGCCAGAATTCATGACTTGTCACTGGGTCTGTTGTGTGACCTGTGGGGGGGGGGGGTGTTATTTGTGAGCTGACACCGTCAAGAACTCTTGCAGGAGTGATCAGTACACACACGAGATTTCCCAGAGACCTCCGGTTTATTTCAGCCCTAACCTTTCACAGGCAGCAATGCAAATACGTGTTCAGGTAATTTGGCGACTCACGTTTCAGGAGGTGCCTGGAGAGAGTCTTTGGGAAAATGTCCTAAAAGCACCACTGGCCCTGGAAAACAAGCCATCTTGTCTCCATTTCCAGCTTCTCTCCTGTTTCCCCATGTTGCACTTACTTCTGTCCAATTCATTTCCCATTTCCAAGGACTGGAGTTAATGTGTTTGCCTGTACACTCTTCCAGTGATTGCATTCTATTGATAATTCTGTTCTCTCCATTAGAATACAAGTCCTTAAAGGGAAAGGAGTAATGCCCATTCTTTTATTTGTACCCAAGCATCTGGTACCTTACAAAATGTCCCATAAAATCATTGCTGACTTGGCTGATAATAAAATCTTGTCTGATCAGAGAGTCTGCTTGCTTTAGGCATAACTTTCAGAGTTTATCATATCGCTACGCGGGCTACGCGGGTACAAACTCGTGAGCCCATTTGCAACTCATGAATGGGCTCACGAGTTGCAAATCTGTTGACAAATTCTCCAGAACAAAAATGAGAGAAAAGTTAAAGCTGAGAAGAGAGCTTAGGTTGAAGACAGCCACCTATAAAGGAGTTGTTCTAGTTGTTTGCATGTGTTCCCTGTGGAACAGATGGCGGAGAACACGTCTCACTGACCTTTGAAATAACTGGTTTAGTACTTAATATGAAATGGGCAGCCTGTAAACCTCTCTAGAATAGAACTGGGAAAATATTTAAATCACTTCTGTTGTTGCTACTGTCTCGTTCATTCTCTCTGGCTGAGATATAGGCCAAGATTAGACTAAACCTTCACTTGTTTACTTCAAGCAAGCAAGTGTCCCCCACTAAATGGGAAGAGCCACAGACCTTGGTGAAGCTTGTGCCTGAGACCGTGAATGTGCTCACCCAGCCTGCACGGTAACCTTATTCACGTGTGTCCTTGCTTTCCCCTGGCCAGTGGGATTTTGGTGAGAGATGTTATCAATGACCTACTTACATGCATTCATTGAAAAGCAGAGGTAAATACAAACACAGAGTGTACTCTCCCAGCTAAATGAATCAAAGAACGATCATAGCCAATAGGAGAGAATTCATATTCTTCTAGGTTGTTGGCTACCCTGACTCCTTTCATAAAAGTCAGAAGAAAGATCTCCAAGGATAAAAAAGAATGGAACGAGATGCTCTTCAGACCATCTGAAAAAGCCAGCAAGCTTTGCCATACTTTAGACTAATATGTATTGGGAAGATCATTATTGCAAGAAAATAATTATACACTGAAATATTGGCCTTTTGATTAAAAGATGTTTTGCTTATTGGACAGATTAATAATACTCACAGAGTAATAAGTGTTCCAGGTGTCTTATTTCTAGTTGGGTCACAAATTTGGGGTGGCAGAAAGGTAGCAGAAAAAGAAGTGGTGGTCCACTATTTGCACACGTGAAAGTACCACATGTTCCTTCTGTATTGTGGATGTGGTACTATCTTCTTTTTGGGCATCACTAACTGGAGACACATGAATTAGTTGCAAGGCTGAATCTTGCTGAGTAGTAAATAGAAGGCTTCAGGGCACGAAGGAGATGCCGAAGGGCAGACACCTCTCTCAGTGTAATTATCAGCACAGCCCATCAGACAAGATGGACTTCCATGACAGGGCTTCCAGAGAAGATGGGATGACCAGTTAAATTTGAATTTCAGATAAATAATGAACATTTTTTAAAGCATAAATATCTTAAGAGTTTCATGGGACATATTTGCACTTAAAAAAATTTTTTCTATTGCTTTTCTATTGCTGCTGTAACAAATTTCCACAAACCTAGTGGTTTAAAGGAACCACAAGTTTATTATCTTACATTTCTGGAGACCATATAACCCAAGTGGGCTAAAATTAAAGTGTTGACAAGATTGAGTTCTTGTAGAGGCTCATACATTTTATATATGACTTTATATATTGCTTATATATTCTGTTGATTGTCTCTATTTTTATTGATTCTTTGGTCACCGCCAGAATATACATTTCAAGAGAATTTTATTCCCTGATGCATCTTCTAAGCCTTAAATGTCTCTAGCACATTGGAGGGGCTCAATAAATATTTGCTGGATAAATGATTGAACAAACGAACCAATGACATATTTCTGGAGTGGATGAAGTTAGGACAGATCTTTGTTTTGTCAGATCTGAGAAGTACATGGTCACCTAAACAAACTATTTTAACAAGCTCAGCTAAAAATAGTAGTGATTCTTATCTTGTGATTTATAGAAATCCATTAATGATGACATAAGATTGAGGGATAAGTAGCTATCATTGCTATTAAAACAGCTGACTCTGTCCTGCTCTTATGCTTTTTTGCAGGTTTGAGCCCAAACTGTCACATTTCTCATATGAGTTGCCAGGCTTTGTTACAGAGAATTAAAATTTCTATGTGATCTTTGTGATTAAATGTATAAAAACAAGAAGCCTCAAGAGGTAACTTTTTAAAGTCTTGTAATTCCTTTTTTTCTTAAGTGTGGAGTGTTTCTTAAGCTTACGAACTATGAACTTTTTAATGATTTAAATGGTGCCATTCTAGGGAATTTAAATAAACCTTATCTCTTAAGGTCAAAGAGCCTTAAAAAATAAGAACAGAAAGGACTGGTGCTTTTCTTCAGTATAAACCTTTTTGAAAGAAAGAAATACCTCCACGAGCCTAAATTCTGCATTTGACGGATCGTATCAGAGTCATGTAGAAGTCTTGCTGACTATATCCTGAACCAACATTTTTAACAAATTAACAATAGAGCTTTCAAGAAAGGCAGTAGATTTCAAAATATTCCCAAAGAAAATAATGACAAAAGATTATAATAGAAGTTTCTGGCATACGTAAGTCTCATTCGTTGATTGAATGAATACGTGAATGATTAGATGAATGCATCCATGGATAAAATACTGAAGCAGCGACATGAGGGGTTAGCCCAGAAAGTGCAGCATCTGTGACTCTCCACATGTATTGTTTTGCCTTTATTACAACTTTTAATGTAGACATTGTCTTTTATCTCAGGATATAAAATAATCAAAGTCCTTTGGCCCAGACACTTTTGTGAATGCAGACAGTAAACATTTATACAGACAAGGATGTTCCACTCTCAGAATTTTCCATGATTTATCTTACAATCAGAAGCATTTAAAAAAAATACATTATTTTTTCTCCTGCTAACCTGGGAGGTAGTGATGGATCTGTTGAAAACTAGTTCTGTCACAGTGATGTGCCCTCTTCCCTCCTCCTCCTGCCAACCACATTGTTCCCTTAACCAAATTCTGTAGCATTTAATAGATGGAATTTGGCATTTTAACACTTAATTGCATCATCCAATTATACATTTTCTCTCTTAAAGTATAAGTCTTGGGTACCCAATAAATCGGATAGTAGAAGTTGTAGAAAGATCTCAGGCCTTGGAGAATGTGAGTCATAGACAGATCCTGAATCTGCTACTCAGTACATGCAAGTAAATTATTTTTTCTGCTTTTTATTGCATTGTGTTTCTACCTATAAAATGGAAATAAAAATATATACTTCATGTCTATAGAAGGAATCACACAAGATAATACATAAGGAAAGGATTGACATTAGGCCACAATGTGATACGTACGTAGTACATATTTATTTTTCTCTCTGAAGTACAAAAGTCATGAGACATGTCACCCATACTTAGGACCAGATATTGAATAAGTGATCAATAAATGATGATTGTTTGATTATAATTTAGTTCTTAAGCCTGAGAAGCATTTCAAATTTCCGACTCTGTGTCCTTAGTCGAAGTAAATTAGAGTTTTACAATTTATCAAGTTCCAGCCCATGAACTATAAATAGAATGGCACTCTGTGTACACTAGTAAGTCTGTCTGACAACCAAGAGAAGATTTTAGAAAAGACAGTTTTCTGGAGACATTGTATTAAAGACATTTCACTTTCTAAGCAGCCTTAAAGGGTGTTTTGTTGGTGACCGTGGCGGTGGTGGTGTTTTTTTTTTGTTTTTTGTTTTTGTCTTGTTTTGTTTGTTTTTGCTGCATAGAGTACTTATTTCTTCTTCAGGAAGATAAAACCTTATCCTCTTTCAAAGCACCTGTACAAATCAGGTCATAAATGCAAACATGCCCATGTTTTCATTTAGTGAAACTTAGGAAAAACTTGCCAAGTAAAAATAACGCTATCCCACCAGAAAGGAACATGTGCGCTTAAAATAAAATATTTATATATTTTTTCTTTCTTGCTAACACCCATATCTAAACTTTCTTGCTAACACCCGTATCTAAACTTTCTCGGCCTCTGCATTTTTCTAAAGACTTCAGGGACACCAGCTGTAGGGACGAGCAACATTTGTCTGGAAAATTGGTGCGAGCAATGAGCAAATGTGTCCCCCAGGGTCAGCTTTTGCTTTCTTTAAGCATTCGGCTTAAAGATACAGCTCTGCCTCTCTGAGGAAGCAGAGGCAATGCAAGGGAATGTCACTCATGACAGCGCATTTCCAAGATCATCTGCCTCTTTTTCAAACCATCCATTCAGTAACGGGCCACTTTGATTGACATTTAGTAGCACCTTGGGCTTTTCAAATGCCTGTGTATTTACACACCCATACTTCCTATTTAAAAGTCAGATTATGTTTTTGTTTTAAAATAGTATAATTCAGCCTAATTGCCCACTCTTTCAAATGATCAGCTCTAAATGCCTTTTTGCTTCAAAAAGTGAAGATTTATCATCTTTGATGATTTTTGAATGGATAGGCTCATAATCACCATCATCACACCATCATCACAATAAATACTTATAGAAGCTGTTACTATGTGACAAGCACTGTTTGTTAAATTCAATTATTTATTTATTTATTTAATCATTCGTTCATTCATTCATTTATTTATTTATTTTAGTAGTTCATTTCCATGCCAAGTTTGTGAGGCAGGTGCTATCATTATTCTCATTTTACAGATGAGGCTACTGAGAACCAGAAGGGTTAGGGAGCTTGTCCCAAGGTCATAAAGCTAATACTTGGTAAAGTTGAGAGATAAATTATATTCACTCTTTAGGGCTGCCTTAATGAGATATCCCAGACTGGGTGGCTTTCTGCAACAGAAATGTATTGTCCCTCAGTTCCGGAGGCTGGAAGTCTGAAATGAAGGTGTCAGCAGAGCCATACTCCTGCTGAAGCGCCTGGGGAAGGTACTTCCTTGCCTTCTCCAGCTCCCTAGGCCCCAGGTGTTGCTTGGCTTGGAGCAGCATAACTCCTGTCTTCCCCTCCATTCCTCATATGGCCTCTTCCCGTGGGTCCACGTGTCCCTGTCTTCTAGTAATGTTCTCCCTGTGTGTCTCTGTCCAGATTTCCCTCTTCTCATCAGGACACCAGTCGTATTGGACCAAGGCCCACCCTAATGACCTCATCCTAACTTGATTAAATCTACAAAGGCTATTTCCAAATAAAATGATGTCACACTCACAGGTTCTGGGGGTTATGACTGCCACACATATTTTTGTGAGGGGGACACAATACAACTCACAACCCAGACTGAGTCCATCTGGTTGTAGAATCCATTTTATTTATTTATTTTTTTAGTGGATTCTCTCCTTAAGGTACTTTCCTAAAGGATTTTACTCAGTGAAGGTGAGCAGACTCCCATGGGACCTGCCCATCATAGGAGAGCCCTCATTTGGGTACACGATTCCCAATCCTTCATTTACCATCACCTACCTGACTTCTATAGACACCGTTCAAACCCACCAGCAGACTCAACAAAGAAAATTAGTTCGTTTGAAATTCTGATTTGGGATTCCCCTCTCTCCTAAATTTTTATGAAAGCTCCTTGGTCCCTGATGATCCTGAAACAAGAGAAAGCAAGGGCTTACCCCAGGGGCTTGGCACTTCGAGCCCGAAGCGGGCTGAGGCAGCTGGAGGCATGAGGCTGCTCTTCCCCAGGCAGCGGGTGGAGCATGCTGAATCGTCAGAGTCTTGGCTTGGCAGCCTGGGAGTTATTCACCTGTCTCGACTGCTCCGAGCGCAGATCTCTGCCACTAGACTGCTGGGGCAGCGAGACTGGACTCTTTTTAAAGGTTAGCAAGTTTGTCTGGTGCCATCTGTCTTTCTCTGTGTGTGTGTGTGTGTTTGTTCTCGCTCATGATTCTGTACAATGTGCAAATTTAGAACTTACTTGGAACAATGCTGAGGGCACAAATCTCAGCTCTGGCTTTCAATCACCCTGGAACCCAGGGACATAGGGATTCCTGAGGTGTGTATGTCTTTAGGAAGACAGAGAGTTTTGGGAAAATACAATGAGATGAGTAACTGGGACACGATTTTACAGTGGTAAGGGGCCCTTACCCTTCATTTCTCTGTTGATGAGAGTGAGGACCACAGAATTCAAGTGCGCAACCCAAGGTCACAAAGCTAGTTAGAGGCAAAGCTGCCACTAAGTCCTAGGTCTCTCTGATTCCCAATCCAGGGCTCTCTTCAATAGAATAATGAATCAGTCCATTTTCTAAGGCTTTGCCTTTTCCAAAGGGCTTTCAAAGTGCATTTCACCTTTTCCTCCCCACAACATTGTAATAAGAGAATTGATTTGACTTCATTAAGAGTAGCTCAGCATAGAGCATGTGTCCTTTCCAACCAACCTGGATTTAATTTCACAAATGTTCTCTCAGTTCATACGTGTTTATGTTTATTCTTCCATACCTTTGTATTCTGTTCAGGGTGAGCGAAGTTCAGAATTTGTTTTTCACTCACTGGATGGTTTGGTTTCTGATAAGAATGCCATGCTCTCCAATGCTTTCCTGAAGTCACTACAGCCATGTGCCCCAAGTCTGCTCCCCACATGCTTATAACTGGTGGTGGTTAACTTTATTAACTTTAGAATTTTCCACAAATTTTTCTGTATCTAAGCTTATCTTTCTATCCCTGGCGGTCATTGCATTTGTCATTGCTCTGCCATAGTGTAGCAAAGAAGAATCCAGGCTTTGGGTCATATATATGTGCCTTTGATCTTGGCTCTGCCTCTTGCATGTGACTTGCGTGGTCTCTCATGTACAAAGTAAAACAAAGCAGCAGAGGATGTGTAACTCTTCTTAAGGTGGCATGGCATTTGATAGTATGACAAAGGTGGGGTGCCTGACACATAGTAAGTATTGAACAAATACTGACTCCCCTCTAAGAAACCAAATGCAAAGGCTGTGCTGATGGGCTATGCTCCTTTTCTTCAGCTATATTTGAGGTTATTAAAATTATAAAACAATTTTAAAAGATATACATTCTATCAGTGTTCAGATAACGGCCCCTGAGACTCGCTGAACTGAGTGTGTGAAGGGGTCAAAGACATAACAAGAATCCCATCAAGATTATATGATGCATGAGGGGCTCTTCCAGCTCTGATACCACATGATGCTTGGAGTGTTCATTGTGAATATTTTTAGAAAACCCTGAAACAAAATAGGGCACTAAGATAGAGAGTTGGGGATAGTTGGAAAACTATGTATCATTGACTAAAAGAAACTTGCATGTGTTGCATATCTGTCATATGCCAGGTAATTCCTACTGTGTGTTTTCACAAATATTATCGCATTTAGTCTTCAGCAGAATCTTATAATATATAAATTATTATCCCATTTTTCAGATGACAAAATTAAGGCTCAGCTTGTCTTGGTAGCTGAAATGAGTTGTGCAGCTCATTCATGATAGAAATATGAATCCAGGTTTCACGTTCCGTGATGTCTCTGATGAAGGCTGGGCCGGGGATGCTCACGTTAAAGGTGGAAATAAAAGAATTCAGGCAAAGCTTGGAAGTCCCAGGCATTGATTCCCTGACCCAAATGCGTTAGTGGGTGGTTTCATAGAGCCACCGGAAGAGGGGCGTCTGCATCCCACTTTGGGCATTTGTTCAGGATGATAAACTGCATGGGGAGACATTATCGGGCAAGGGGATTGAAATCAATAAGGCCAGGTGTCCCTGCTGAAGAGTGTGGCCAGATGATGCTCAGAGTAGGTATTGCTGAGGTACCACAAGATTTGCTGCCCTGACCATCGGAGCAAAACCTGGTGGTAAATGCCGAGGATGGTGCTCCTATCTGTAGTCCATCACGGCTTATAAATGGCCTCGACTTACTTCTAGGGAGGTGAATTAGACAAAATGGCAATCACTATTTGGAAATGAAAGAAATTGATTATGTATAGCACTGACTGCTTCTTTAAAGTGATTTAATGTTTCCTACCATGCATGTAATTTATTTCTCTTAAAGATGATCATATTTGGTATGTTTGATTTACAAACGAGCTTTAAGGCATAAGTATTTATATCTAAATTTCTTGAAAGAAAAATAAACATAATTTCAGGATTATTTGCTCGTACAAATATCAAATCTTTATAGAGCGTTTTTGAAAAGTCATGTTCTAACTTGATTTTTTTAAGTTCTCAAATTAAAATATTTCTCTGATGCATTTGACATTGGTATATCTTTAAGGTCTCTGAGTCTCTAAATGCTAAGTTAAAAAAAAAATCTGAAGTACTGTAACTGTAGATGTTTTTCTCCTTGAACTTGGTGATGAGTGTGAGGACAAATAATAGGATGAGCCAAATTATATCCAAACTGGTCACTTAAGCCATCACTGATTTTCTTGTAGCCCAAGCTAGTAATAACTTTCACTGAGTTAAGGAAATCTTTGCTCTTGGTTTGTAGAGTTTGACCACAGAACAAAGAGTCACCTAAACCTCTGGGTCCAATGGGTGCTTGAACTTCTTCATTAGCACTGGATGGGTAAATTCATATTTTTCTTCACCAAGGGAGAACTAAAGTAGAAAAACATCTATTTTTCTTTGTTCTGCCTTTCTTTTGTAACCATTTAATCAAATACCATCTGGAAAACATGGAGAGATATATTGTGTGTGATATATGAACGTGTTCAGCATCATCGTTGGAATGAAGAGAGGGTTTAAAGCACAGTAAAGGGAAAATTATAGGATGAGCCAGTGGATTTTAACAGGCTAATGATAGGACCATCAGCCAGTTCAGAGTATTCCCTAAAATTCTCTGTGCTTTCAGCTGTTTGTACTTTATTATTTGTTGGATTTTAAGATTTATGTATGTATGTTATTGAAAATACATAGAGATACCGTAGTAATTAAAATCAGGCCGGATGTAACATTCCCATAGAATTTATAAAAGTGACTACATTATAGCTAGTTGGCCTAGAGATTAATTTTTGCTAGTTTTATGACTTATATGTAAGTGCTTCCAAGTTTATATTATTTTTAACCCAAGTCACTCCTGGGGATTGGAAAAAAAAAACAAATGGTTGTTTTTTTGATACTGGCATGCTACATTATTGTGGCATTTGTCCTCAGCTGGTAAGATCTCTCCTTTTCTAAATGTACTTCTAATGGGATTGATAATAAATGCAACACATTTCTTAGACATTATTTATTCTATAATGGTGCCAGTTTGGAAATGACAAGACACCCGATATTTAGTTGTCCCTCTGCCATACATTCACTTAGAAGGGCCTGAATCACTCTTTGAAAGACCACGTCCTCCTTGGGCTTTTGGCATTGGTGCCCTGGGGTGTTGGGGCAGGGGGGGTTGACGCTGGACAGTGCTCACGGCGATTAGTTCTCAGTGTTCCTGGGAGGTGCTTGAAGTCAGCTGGCGCTCTGCTGATGGAGCTGCTGAGTGCAGCATCACATCGAATTAATTTCGTGATGCGTTTGCACTGAGATCTTTGGTGCCGTTTCTGAGTGAGATAAGCACTTTCGGAGTCAGTGTTGACAAAGTTATCTGCTTGTTATCCACTTTGCAGGGTGCTTTGTGTACAGCTGTTTCCTGGATATCCTCCTCTCTTAGTTTCTCCACCAATGATACCTTCTAAAGTATATTACTGGTGCTTATTGTTCAATGATTTAGAAATTTAAAATAAGGCCAAAGAGTTTTTCTTTTGATATATCATTAATGGTGTAAATCAGAGAGCTTCCTAATAATATGAAGTATTCTTTACTAAAATAATAGAGTATATTAGTCTCAAATTATTTTATTGGTTGATCTTTGGATACTATAGATTTAAAAATGGATTTCTCACTATTCATGAATAAGAGTAATATAGTTTTCACTACTTTCATTCGAAGAACTGCTTCTTCAATTAAAATCCTGGAGACTTATATTCGTAGTGGGGAAACAGTTTCATTGTTACAGAAATGCGATAATCACACTGGGCTAAAGGTGATCACTGCCCCACTGTGAGAGGCTGATTCTGTACCAGAAACACTGAGGCTGGTGAAAGGATCGACACTTCCTTTGCAATGTGGATAAGAGGTGTCTTTCCTCTAGTCTGTACTCTCCTGGTTGCAGATCAAGCTTGTTTGGTGCCTTTGGAGTCAGCATCTCAGTTCTACCATATTCTGGGGCACTGTGGGAAAGTTGCAAATTGCTTTGGGCCTTGACTTCTTTGTCTGCACAAGGTTAGTTCCTTTCTCTCCTGCCAAAAGTGAGAGTTAAGTGAGAATATAAATGGAAAGGGCCTGGCACAGCTGCCAGCATTCAAGCGGCACTCCATCACCATTAGTTCGCTTTTCCTCTAGGAAAGAGTCCATACGGCCATGCTCAAGGGCCGACAGGAAGCAGCCTCCCTCCAGGAAGTTCCCTCCATCCTGCACTCACTCAACGGATGCACAGTCATGAGCATTCACACCCTGATGTTTTCCCATTATCCACTATGGAGTTTGAAATTCTGCGTGGGTGGTCCAGCCCTTTAGATAATGGACTGAGATTGCGTGATGGTTTAGCAAGAGCCATTTCTCTTTTCCGGGGGAAGATTTAAACTTCAGTGCCCCCATTGAGGTCAGGCTTGGCCATGTTAGCTGGCTTGGCCAATGACATGGGAAGGAAAGTAATGTGTCACTTCTGCACAAAGCCTGATGAGCCATTCTGTGCTTTGTCACTCTCTCTTTCCCTCTGCCACATTCATGAGCCAGATATAGTGACAGCTTGGGTTCCACAGTGAGAATCACCTGGCACAGCACAGCCCTTTCTCCCCCACTGATTCACACTGGACGTGCAGCACGGGGGTAATAATCCTCTGTAGTTTTTAACTCCTGAGATTTGGGGGTTGTTCGTTGGTACATTGTAACCTGGTTATTCCAGCTAATGAAGATGGTATGATGGTTTCTGGCCTTTATGATAATGCATTCAAATCACCCTGAGGAGAATATCGATTTTAGCCTCTGCCATCTGATATCCTAGAATAGGATGGGATTAAAAGATAACAGAGCAACAGTTGGTGTGAATGTGACACAGGAAGGGAATGTAAAGGATAGAGGAGCTAGGAGGAAATAGGAGAAGCTGTCAATAACAGATTTTGCATGCTTCCGCCGATGGACCATTGCCAACACTGCCTGTCCCCCGGGAGGGCGCAGACTGTAGTGAGCCCCTGAAACAGAGTTATCTAACAAGGACCAGGAAGCCCTGATTTCATAAAGGCCCCAGAGGAGCTAAATAAATAGTTCAAGTGTTTAACTTTGAGTTTTAATAAAAACAAAGTCCTAGTCCAGTGGTTGTCAAACTTTAGCATTGTAGTCACCAGAGGGGTTGTTAAAACACAGATCACTGGGCCTCACTTCTAGAGTTTCTAGTTCAGTGCATCTTGGGTGAGGCTTGAAAATTTGCACGTCTAGCAAGTTTGTAGATGATGCTGATGCCACTGGTCGAGGACCATCCTTTGAGCATCACTGCCTTTGTCCCACCAGGTAAATTAGGGGTCCCCTCTATAATGGGAGAAAAGACGGCCAAGAGGAAGTGGCCACTTTGATCAGAGTCAAGCTTGTTCTCTGGGTGATTCCTGGGTGAACCAGCCTGAGCTAGGCCCCCTGTTCTTTCCGTCAAGATATGGAAGTGACAGAGGACACATGCGGGCTTTCCCAAGCATCCCTTCACATTATGTGAGGATGTGTCTCAGGGCGGCATTCAGAAGTGTGATGAGGGGGATGAATAAATGACGAGCTCCAAGTTAGGAATTTTAGGTATAACCATTCAGAGGATTGAAGAAGAGGAAGTGCTTTCTCCAAACATGGGTCACAAGACACATGGTACCCCCAAAGTGTGTGGCAGGGGGACTGGAAGAGCCATGTCATTACGGAGTCCCGTGGAAGTATGAGGAATACTGAACACCAAGAAATATGTGTAAAACACAGACAAAATCAATGAATTCTGCATTCCGGACGGGAAAAAATACCATGCAAGTTTCTCTCAGTTCAGCAAGGGAAAAAAAAAAATCACAGGATCTGTAAAAATATTTAGGTAGCTGACTTGGCCAATGCAGGACTGCACTTTTTCCCATTTGCGGTTTGGGAACCAGAAGTTAAATAAAAAAATAAATCTAAGCTCTCATGTAGCCATGAAGAGGCACACAGAAACAGGAAATGAACTACCTATTAAAAAATACAGAATTATGTCAAAATAACTTAAAATTTTGAAGCTAATTTAGAGTTTCACAAGACAAAGTTAATTTTGGAATATACTATATGCAGCAATAGAAAATATCTTTTTAAAAGGGTGGAATAACTATATATATATATATATATATATACTAACCACATTTATTCTTGTGAGAATGACAAGTCAATGCCAGATAAACTCTTACCTATTAGCTTCCTATTTTTTGAGGGAGGAAACTGAAATTTCATGAAGCTCCATGACTTGTAAAAGAGGAAAAAATAGGACTGATAATCAGTTCTCTAGTTTTCTAATTTGATTAATTAGGATTGTGCAAGGTTGCATTGTGGCTTTAGTGGCCCTAGGCATTGTTGCTTCAAGGGCCAATTTATCTATAAAAAAAGTATTAAAATTTTATAAATGCATTGTTATAAAGACAAAAATGTTAATGGGGTCATTGTTATCATATTCAATTTTTTCTTCTGATTTTTCAAATAAAATTAAAACAATATTGGGACTCCTAAAAGTGTGGCAGGCCCTAGGACTTGCATGTACCATACCTAATTAGTAAGTCCACTTCACAACCTCATTTGGCTGCAAATTAAAAAAAATATATATATATTTTTGCTAACATCTGGATTATTAGCACATGGTCTGCACACAGGAGAATGAGAGACATGTGAAGCAGAACTCCAGCCAACCCACAGGTACACACATGAGCCCAGCCATGGCTAGTCCGTGTTAATAAAATCCCATTGACATCAGAGAAACAGATGAGTTTGGGATGGTTTGTTATGCAGCAATAGCTAACTGATACATAGAACCTTAGCAGTTATTATGTTGAGTTTGGAATATTTTTTCTTTTCAGGACACAATGTAAAGCTATTGGAAGCCTTAAGCAGGGGAGCATGTGCTCTGATTTACTTTTGACAAAGTCTACTCTATCTGTGGAGAAGAGATTAGAGGCAAATCTGAGTAGAGGACAGGAAACCAGTAGGAGGCTATTGTAATAATCCAGACAAGAAAGGATAACATGATGGCGATTAGACCTAGTGGAAAAGGCAGAAGTAGAGATGGAGAGAAAGGGATGGGAATATATGCTGTATTCAAATTCTGCTCTAGGTCCTGTGAAGGATGTGAAAAGATACAGAGAATGATAAGACCATGAAATGCCTTCTTTGAAAGGATGAGAGGTAGATTGTTCTTGCAGACAGGAATGACGAGCTAATTAGTGGCTCTTCTAATCCCATCCAGAAAATCTTGCTAAATGTTCCTAAATGCACAAAGGGCCAGATTCAACTTTTGAAATCTGTTTGTGGGAATCAAAGATGATGGCAGAAGCAGATGGCTGTGAAGACTGCTATGGTGTAACATTTTGTGGGTTATGTTTTAACAGGATGGTAAGTGAGCTTTTTGAGCTTGTCTGGTCTATGCCCTCCTCAGAATTCTCCATCCATCTCTCTGTCTTCTCTCCATTTCTATAATTTGCAACCATTTGATTTTCCCCCAAAGAAGTCTACTTTCAGAAAAAGCAAGAGACCTTGAAGGGGCTGCTTGTTTATCTTTAGTTCAGCCAAAGAAACGCTCCAACATAACGGCTCCCTGATTTCACTTCTCCACATCATACCGTTCTAACATGCCATTCCTTTATGAAATTCGAAGAAACATTTCACGAATGGATTCTTAATTCATTTCCTAGAGGCATGAAGGATGTGCTGTGGTTATCAACAGCTTTCTCGTTTTGAAGAGTGAACTAAGTTATCACGTGATAAAGCATCTTCCTAAACACATTTCAGGCGAAATTGAAAAAAGCTTTAAAACCTCTTAATACCTAGTCTAGTAGTCTCCGCCCCACATCATGCCAATATGGCAGGAGTATATTATAGACATTTTCAATCTACAAGCTTTCCAATAACTGGGAAAAAATATTGATCTTTCTGAAGTGATTTTTCACATTTTTTTTTTGTTTATTAAGATTGACATGAGATAGTAAAAAGAAAGCCAGGTAACAATGCATTTCATTTGTACCAGAATCATTTGAACAAAATGGTTTTCTTGCAAAAAGTTTTTTTTTTATTAGACATTATTTATTCATTGGTTCAGAGAAAATCAAACTGTCCGCAATAGTAGGTAAGAGAGAAATCTAAGCATGGTTGAGGCAGGAAAATAAAGTTTCTGAAGAAAACCAATGACAGCCTCTTAACAACAAATGTAATATAACGTTATTTCTAGTTTATTATATTTATACTTTGGTATGTCTTGTACTTGGTCTTTATACTCAGAATTACATATGTTTCATTGTAATGTTAATGTTAGTTTGAGATTATTTGAGTGATATTTATATTTGTTGATCCAAATGAGAATAGATGTATTTATTTGGGGGTAGGGCTTGAAAAATTGGCCAAGTTATTTCTGCTGATTTTTTCCTCACAAACAGTTTTAGTCTTTGAAACTTTTGTGTGTTTTGGCATCATTCAACTCTCTACTGCGCCTTATTCCTTATTAAGAAACTCAATCCTTAATTAGCTTGCTGTCCCTTCATTTGAAACTCATTCCATTTGATAACTCTGTTGCTTCTAGAACGGTTGGTACAGGCTTGTGTGGGTTTCCATAACACAAAAGACAGATGGATTTTTCAAATTGGTAAATTTAGTCATGAATAGAGAACTGTGAAAAAATTTTTTTTAAATTAAAGAAACATTTAAAAAAATACAAAACAAAACAAAACAAAAAATCTTGGTACTGATAAACCAGTGAGAAATCACAGGTTCTCAAATTAGGGAAAAAGCAAAACTTTTTTCATCTTCTTCCCTCCTCCTCTTTCTTCAACTTTTTAATTTGTTTTGGGCTCAAGAATTGAAAAGTTCTGCTCCCAATTAACAATGGGTCGCATTTGGGTCTGGGAAGGAGTCAGCTGCCTCATGATTTGATGAGAAGACAGAAGGCTGTAGTCAGACTCAGAGTCCTTTGATAACCAACGCCACCCTCCTTCTGTGCTAATTTGCAGAATGGGGAAAATACTGGCATGCTGCCTTCAGAATCCCTTGGAAGAAAAGCATTAGAAATATGAAAACATTAAAATCTTGTCCAACAGTGTCTATCTTAGGTAACATATTTACTGGGGACTCTCAACCTGCTATGATACAAAAATGAAACAGCTGTATATGTACCCGTTGGCTCCCTCAACCAGGTTATATTGGCCTGCCTTTGCTAAGTATCTCTCCTAGCAGACGCTTGGCCAGCTCCTCTAACATCCCGCCACGTTTGGTTATTAGAAGAGTCTACTTCGTTGTTTAAAACTCAGTCCTACTTCAGTCCCAAATCGGACTCAAAGCTGGTGTCTTCTCCCCTGTGGTGTTGTCTGTCTTTTACCCTGTGGCTCCAGGGGTGTGAAGGTCGGCGGTTTGTTCTTCATGTACTCACCACCTTTCTCCTCTCTTTGGATTCCTTTCCATAGACTTTGGAAGCCTCCTAGCACCCACAGTGGGCCACTGTTGCATGGTCAGCAGGGAAGGAGCAGATGGACGGGGATGGGTGGTGACAGAAAGTTGCCCTGGTCTAGCTCTCCTTCAGTCTGGTCCTTTCTGATGTTGGTGTTTTCCACTCATGTGTCGGCCTCCATGGAGGTGGTATATGTGAGTGTGTATGCGTGTCTGTGTGTGTTTTGAGGGACAGCATCCAGTTCCACTTCACTCTGGCCCCCTCTATTACTGAGAAAGCCCACCTCTGTCCCGGAAGGCAGTGATATCTTGGGCTTGAGCAGTGATAAACATTTCTAACCCCTTGTCTATGCTGGGCCTCCCATCACGTGGGCCAGTGGCTGTACTGAGTGGGTCCATGGGCCCTAGACTCCCACCTATTTCCATGTTGCTTCACATGGAGCTATGGGAGCTCCTGGGATCTTCTTCTATGTTTCTCAGGTCCACAGAGACTTGGGACAGGGTGGAGTTGCCCACCCCTCACTTCCAGGCACACAACATGACAAGCTCTGCTGACCTAGCCCAACTTCCTTCAGAAATCTAGAAGAGAATGTTATTCTCTATACACATATGCAGCCCCCTACCTCCAGGTGACATGTATCAAATAAATACTCCAGGTGACATGTATAAATAAATACTCTTCTCTTGCCTTTGCAAGCATTAGAAAATGGAAATGACAGGACACCACACTCCTTATTTTCTGGTATGGTCTCTCAGTAACCCTTAGGACTTCGTTCCCAGGGCTGCACAGAGAAGACCTTGAGGTCTGCAGCTCAGCCTCCACCCGGTCTCCATTGCTCAGAATCACCTTTAGTATTTATTAATGATTCTTAGAGACTGCCTTACCGAGCTTTGGGGAGAGAGAGACACCCTCCACGACCACAGGAAAATGAGAGGAAAGAGTTTCTTTAGTAACATAGACTTTATGAAAGGCTGGTTACAGCCTGTTCCCAACTCAGTTTCCATGTTAATTGGACTGAAGGTGTTCAGAAATAGAGCCTCTTCTAAGCCTTCTGGAGAAGCGCTTACCACCAACGGGTTCAAGCTCAGCTTTGGACCTTGTCCCTAGCTCTGGGTCAACAGGAAACATCCCACTCTACATCCTATTATATCGGTGTCATACTTTGGAACTTATTGTCTTCACTCAAACTCAACAAACTCTTCCTGGTGTTGTTCTCATCCCATGCTGATTCAGACTGAGGTTGTGAGTCAGCAGTTTCCCTGGCTTACTGACGAGACCTCTAACCCTGGCCAGTCATCCACACAATGTGTCCGAAAGGCCCCAAGGGGGACCTTTGTGAGGGAAAGGCAGTCATAACAGAGGTCTGAGCTTTGATCAGGGGCTGCCCACCTGTGCCTGTGATCTCTCTGGCCCTTTCGGAAGCTGTTCTTAATTTCCAGAAAAAAATATTAGGAATTGATTAATATTTTTTTAAACTTCTTTCAGTAATTGAACCATATTTTACATTGGCTCGTGAAAACTAGATCCTCCTTAATTCCCAGCTATTGTCCTTAAGGCACTATGTAAATTGTGGGGGCTCCACGGTACAAAAGTTGAGAACCACAATATCACATTGTTATCCTTCCAACTTCAAAATTACTGTGAGTGTGGCCAGCTCTGCAAAAACAGAGCCAACATTAACACTCAACTTCTTACTTATGTTTCTCTGACTGTCGGTTTCACAGTGGGCTTGTGACCGGTAAGGCCGTCTTCCTGTGTGTTTTCAAATGGCTCTGAATGCTTTTACACGTAGAAGGTTGTTGACGCTTATGTCTACTCCATTAATGCAAAGTTAATACTTTGAAAACTGCTGCTTTCTCAGCTCTCGAGTAGCATTTCCCAGTGAGTTGGGCACTAGTCTTTTTAAGAGTTGATCGGAAACAAAGAGCTTCACAGTCAAAAGAGTTTTAAAAATGCAATTTCCCATGCCCTCCTCTTGAAGATTCATTCAGGGCTCAGAGAACTTCTGCAGCAAAGCAGTCGTGTTTAACTTTGTTTAATCCAGTATTTCCTAAGCCTTTGACCACAGAAGGTACTGTTTTCCTATATAACACGTATTAACATCCTGTAGAAATAGTGTGCTTTTGAATACATTTTGCAAATCATTGCCTTAGAGCTCAACACCCTTCTTCTATAAAGGCCGGATGATACATAGTTTAGGTTTTGTGGATTTCACTACCTAACTCTCTTGTTGCAGCTTGAAAGTGACCATGACAATATCTAAACAAATGGGTGTGGCCATGTTGCAATCAAACCTCGTTTAAAAAATGGGCAGTGGTGTAGATTTGGCCTCTGGATTGTAGTTGGCTGACCCCAGCTCTTTCATTAGACAAATTACATTTATTCTGACTACAGAAGTTATTTTCACAAATGGTGAAAAAAAACAGCTTACTTATGTTCTGATTAAGAACTGGAATTTTGCTGAATGTTAGACACTAAGACACCGAAGATACCAGTCTCCCCCTGACCATCTTGAAATTGGGAGCAGGCTAAGTGACTCATTTCAAGCTGTTTATTCTACCAGCTACTTATCTAGCTGTGAAATCTTTGTCCAGCTCACAATCTACGTTGCTAACCGTCAGCCAGTTTCATTATGATGAAAGACAGGCAGCAAACAGGAGACGTGGCACTCACTTCGATGTCTGTTCAATTATCGTATCTGAAATGAACTCTCCGTGTTTTTCAGGCTTACAGAATGAACATGTTGTAAACTTAAACAGAGGCATTTAGATGATCTTAGCCATTTCCTGAGTGGTTTCCCGTAATTAAATGCCATGTTAGTTCTCTATTGCTATATAACTAATTACTCCAAAATTTGGTGGCTTTCAACAGCAAACATGTATATTTTCAAAGTTCGTGTGGGTTAGGAATCTCGGCAGCTTAGCTCAGTTCCCTGGCTCAGGATCCCCCACAAGGCTGCCCTAAGATGCTGGTCAGGGCTGTGATCACGTCTTAAGGTTCAACTGGATGGGAATCTGACTCTAAACTTACTCACCTGGAAGGCCTCAGGTGCTTGAAATAGTTTTTATGTGGGTCTCTCCTTAGGGCTTTTCACAACCTATCCCCAGAGGAAAGGGGATGGGGAGCAGGGAGAAGAGGAGAGGGAGAAGGAGAAGTGGGGACAGGGAGAGAAGAATTGAAAGAGAGACAGACAGACTGCCAGCCAGACAGAGCATGAGAGCTAGCAAACAGGATAGAAATCAGAGGGTTTTCTTGTAACTTAATCTTGGAAGTGATAAATCATCATTTTTGCATATCCTACTTGTTAGAAACATGTCACAAGATCCAGCCTATATTGGAGGGAAGGGACTTCACACGTGCATGGATACCAGGAGGCAGAGATCAGTGGAGGCCATCTAGTCTCTACCACATATGCTAAATTCATCTACACTATTTGTATTATTTCTCTCTGCAGTGAAGGTTCAAAGTCCCCAACTGAAGTAGTAGAAGATGCCATGGTCCTATTATAAGCACCAGGCTGTACCTTTATGAGGGCTGCAGATGAGAAGAGAAAAGAAGGAGTACAAATGTGAGTTAAGTGGTGGAGGGAGAAAATAAATACAAGGCAAGAGGCTATGGAGGTATTTTCTCTAGAATAACATATCCTCACTTGGAAGAGAAAGAAAAGAATGAGAGTGGCCTGGAAAGGATCTGGTCAGCTCACCTCTTCACAAACTCCTGTCTTCTGCTATTTCACAAGCATGATCCCCTTTGCTCCCTCACTCCTCAATTTTAGAAGGTTAAAATTATGTCAAGGACTTCAGGACCACATTCTCTAATCATCCATACATGTTTATTACTCAGTACATATGCCCTGTTTTTACCAAAGTAATTGAATAAAGTTTTATCATTTGATTGTCCAATTGGCAAAAAAAAAAAAAGAAATAAAAGAAAAGAAAAGAAAGAAAAGAAAAAAAGAAATCAGCAAATCAGTCCCATATTAGGTACTGAAGGAGATGCAATTATATAATATATCTCCTGCTTTTGAGGATCTTATATTCCAATTATAGCAACAAGACGAACATATGGAATCAGTTAGGTTAAAATTAAAGATTTAAATAACTGTTCAAGGTAACAATAGAAAGAATATCATAAAGCAGCATATGATTAATTGCCAGCCGAATTATACAGAATTCATTACTATTGGAATTCAGGGGAGAGAGACTAATTTTTGTGAGTGAGGTGTTTGGGGAACATATTGCAAAGCAAATGAGAAGGATTTGGTTAGGGAGAGGAAAGTAAGGACGTTCCAGGTGGATGGAAAGGTACGAGTAAAAATAAGAAAGTGAGACAGGTGTTTTGGGGGAACAATGAGTTAACCGGTTTGGAGAGTGGGTTTTTGGAGACGAGGAGTCTGAGATGAGGTAAATGGTAAGTCAGACAGCCATGCAGGAACAGGTTGATTTTAATTACCTAACCTGTGCTCGGTCCCCGAGGCAGATGGCTTGCCAACAAACTTGCATGAATTACCCTCTATTAGAATTTTCAAAAAGGGGTAAGTTCCAGGTTGATTTTCTGAACATCTTGGGCTCACAATCCGCGCCTGTCTTTTAATAGCAAGTGGTGGCAAATGGAAGCGGTACCTGTGCTTTGTCTCCATAGCAGCGACGCAAAAAGCCTTGATGGCATCCAGCTGAAAGACACTGAACCGTTGTCACCCCCCACCGAAGTATGAGGAGGCGATAAAGAGAAGAAGCATGGATGTTGTTGCAAGAGACTCCTGGGGATCAGGGAGACCAGTATTCTGAGGGACAGGAGATCCCAGCTGAGGCACCATTGGGAAGAGGACTCAGTGTGTCCGATGTCAAGTCAGACTCAAAGTTAGGGCAGCAGCAAGAGGGGCCACTGGGCCCATTGCCTTCACATGCCACCAGCTCAAAGCCAAGGAGAACCTAGCACTGGGCAGAAGGGACCCGGAATCTTCAGGAACGACTTAGAAAAAATCCCTAAGCACATGTGGGATTTAATCCAGTCCCCCCAAAACTTTCTACCCGTCACTTAACCTCTCTGAATTGTTTCTGCTCATCTATAAAACAGGGAAAGTAGTTTTACCTACTTCATCCACAGGGCTGTGTTGAGGATTCAGAGTCCCCTGCATGTGAAAGTATACAAAGTGACTTACAAAAAGTTCTCAATGACTCTTGGGAACAGCTACCGGGGCTGTGATTCTGTTCTTCCCAGCCTCTCCTTACCTTTGATGGTCACAAAAGCACATAAAAAGGAGCAGGTGCTCAGATTATTGTTTTCTCTTAAATCACTTGGAAAGGCTTGGAATGACCCAGCGAGGCTTTGGCACTTGATTGCCTCCAGGTCTGAGGATGTCAGGACAGCTTTTCCCTCCCCCTCCTTTCTCTCCCTTCTCTCCTCCGTTCAGCAGACTATGGTGTGAGTGCTCTCTCTGTGCCAGGGACTCTGCTAAATATTTCTAGCATTTCTAGACTCTAACAAGGCAAATAATTAAACCCTGGTTTCTGAGGGGTAAATGATCGCATTCAGGTGTGAGTTCAGAAAAAGTGAATTAGGAGGTAGAGGGAAAACATTATTTCACTTTAAAAGAGGAAAAGGGAATGTGTGGTCAGCATGTGCAGTTGGAAGGTCAATTCCAGTTGTGAGTCTGGAGAAGCAGAGGTGGGGGGCAGCTGCGGGAGTCCACAGGTGGCTTGGTTAGGAAGCAGGCATCACAGGGCTTGGGACCAAAGCCCCTTGACACAGGACAGACATGAAGACAGCAAGCAGCACCTTCAAACACAACCCGGGACCTCACTTCTACACCTGGCCTGGCTTCTAACCCCATCACTGCTAAGTTGTGGGGAGGAGAGTGCCGTGAAGGCAATGGACTCATCTTCTTCTAATTATTATTCTATGGTATTATGATCATAAGTCTTATTTAATATCTTCTGACTGGCAACAATGTGCTAAGTGCTCTGCAGACCGCAGAATTAAGCGTGGCTATTAGCTATTATGCAGTAAGCCGAAATTTTAATTCTACAGACAAGAGATCCCCAGAGAGAAAAGGGAAGTCTCTCAAGGCCTGAGGGTAAACAGCTGAGCTGGGACATCCTAGTCCCTGACTAGGTGGTGACCTAGACCTCAGACTCCATTGAAAGGACCTCTAGTGTTGCCCCAAAGGACACTGATTTCTGACACCTCAAGAAAGCCTTTTCAGAATGAGTGTCCATTCAGAAAGCACCTGAAAGAAGTTAAGGGGTTAATTTGTTCCAGATAACCAGGACAGACAGACTGCAGTGAGAAGGGAGCCCGCAACAAATTATGACCGGCAATAGCTGGAGATATTGCATTTTCCATTTTTCCAAAAAGACTAGGAAGCTGACAGCTGACGTGAGCTCAGTCCAGACTTTGCCCAGCAGTTTTGGCCTCCCAAATTAGCGACGAGTGTCATCAAATAGAAGAAACGGGAGAAATTCCACAGGAACCAAATCATTGCTCTCCAAATAGGTGGATGTAGCGAGGGGTCAGAAGAGGAGAGGGCAGGCACAGGAAACCTTTGTGGTGTCATTTCTGTCCCAGAACAGGATGCCGGAAAGAGAGGGGTCAACGCAAAGGGAAGTCTAGCATCACCGCACAAAACCGTTATCAGGACTGATTGGATTTTAATTGTTTCATTCTTTAGGGCAAGTGCTGCATGATCACTTAGCTCCAAACTCTCTATTGTGTTAATTTTTTTAAAGTTTATTTTTAATTTAAAGTCAGTAAAAGAAAAGTCGAGCAAACAAAGGTAGAGGCAGGGTGAAGTTGAGGAGGTGCTTGTTAAAATAAAAGATCCAAGAGAACTATAAACACGAAGGGACTTTTGTGTAGGGCTCCCCCTAGCTCGTTCTCCCTGTGGACATCTGGGTTATAACTCAGAGCCCCTGTTTCTGGCCCTTGGCCCTACTTGCATTCTTTGGGTCTACAGTCTTATCAAGTTATTTTCTCCTCAAGGTGCTTATCTGATAAACTCTACTCAACCCCTGGTAGTATATAAAGAAAGAAGACTTTTAGGGGAGCCAAAGAGGAGGAGGAGGAGCTCCCAGCATTCCTTGGACTGCCTGAGTTTCCCTTCCCTCATGCAATTCCTAATGCTTAGCTCTAAGGGACAGTCAATAGCACCACCACCTCAAATTTATAAAAACAAAACATGGAATTGTTACCAGAGAGCGGGGTTCCATTCTGCTCTCAACACGTTGTCCCAGCTCTTGATGTCTCAAAGAATTGAGCAAGTCATTGAAATATAGCAGCAAAAGAGCAGCTTTACTGGAAGGGAGAATAAAGCGATAGTACACGTCCAAACGTGGGGGCTGGCCCCTGCCAAAGAGGGGTGGCTCAAAGGCCCAGTAAGTCTTTGGGAATTTTATCTCCACTTCCTGTGGTAGTTGCTTTTCTTAGAAGAGTGGGCTTTTTTCATGGAAAACTAAGATGGGTGGGACTCAGTGACCCATCTTGTACTTTCTGCGCATGTTCATTCCCAGAATTCAGTCTGCTGTAATATTAATGAACTTCCGGGCATATGCATAATATTATAACGATGGCATTATGAGGCTCAGGTGAGTTGGGAGTCATTGTGGTCTTCATTGTGCTAGTGCGAGTGACCGGCTTAAACTGGTACCTAACTCTCTGCCTACCTGTTTCTTTGTGGAAGTTACTTTTTAGCCTAAAAATGCCTTTTGGCTTATTTAATTGTGGGTGGGCTGAGGTGGGCCTTTTCTGGAACAGGATTGCCTCAGCATTTTGCAGGTGGACCTGAAACCCTCTATCTTTCCTGCCTAACTGATATATAAGAGCAACCAAGCCCTTCTTACTAGTGTGGATGTTGAGGGATGGGAAGCCTCTTCTTCTGTATCTGCTTCTTGCTGAGAAGAATCATAGTCCCTGCCTATTGTGGTCTCATGAAGCTCTTTCCTCCTCTGTCTCAGAACAGAGGTCTCAAGTTCTCCTGCCAGAGGATGTGTCTCATTGAAATGCCACCCTGTCCCTAGACAAGAAAGTAAAGGAAGATGTCAACTTGTTATTGAAGTCATAGTTCTATTAATTTTCTTGCTATTGATTTTTTTATTAAGTGAAAAGAATAAGCTTAGTAAGAGAAGAGACTTGGATAAGACAGTGCTTAAAGAAGGGGAGTGCTGTGTGTAGGGGCCCCTCCTGCCTCTGACTACCAGGGGCCTGCCTGGCCTAAGGCAATTTCTGCTCACAATGGACCTAGAAGAATGCTAAATTTCAGAGATCCTTGATCAATGACCTGAGGACCTGAGTTACAAGTTTCAGAGTAATTATCTGAGTTTGAGGAAGAGTGGATTTTCCCCAGGAATAAAGCTATTAAAAATTCTATGAGTACCTTTGTAAAGAATGGCCCATATCAGAATGACATATCTTTTTAGACATAGAATTTCCCTGGAAGGTCCCAATCTATATCCACAAGGGAGAAAGACTTTATGGCTTATGTAATGCCACCCAGGGTCACATGACCCCGAACGCAAGAGTGTTGTGGGTTGGAGAGAATAGTTCACAAATATACCCTTTGAATATGGAAAGATTGCAGCACCTGAATATGTTCTTCCAGGCCAATGCAACATTTTCATTGTTGAAATTTCATCCAGGGAACCTACTTCTAGACCACCTTCCACTCCCTGGTCAAGCACAGGCGACTCCACCTGGGGACTTTGCTATACTCACGTTATCCCATCTCTTCAGGTCAATACTAAGACTGTGACGACAGAGAGCTGAGGGTAGGCATAACACAGGATGGGAAATGATGGGCTTGGTCAAGTGGATGGTACCCCCGCCCAGCCCCACAGGAAACA
The DNA here is from genome assembly GCA_004027375.1 of Macroglossus sobrinus. Lineage (NCBI taxonomy): Eukaryota > Metazoa > Chordata > Mammalia > Chiroptera > Pteropodidae > Macroglossus > Macroglossus sobrinus. Next base: position 827,734 of record PVKZ01000409.1, read on the forward strand.
GGTCTATCCACTCTGCCCCAGAAGTAGAGCTTGGCCAATTTCTTAATATAAAAAATATAAGAATACCTATGCTGTCTTTAGAAAACGCAGCCATTACATCCTCAACTCTTAGATCAGGTTGATGGCAAAGATTGAGAAGGAAAATGTCACTTATTCAATTCATTCAACAAATACTTATTGGATGTCCACTGAGGGCCAGGCACTCTGCTAGTTGCTGGGAATACATGAGTCAGCTAGACAAACATTTGTCAGTCCTTGTGGATAAAACACAGTATACTGTGAGAATATACCAAGATTTTAAATTGTGATAAGTGCTATGAAGGTAAACAGCAAAGGAGTGAGGTAGAGGGAGATAATCTTTTAGCTGAGTGGTAAAATTCTGTCTGAAGAAATGGCATTTAACCTGAAGAGGATGAGAGTTTTCTAGGCAAAAATAAGGAAGAAAAGGGACAGGGGTAGGGGTGGGGGAGGGGGAGGAGTGGAGAGAGCACTGCAGAAAGAGCAAACAGCATGTGCATAGCTTGAGGTGAGAAAGAGCTTGCATTTCTAAAAAAATGAATGAAAGAAGCCCAGTGGAGAGTTATAACCTCAGGGGACAAGGAGCAGGAGCCAGGACTATAAAGTGAAGGAGGGGCCAGATCAAGGATGGATTTAGAAGCAAGAGTCAGGAATTACAGTTTTATTCTTAAAGTAATGTTAAGTGATTCAAAAGTTGTGATTGGGACTTATTAAATAAATGAAGGGGTGGGGGGAGATGTAATCTAATTAATACCTTTTTATTTGTGCCTCTTTATAGAGAACAGACTGATGAGGTGAGAAGAGAAGGAGAGAAACCAGGCAGGAGCTGTTGCCTAATTCAGGTGAGAAGGACGGTAGCCTGGACTGGTGCTGAGCAGCAGAGATGGACAGAAGTGATATAACTAGCTTAAATCAACCTGGTGCCTGATGCAAATACTGCCAAGCGATTTTATTGTCATGTCTTCACATTTTACATTCAGATCATCTCTGCATAAAGTCACAGAGGAAAATAAGAGGGGAAAAACACAATTAAGGGGTAAGATGTTAATATGAAAAGAGCAAAATTCTTCACCAGTTGACTTCCACATGTTTTCTTGAACTCCAATGAAATTTCTTCAAAGTCATTCTTATATGTGGAAACATCTCTGAGTTGAAACATTAGTATTTATCTTTGGGGCGGTACTGCTTCCATCAAAATGGCCAACAGGCAGTGCAAGAATATGAGGTCTAAGGCCACCAAATGTGAAGAAAATCTGGAGTCCTGGTGTGGACATCTTTCCAAAATGCTACTAGTTTAATTGCAAATTGATTTACAAATGACAGTGTCTGGTATGGTAGTTTGAAAAGAATAATCATTTTTTAGAATCTGCCAATTTCTAAATGGTATTTTTCACGAAAGCACAAAGACAATTCGACTCACAATCTGAAATTTTCCAACTCTCATGTCCTGATGAAGACAGGGTAAGACTTTCTGTGGACAACTGTCGGACCACACCTGACCTTGGACTCTGGGCTGTTTGCTTGTCTCAACCTCACTCTATCTGCTTTGATTTTCCCCAGTCTCATCACAAAGATAATCAGAACATTATTACAAAACGTTGTCACAGATCCTTTAGTTATCTTGATAACATTACTGGCAATATTAAAGACTTTTAGAGATTTCTTTCATGGTGTGTGGTTGGCCTGTAAAGGAAAGATGTCTTTGATTAAAGTTTGAAACTCTTAATAACATGAAACACTCCATAAATCACACTTTTCTAAATTAGAAATTTTAAGATCTAAGGATATCTACTGGTTCATATTTCTAGATACTTTTTGATGTTATTCTTTCGTTACTTTGTTGAGATAGGCAGACCAAAGCTTAAAGGTAATATATTTCAACTTTATGGCTTCATGTTTTTATGAACATGTTCATGTTTTTATGTTTCTACTCGTATTACCACCCTCATGGCAAATAAATTAATGACTCAATATTTTTTCAATTTTACCACAGAATAGTACTGGAATTTGTATATTACACAAACGCCAATCTGAAGTATGAATTATAGTCCTTTTTAACAACTAATTAGTTCCCCCTGAAACTGAATCTAATTGGTTCTTTTAATCTTCATCCTTGTTGGTTAAAGCTTTTATTTTAGGCTATCTCATAGGATACTGAAAAGTCAATGACTTATGTGCCTTTGGTCATGTGCCCACCCATTGTCCAATCAGCTAAGGCCAGAATGTTCTAGGGTTTGTGGTTGTAATAGGCGTTGGAAGGCTTGGCCCATGTTGTGGATGATGCAAGAATAGTTATTGCAAAAGTACCTTGTAAATAACCTCTGACACATGCCTTTTATAGATGAGAGAAATCACTAGAGGCCAGAAAACTGAAGTGTCTTCACGAAGACCATCCAGAGAGGCTCAGAGCCAGAAGTAACCATGATTCCCGATTCCTAGAGCATGTACACTGAAAAGAGCAGTATAATGAAGCTCCAGGAACTCAAAGAATCCCATGAGTTGGTAAGAAACAATTCAAATTAAGAAATTATACAGCTGTTCTATAAATGATTTTAGGTGAAGTAGCTTTTAAATAGATTCTGCTGATTAATAGAAGAAACCATTAAATATTGTTTCATGGAGAGATCATTGCTCTAGGAATTGGGAATCATGGTTACTTCTGACTCTGAGCCTCTCTGGATGGTCTTCGTGAAGACACTTCAGTTCTCTGGCCTCTAGTGTCATCTCTCATCTATAAAATGCATGTCATAATAGGCTACTTCTACCTCTAAACTACCCTCAACCTGAAATTTTTAAAAAATTGAGAATTAAAATGAGATAGAAACAGATGAATTAATAGAGGGGAAAATGTCAGAGGGAAATGAACAGTTATTTATAGAGCATTTGCTATAATATGCCATGTGTTTTATATATATTGACGTCTTATTCCTTAAAACCGCACTATGAGTTTGTCTCCATTTTACAGAAGAAAGGAGGGGATTTAGGATACCTTGCCCCCAGCACTATAAATTGTAAATAATGGAGACAATGCAAATTTATCAAATTCCCCTATCAAAAAAAAAATGCTTTTCATTATACCTAATCCTTTCTTAAATGCAGGGAGAAGTAACGCTTAGGGAAAGGTATGACAGGTAAAGACACCAATGTTTTTATGAGAAGTAAAGTCAGCGGTTTTCGCTGTATTGACGTGGAGCCTAGGTTGAGAATTTTGAAGTGCAGCTCGGAATGTAAACCTGTGCAGTGATTGTTTTCACTCAGATTTCATGAAATCTGTAGGTGTGCGAGGTAACGATGAATGCTTCAGCACTTCCCTGGCCATGCATAAACATCTCCATGCAAAACAGCAAGGAGAGCTCTGTTTATCACAGCTGCACTCAAGCCAACAAAACTGTTCCTACCACTGAGGATGAAATTTGTGAAATTCTCTCTTCTCCCAAATAAAATAACATACCGTAAAATAAACCGCTTACGCAATTGTCATTCCTCGGGGGTACCTGCTCAAATGCCATGTTTCTGTGTTTTCTTTGAAGTCTCTCAAAAGATTGGGACATAAAAGGAGAGTCAGGTTCAAGGTTTTAAGTGTGAAAGTTGCTTTAAACAACCAATCAGCCAGCCAACCAAACAAACAAAAACACCAGATTAAAGCAGCGTAAGAAATCTCTGCCTCCTGTTTATAATATTCACTTCTTTGTGAACACAGGCAAATAAGAATGCTAACTGGAATGGAAATCAAAGAACGACGAACTCAAATTTATCTAGGTTAGTGTCATGCAACTTTTCCAAACCCTACCCCTTTTGGAAAAACCTAAATGTGTCCCAGCTCTATTTGCTCATGAGGAGCTGCCACCAGGTGAGAGTCCACATTGAAGACTTTATTGAGCTCTGCTTTCCAAATGAAAATGTAGTTTTAATCCTTTTGCAAACAGCCCAGAATCAGATGTGTTCTTTCCGGGAGCTTTTGCTCCTCTGCATTGACAACTTCTGGCAGTGAATTTCTCTAACAATGTTATCATGTTGATTCTTTCACCAGCTCTGTGAGGTTGGTGGGTGGAGCAGATGTTACATTCGTTTGAACGCAAGGAAACTGAGGCTCAGAAAGTACAGTTACTTTCACAAATGAACTCTTTAATACGCAGTGGAGCCAGAACATACTCGTAGGTAAGTCGTTTCCATTAAGCTCTTTTCACTGTGGTGTGCAGCATGGTGAACCAAAGCAAGAACAGAAGCAAGCAGGGCATTTATTCAGTGAAAAGGACTTTGTAGATGACTGCACCAAGAACTCTGGCAGATTCCTCTGATGCTAAAATGCAATGGTTTTGAAGAACAACAGTCCATATTTGCTTTCTTTCACCCTTGGAAAGCATAAAAATCCACCACAACGATGACAGAGTAGTTCCCCAATGATGTACTTCTGGAATAGGCTCTCTAGAATGTATCCCTGTGTTGTTTTAAGATCAGATCTCCAGGAAGATCAGTTGCCTTTCTTGCCATAGCCAGCCTTCAAGGTGGAACTCTGCTTCTTCCCGTGTCTGTGCTATCATTGCTCTAGTCCACAGGCCACCTACTTAACCTCCTCCTCTCTGGGATGTGAGACCTTCCTTGAACTTTTGGCTGGGACCAGGGCACCCTTCCCTCCTCTTCCCCCTCTCTTACCTGAATTGCTAGAATGTTTTCACTCGATTGCTATCTGCTGAAAGGCATCTTGTTCTAAGAGGACTGGGAACATCTCAGAATCGCCTGGCCCATGGTTGCCTAGCCCCTGTCCAGGTCTTTTAACTCTCAAACTCCTACTTGCCAAATGGACTGCCCTTGACATTGGTAATTACCTGAGTTACTCTGAGCTTGAATCCTGTACCAGGTACTGCTGATTTGCCCTTACCACGGACAGCTTCTGCGTCTGTGCTAGTCTACAAAGCTTCTATCTCACCAGGCACTACTAGCCACCCTGCTCCCAAAATACCTGGATTGGAAGAAGCTAGCATTTTTTAGTAAAACTGAAAGGCTCCTATTTATCACCTTCCCAAACAAAACAAACAAAACAAAATACCTCTTTCTCCCTTAATTTTTCCTGAAAGTCTACCTATCATAGTTTTTATCCTTTAAAGAAGAGGTTGTAAATTGGCAGGATTTAGCCTGTAGAAGTGTTTGGTTTGGCCTACGTAGTATTTATATTTATCTTAAAAGTTAATTTTGACAAATCAATTATGGGTTTCTTGATTCTCCTGAAGATCAAGTTCTGGCACTGCTAGGCCAACATGCCCCCTGGCTGTGATTGGCTGGAGCACAGAAGAAGTGATACTTTAGGCAGAACCTATATTAGGGTCACAAGCTCTCCAATTCCCAGGAGGCCTTGACTCCCCATTGTTTGCCTTTCTGGAGGCATTTGGATTTGCTATCCCGGCTTTAAGTTCTTGCTATCTTTTAAACAGTACAAATTTCTCCCTCTTTCTCTCTCAGCCCACCTAAATAGATACACTCCACCAATGTCAGCCATTTTCACCTTATTTTTAAATGAAAATCTCTGTGTAGATATAGATTGTGAAATATGAAGCCGGAGGCAGAAGAGGAGGTGATAGGAAGAGGACACAGTAACAGAAGTGGTGAGGGTAGAAAAATCATGTTCCTGTTGCAAAGCATCTCTATATAGTTTTTGATCTTCTTTGGGGCATATTCCATAAGCTAGTACCCAAGTGCTTTGTGTAAGTCACCAGTCAAGACAGTAACATCAGAGAGGCACAGACAGAAGAGTCTTAAAGAAATGATGGAAAGCACTTCTTATTGTAGTCTTATCCTACCATAGCCAGACATCCTCTAGAAGTAAGATAATACCTTCCAGGACCTGGTTTTGTTAACTCATCTTGTTTAAATAACAGTTACTGATAAACCCCAGAAGGTTAAAATTAAGAGATTGTCTAGCTCAGTGGTTCTTAACCCTGGGAACCTCTTAATAACAGTCCAGGGAGTTTTTTTAAAAACCTGGAAAATTGAGACTGGAGCCAGGTACCAACATTTTTTGGGAAAAAAAAAAATGCTTCTTGAGTGATTCCAAAGCCTAGGCAACTATAATAATTACTAATCTAGATCTTAAGTCTTTCTTAAAAAGGCCTAAGATACAGATAAGAAATCTAAAGTCAGTAATTTACTCAAGTGATTCACTCAATACTCCAGGACCCTCGTATTTTCAATTACCGTGTACAGAGCAAAAGTTGAACAGTGAAGAAGGCTGATAGGGAAAAAAATATAATTCATTTAAAATATGGTGTTGGAGGAAAGCTCTATGGATAGTCTGGGCCACCAGAAAGATAAACAAATGGGTTCCAGAAAAAATTAAGCCTGAAATGTCACTGGAGGCAAAAATGACAAAACTTAAGCTATCCTACTTTGGACATATCATAAGAAGGCATGGTTCCTCAGAAAAGACATAATATTGGGAAAAATAAAACTCTATGGGAAAAGAGGAAGACCAAATATGAGATGGATTGATTCCATAAAATAAACCCTAGGCATGAGTCTACAGAGGCTGAGCAGACCTGTTGAGGACGAGATGTTGTAGACATCACCCGTTCATAGGTTCACCTGGAGTCAGAGCTGACTCACGCTCTGCTTCACAAAACTCTGCCATGCCATGTGTGGAACTCTAATACTCCTCCACGAACTTTGCAAGGTAGCAGGGAACTATTTTGTTACTCATTGAAGAATCAGGCATAGCATTGGGTAATTATAAGAATTATTTTTTATTTAAAATTTTTTTTATCCAATTGTATACAGAAAAAATGTTGCAGAAATGATACAGAATTTCTGAATAACTCTCACCAGCTTCCCCCAGTGTTAACATAACTATGGTAGAGATACTAAAACCAGCACGATAGTATCAGTACAATACCACTAACTAAATCTGTGGCCCCACACTGCCCATGATGGTCATTTCTCCTTCCTTTTCTTCAGTTGGTGGCAGTTCCTCTGCCCTTCCTTTGTCTTTCATGACTGAGACAGTTTTGAGAAGTGCCAGATTATATTATAGAATGTTCCTTAATTTGGGCTCATCTTATATTTTCTCATGATCAGATTGAGGTTATGCATTTTTGGTAAAAATAACACAGACATGATGCTACATCCTTGTCAGTATGTCTTTTCAAGGGGCTTGTATTATTAACGTCTTATTACTGGCGATGTTAACATAGATCATTTGGTTACAGTAAAATCTCTTTATTCCTGAACAATTTAGTTAGCAGACTTGGCACAAGAGAAACTCATAAGTAGAACCTTATGCTCTGGTGGAAAAAATGACTATGTGGTATGATTTCAAGGGGACTGTGATCTCTCTAATCTCTGTCTTCCCCTCCCACAACCAAGCCCTTTTCCTTGCATGGGCTGTTGCCTAAAATACTCCCATTGGAAGTTCATCTGTTTAGTGAAAACTTTGATTCTTACTACAATGTAGATACTGAGGGAAGAATGCCTGGTACTGGACTCAGTTGTCCATGGGTGCCTTTGGCGAGAAGTTGGAGGAAAAGCAGCAAATTAGTTCTGCTTCCATTTGCTATGGAGGCAGTGAGGTTTCTGAAAAGATCCTGAAAATATTTGCTACATAAGTGCCAAAGTGATCTCTTTGAAGCATGTGCCTGAACTCTGACCTTTTTGTTCACACCTTTTATTGGCTCTTCATTTCTCTCCTGAGGGGACCTTTTATGTCGTGTTGACTCCAGCTTTACTTCAGTTCCACCTTCCTCTCTCCAATCTAGTGATTGAGAACTTTCACTTCCCAGCCTCTGAATTGTAAATTGTCCTCCCACCTCTGAATTGTAACACATGCAACTCCCTTTCCTTGAAATGTTCAATTCTCTTCACTGGTTTGACTGTACTGACATATCGACATATCGGGTCTTATCTTGGCTATTACCTGCCCCTGAAGCCTTCCGTGAACTCTCAAAGCCTTTCTCTGACCTCGCATCATCCTTGGTATTTTGACTTCACTACAGTTATCAATCTGGTTTGTAAATTCTCTAAACTTAAAGGTGTCTTCCTCTCGACCAAGGGTTAGCAAACGATAGCCCATGGACCAAATTTGGCCCCCTTCCTGTGTTTTTAAATGAAGTTTTATTGGCTCACAGCTCTGTTAATTTCTTTATGTATTATTTATGGTGCTTTCATGCTATCAGGCAGAGTTAAGAAGTCATGAAAGAAACCGTATGGCCTGCAAAGCCTAAAATATTTACTCACTGGCCATCTACAGAATAAGTTTGCCAACCTCTGCTCTAGACTATGCATTAGTCTAGAGTCCCTGCTCTAATGCGTCATGATCCATAATTGCATTAATCTTGTCCTCTCTTGTATTCGTAACTGTCAGCCCCTCAGTACCTAGCCCAGAGCAAATCTTCGATAAATATTTATTGAACAAACACAGATCTCATAATTTTGCTCCAGCTCAGTCTTGTCTGCATTTTATAGCCAATTAGAGTCACTAACATAATAAAATTAAATCTGCCATGTTTTGTATTTGTTTCTGAGAAAAAACTTAACAATGAAAGACTATCTATAGTTTATTCTCAGAATTATATTGCGTATTGCATCCCGAAATAAGAAAGAGAATGGTTTCCGATTCAATTCAGCCCACACACATCATTAGCAAAATGGTACATTGACGTGGTCTGGCCACAGGTTAGACCAACACTGACCGGTTTTACTGCGATTAGTGTGATTTCTGCCGACTCAGTATCACATCCTGGCCTCGGCCAAATTCCAGAGAGATTCCTGGTGATAATGTCAAATCTAACCCAACTGAGTATTCTTCAGTAAGGTCCCCAAAGAATTAAGTAGATTTTCCATGCCAGTGAGTAGCTAAAATTAAATTAACAAAATCAAAAGGTAGACGACGAGAAGCGTGAGTATTCTGCTGGCTCTGAGGACTTGAAAATGTGGTTCACGTTCACTTGAGGAGGCCTTGCTGACACCTGCCTCTAGTGGGGGTTTGTGGATTTCATTACCCCTGAAATATAAAAAAAAATATATAGACTTAGTTTTCAGACTTTTGACTTCCTCTGGGAGAAGGGTTTAACATCAAAGCAACTATGTCTACAAACATTTAAAACATCTTTTCTCTCCCTGCTTTCCTTCCCCCTGCTGCTTCGCTTTTGGAAACACTAAACACACCCAGTTTTCCAGACTCCCAAGGCCCGACAATTCTCCTTTTCCTTAGCAAGGACCACATTACAGCCATGATTTATGGCTGGTGAATAATTAGAAGCCCGTTGCTATGGTCTGGGGTTGAGATCAAAAGAACCATGTGTCAAAGGGAAGGGAGGGGCGGCTGGAGCAGAGGCAAAGGGTGGTGGTGTTTGTTTGTAATCCTAACCAGAGAGAAGCGGGGCCATCGCTTAATTGGGAAAAGGCCCTGCGTCTGAAGAAAGCCATGAAAGCAGGGCCTGTTCCATGAAAAGAACCCACGTGTTTTGCAAATCAACAATATTTAGTGATAGGTGGACCCCGAGGGGGCCTGGAGGCTGGACGGTTTGAATTAGTACTCAAAGGTTTGGCGAAAAATGTGAAATATATGAATACTGAGTTAAAAAAAAAAAAAAAAAAAAGATTGCCCGAATGGGCTTGCTTATGAGATTTCTGGTATTTCCTTCTTCTGGTCAAGAGGAAATGCCTAGAGAAGGGCTGCAGTATCTCAGCACTTCTGTATCTGTCACCCAGTTTCCCAACGAATATCGATTCTCTGTTTTCTCTTCGTCTCCCCCTTCCTTCCTTTGGTGAAGAGGGAACCTGGGGGCAGAGAGTTGGGGGTGCCCCTTCTGGGCTGGACTGAGGTGTAGAGTTGGCAGGGGGTGGGATGGGCAGCTGAGTGGGGGTGGGGAGGGGAGGGAAGGTGAACCAGCTCAGAGTGAGTGCTCTGAGGTTTCATCTGCTGTGTAATTATGACTCTCTATAAATCACACAGGGAGCGATGGAGAGGCCTTGGACAGGGTGTCGGGAAGCCAGGGTTCCAGTCCTGGTCTGTCTTCTAACAAGCTGTGTGGCCTTTGGAAAATCTAGATTTTCTGGGTCTCAGTTTCCTTATCTGTCAAATGAAATTGACTGACTTTGATGAAATCTAAGCTTCTATTTGTCTCCCAAATGCTCTGATCTGGTATCTCTCCCTAAGCTCTTAAGCCCTTGACATGGTAAACTCCCAAACCTAGCACGAGTCCCATTGGAGTCTGACTTTCCTCTGGAGATGCGATTGCTGAACCAGAATGTGACTGGAAGGCACTTTTAAACGGAATAGTCAGTCCTGCGAAAGGAACATTTGGATTTGAATGCATCCACGGCTGTGCTGATTGCACGAACTGAAGGACGAGGACCTTCCTTGTTGGTGTTCACAAAGTGGACATAAAGCCACCGCAGGCCTCGTTCACCTTGTAAAACCACGGGCATCCGAGGAGGATCGTAGGAATGAGGCTGCCCAACGCCAAAGTCTCTCCGTGAAGTCTGAAGATGCCCCCAGTAGTGAGGATGGCTGCTATCCCGGGATGAAGTTGCCAGCGCTGAGACCCATGTTGCCAGGTAGTCACAGATGACCCTTGAGAAGCTGGGATCCTTTGAAAGGCACGCGCGTGCTGAGTGTGTGTGTGTGCGTGTGTGCGTGTGTGCGTGTGTGCGTGTGTGTGTGTGTGTGTGTGTGTGTGTGTGTGTGTGTGTGTGTGTGTGTGTTTCGTTACTGAGCCCTGTGGGTTTCTGGCTGCTGAGGCCTCAGCGATTCCCAGATGACCCGTATACCATGCTGCCACCTAGTGTGGGGCTCAGGAACTTCAACATAAAGAAATGAAGGCACAGTTCCCAAAGGTTCACAGGAAGAGGTGTCATTCCAATGGTGGAGCCACCGTGGCCTCCTTCCTCCTCATGCAAACCCACTTCTAGTTATGGACACGTCTGGTTCTCTAACTAGCCTTCTAACCATTAATGACAAAATTCTGAATTCTGCACGAAGGGTCCAGCTTTACAGCACTAGCCACTGATATTCAAGCACTCTCCCTCTGAAAAGCAAAATGTTGGAATCAAAGGTAATAGAAAAATAATTTAAAAAAAAGGAAACGTATTTGAGGGAAATCCAGTGGAAGAATATACAGATTATCACTGGCTATGCTCATTGACAGGAGAACGTGTGAACCTTTGAAAGTTTACTTAGCAAATTATTCAAGGAGATTTTATCTCAAATTTTCCCATTAAGGTCAATGAAAGGTGGATAGCGCAGGCTTGCCATGACACCAGGAATATGTACCTCTGAATGAGTCTTCAAAACGCGTTGCCCACAAAGGGAACGTATTCTCGAAAAGGCACAGAACGGGTGGGGTGATGCTAATCGAGGAGAACCTTACAGGGTGAGTAATTTAATAACCCCCTTTCCGAGTGTAAGAGCCTCTTTTAAAGTTCTAAATGGCACCATAAATGTAGTCAGGCATACATTTCCATACCGATACTGGATAATAAACACAGTCGGAGCCTAAAGTACCTTGAGGGACACCCTGCTGTGCCTATTATCCTGTACTTCCCTGCTCATCACCAGAGCCTGCCATTCGATGCTCAGGGCTTTGTTTACCTGAGCATCGAATCCTCTCATAGCCTCTTTGACTGGCTTTGTAAGGAACAAATGCTATAGTTCCAAAACTTTGAAATAATAAGTATATATTATTAAAATACTATTTTGTTTATATATATAAACATATATATATACACACATATATACACATACATACATATATATATATGTATGTATGTATATATATTTGGGTGTTCTCGAAGATTCATTTCCTCAAAAAGTCCAGTGCTAAAAAGTTTAAAGTTTCCTCTGCCGTCTCTATTCATTTATATCTGCTGGTTTTTTTTTTTTTTAAATAGAAATACTCAAGGACTCTACCTTAGCTTAATTTATTCTGCAAATCTGCTTGGTGATCTCCCTTACTTATATATATTTTTGTGTGGTTTTTAATACTCTTAGTGCATTTCGTCAAACTACCTTGCAGAAATGTCTTGACATATGTGTATTCTTTTTTAAAAACTGTATTATGCTCAAGGGTATACAATAGATGATTTGATATATGTACATCCTGTGAAGTCATCACTATAATCAAGCTAATTAGCATATTTATTGCCTCCCATAGTTGCCTTTATGTGTATGTGTGTGTGGCAAGAACACTTAGGATCTACCCTCGTAGCAAATTTCAAGTATACAGTACGGTATTGTTACAGTATAGTCACCACATTAGATCTCCAGGATGTATTCATCTTGCATAATTGAAACTTTGTACCCCTTGACTAATATCCTTCCCCTCCTGCCAACCCCTGATAACCACCATTCTACTCTCTGCTTCTCTGAGTTTGACTAATTTATATTCCACACATAGGTGTGATCTCCCTTACTTTAACCCTCTGAGAAAATAGGAGTTGGGAGACAGAAGTAGCTATACAGCTCTCTGAGAACAGTGACCAAATGTTCAGTCTGAGGCTTATGTGAGAAATGGGCTAACTCCAAATCTCAGCCCTTCTGGAAGAGAACTAAGACTTCTGGTGACACCCAAGTGTGTGAATAGGGGAGAAGGAGAAGACGAAGGGACAAAGAGCATAAAATGGAGACCATAGCCTGTTCCATGCCCCAGACTCAAAGAGCTTATCATTTCCTACATGGGAGAGAGCTGTCTGCACAAATACACGACATTTTAGTGGGTTTTGGATAACTAAACCCACCCACGGGATGTCTTTGCTGCCTCACATGGAAGAAGACGCTTTCCTCCTGCAGTGAAAGAGCAGATTTCAGGTGGTAGACTATGTGTTAGATAAATAAAAACAAAGGTTAAAAAAAAAAAAACAAAAAAACAAAAAAACAAAAAAACAAACAAAAAAACAACCTCCTTGTGAACCCAGGGAATGAAGAAGACCAAATAGCATGGTTAAGTGCACAGACTCTGAAGTTAGACTATAGGGGTTTGAACCCCAGCTTTACCCCTTACTAGTTGTGTGACCATGTGTAAGTTGTTTAACTGTACTCTGCCTCTATTTGCTCATTTTAAAAATAGTGATAACAATACCTACTTGTTGGATCGTTGTAGTGATGTAATGAATTAATAGGTGTGAAGTACATAGAACAATGTCTTGCACATAATTAACTGTCGGTCAATACATGGTAGCAGTTATTATGTCATTGTTGAAATGATGGTAAAGTAGGGTCCGGATATTCTTAAAGTAACGAAAAAGAAGACGAAGAGCTCAATTGTGATTGTATTTATATTCTGAGGCTGGCAGGTCCTCTAAGCTACACACCAAGCTGTTCTACTTTGGGCTAAAATTTGTGGGACCCTGTGCAAAATTAAAATGTGGGCGCTTTGTGAAAAAATTATTTACAATTTCAAGATGATGATATCAGAACATTAAACAGAATGTTCTGGGGGTGCTTCTAAGCAGGTGGCCCTGTGTGACCGTGCAGGTCAAATGCCCAAGAGGCTGGCCCTGCTCAGGCTACGTGATCCGTGCCCTCTGTGCCCATGGAGCTTGCCCTTTGCTTCCATGCGATCTTTTTTTTGCCCACTCAGTTCCTATTGTTTTACCCTTTCTTGGTAGTGCTCCTGATGCCTGAATTCATGGTTTGAAACACACGCTTCCTGGAAATCATCTAAGAGCGTTCGCAAACCCTGTCTCTATCTTCCCACATCTCCTGCACTCTTCACGTCACTGCAGTCTGGTTCTTATCTCCGAAACCCCCGCCCTGCTCAGCCACCACTAACATCTGCTCTGAAATTTTTCGGGTGGGGCACTAACAGCTTCTTAATTTTTCTCTTTACAGTACTTGTTCCTCTTAAACTGTCTGTATCACTTACGGTCTGAAGTCCATGGCATTATCCGGAAACTCTCCTCTTTGACTTCAGCAATGCCACTCCAGGGTTCCTGGTGTCTGTCCTCTCCTTTTCTGTTATTTTTTTTCCCTCTTCCTATATATTTTTTACCTGTTTCCCAACATTTGATAATCCTTGTGGAATTACCTGTGGTTTGGTCTTTGTTCTTATTTTTTCTCTGTACAGATTCTTTGACAATCTCATTCACTCTGTTGGTTCGGCCACTACCAAATAATGTTCACTCTCCTCTTTACTGATTAAGGTCTATATTTCCAATACACATTTAGAAAGCTCTGACTGGACATGCAGAAGGGACCATATACTCAACACAGCTCAAGCCAACTCATGTTTTTCTCATTCTTCTTTCTCATATTGTCCACTTTTACCATGGTATGATTCAGTAATCCCAACTAGAAACTAAGGCAACCCTCAGCCTCACTCTGCCTCACCTTCCAACATCCAATGCTTCCCCAACTTGTCGATCTTATCATTTAAATATCTCCTGATTTATCCCCTACTTTAAATTTTCATTACTAGTTTTGTGCCCATCACCAAACAAATCTGTTAGTATATTCGTGTATTACTCTAACTTCCCAGTCTCCAGGTTTTCTCCCTTCCATTCATATTTAATACATACCCTAAAAATGTTTTCTAAGATAGAAATTTGTTCAAGGTATACCCCTACTTAGGAAATCCTGTTTTCTGGTATATAAAGTTAAAATTTCTTTGGAAAAGCACAAAGATGTTTGTTTTTTTTGTTTGATTCCAATGTAGCTATAATTAGTCTCAGCTTAGTTTCCAGTCTTCCTACTCACATACCTTAGCTCAAGAAACTCAACTCTTGACCTTTCCCTAACGATGCCATCTTTTCTTATATTACTATATCCTTGCCTGCACTGTTCTTTATGTTCAGAAATGCCTTTCCTTACGTTCTCTACCCAGTAAATTTCTAATTGTCTTTCAAGATGCAGTTGGACTGAAACTTCTTTTAAAAGACATGTTTTACTCTCTGTGCCCCCATAACACTTTGCACACACTTCTATTGATTGCAATTATTTATTCACCTTCTCCACAATGCAGTATAAACTGCTAGAGGTCAGGTGTTATGCTATATTCTTCTTCATATCCTCAGCACCTAACATAGTCCCTAGCTCAGAATAGAAACTAAAACAATGGTTCATGAATGACTATCCCATGTTTGGGGTCAAGTGTTTACTAGAACTCTTGACTGATAACATTGAGAGAGTTAACTTTGTTTTTCTGTTTAGTGATAACAGAATTTGGACCAAAGAGAAAAAAACCCCTAAACTTTATAACAAACAAACTTCCCATACTGCCTCTGGAAGTGCTCAAATAGAAGTTAGTCCCCCGCCTCTTCTCTTCCCCCACCCGCCAAAGGAGAAAAATGCATTGGTATTGAAGACTCTCTTAAATTTCTTACACATTACCCTATATAGTAACTCCTTTGGTGGATAAGGTACAGCAAAACATCTCAACAATAATAGAGCCTGTGATGCAACTACAGCACCCACAGCCCCTACTCTTTCTATCTCCACTTACTCCTTAGCCTCCACTCACTCAGTGTTTCAAAAATAAATGTTACATCTACTATCGAGTTGTTTTTACACTTCTGCTTGTAAGAACTATTATGAGAAAAATTTAAAATATCAGACATTTCTTATCTTTGATCATTAAACTTCCCATTTGTTGAAGTTCCTTTTGGCTGCAGTAACCAAAGTTACAGGATCAGTCCTCATATGGACAATTACATTCCCCGAAGAATTATTACCTTCTGCTTTCTAAGACAGCATGCCTTTCTCTTACCAGGTACGAAAAGATGCCTTTGAAGAACACCTCAATTATTGGAAACACACCTCCATCTACATGGTGAGTGAGTAATATTTATATATGTCTATATATTTTCACTAATATTTGTGAAGTTGCTTCTTACTACCTATCTTTGGCACCAAGACTGTCAGACTAGAGTAATAGCAGTGTGAATAAAACAATGTCAAATTAATTTTTTCATACTACATTTGCATTCTTCCACAATTTTTAAAGCAAATTTTGCTTGCCTTCTTTTTATCAGATTTAAAGTTACTATGAATCATTCTTTATTACCCAATTACACATGATAGTAGATGTTACCAAATTTCCTAGTGAAGACCATAGGCCAGCTCCCATGTCAACTGGGAACAAGGCTCTTTCATGGACTTGTGTGCAATTATCATTCTGTAAAATTCTGTAAAAGAAGTATACCCAATTCTTGAGGCAACAAATTCAGAAGTGTTAGAACTATTTGCTTAGAAATGGAAATGCTTTTAGATAGGCCAAGTTTGGGGGTCAGGAAGAGAATTCATGGAGAAGAATTGTTCACAACAGAAAATAAAAGTAATTTACATAGCATTGTAAATACTGGCAGCTCTGGGAAGTTCTGTATTTATAATGTAACGAACAAAGGACCAACTCTCTGACCCTGAACAATTTTCAATTTATCACTACAAATGCCCTAAGAACTGAGAACAATGTGGTGCAGACTAAGGGTGAATTAACTACCAGGCATTGTCATTGAAATCCTTCTCCAGTGCCAACTTCCAAGAGGTTTTTAAAGGCTTTAAAGGGAAGAATGTTGGCTGATATTAAATTGGCAAATGAGTCTAGGTCAAAAGAAAAGATTGTATGAGCAAACAAAACATGCCCCTGGAATGAACAGAAATGCAAGGAGGACTGGGATAAAAATACTTAGAAGATTTGGAGACATTAATGAGGTCAAAGATGTTGGTCAGACGAGAAGTCTAAAGTCCAAGGAAAAATGAGAGAGACATCTTTTCAGCATATATTGCAATGGAAAGAAAGTGAACATAGATTTAAATGTGAAGAACAGGGTTGGCAAACGTTTTCTGCAAAGGACCAGATGGTAAATATTTTTGGCTTTGCGGGCCATATAGTCTCTATCACAACCACTCAACTCCACTAAAGTTGCAGGAAAGCAGCCATAGAAAATCCTAAAGAAGGAGGGTGGCTGTGTTCCAATAAAACTTTATTGACTAAAACAGGAAGTAGACTGATTTGGCCCATAGACCAAAGGTATAGAAGAATAAGGGAGGAAATATTTAAGCATATTATTTCATGCTGTTCTGGTGCCCTTGGCCTTGGCCTGATATCTCTGTAGTTATTATTGAAATCATAACCTTGTACAGAATTCCTAGTAGTTAAGGGAATGATTACAACAGTCTCATTCAGAGGGACTTAAAATTGCACAGCAGGCAAATTGCCCACTTTCTTCTTATTTGTGCTTCTTTTGTGGATGCCTCTTGCAATCTCTGACCACTTAAACGCATCTTCTAAAAAAAACAACAATCTACTCCTCACCATTGCTTGGCTAGGACAGACTTGATTCTTTATTTTCAACTGCCATAGAAATTAATTTGAACAAAATTGGCAATGACTTCCTAATCATAATAGCAATAGGAATCTAGCAGTATGATGGTGGACACAAAAGGTTATTTTAGGTAACCCTAGAATTGTCATTATAAAGATTTAAGAATCTCTTCTTTTCATACCTGTAGATTTGGGGTTAAGGGGGCTGAATCACAGAAGTTATATGTATTTAGTGACAGAGCGCTAATAGGACCTAGGTCAATTTAAATCTAATTTAGATTCCTAAATTAGAACTCTTTTGTCCCATATGATGCTACTCTTGTTGCTACTTTTTCAAGGCATGAAAATGGTTTTGAATCAGTGCAAACAGATGAACGATCCCATAAGATCAGGACACAATCTCTGTTCTTTCTCTATTGTGGGCAAGAGGAAGGATAGATTCAGTTTCGCTTATCGTCAGGTATGTAACCACACAAACTTTTCTTTTATTTAAATAGTGCACTATCTTCCTGAAAAGCAGACTGCAGTCTGGCCAAGGAGTTTTTTGCTTGTGAAGGTAGACAAGCACTGAGTCACCCACCATCCCTCACTCCCTTGTCATCAACAACTACATTTATGCAGTGACTGGTCAGGCTGGGGATGCAGGACATCACACAGCAAGATGAGCCTCCCAGGTGGCTTCAGCCTCTGTATGACCAGCTGGGCCAGCTAGCCACAGACATAAAAAGAGACAACATGTGTGTTTTGAAGGTGGAAAACATTCCGTGGAGAAGTGCCCCATACTGCAGGGACTGCTTTCCTGAAACATCCTTTGGCCAAACCCTATCGCTACTAGTCTAGCTGATGAAATTTAAAGCATTCGAATCAAATCAATTAGATTACCACCCTTGGATGAAGATAAACCATTTCCCGAATTTTTGGTCTGTTTGCTTTGGCCAAGCTTGAATCCTACAAACTCTGCTTTTGATAACCACAGTCAAATGGCAGGGAGTGAGCTAGCAGGAGGGGATGTGAGAAAGATTGAAATAGAAAATACATAATCAACAAATAACTTGTAAAATTTTTTTCCTAAAAGCTTTAGAACTTGGAATCCTTCTGTAATTGTGTTCCTTAACCTTGACCCAGGAAGTCTATCCTAAAGAAAATAGAATTAGAGATTAATGACAGATTTGTGAGGAAGAAAAGCTATTACCAGTAATTCTGCTGTCTGTCCTTCAGAGATTCAGTTAGATTTCCATAAGATGGATAGTATCGTAGGTGTATGTGCTTCTAGCCTGGCCAAGTCTTCCAGTTCCATTTTCCTGCTAAGGGGACAAAGTCCAATCTGGCACTGCACAGGCAGTTCAAAGGCTAATTGGGGATTTGACTCTGGGGCCTCTGAGACTCTTAGAATCTGTGGTGTTGCAGTCATTCAGGTGTTGCAAATTAGCCAGCAAATACAGCCTAAGTTCTTTGGTTGCTTTCAAACCCACAGTTATCACCAGAATCATAACCTTACGTAGGTTTCCTGGTAGTTTAGTGGAAGCTACCAGTTGTCTGGTTCAAGGGTGCAGCAGGCAAATTGCCTACTTTCTCCTTATTTGTGTTTCTCCGTTTGCTTCATCCTCCATCCTGAACACTGCCTAAATGCATCTTCCAAGGGATCAACAACTTACTCTCCCCATTTCTGGGGCAATGTTTCATAAACGACCGGTTCACTTTTCCTTTCTATGTCTAATTTGCTCTGAAGCCCTGAATTATTTCGCATAAAGTTATTAGTGACTAAAAACTGGTTTATTCCTTCCTGGGGTTAGCTGTACTTACAAAAAGAAATAAACCTTCGTTCATGTAAGTTGGGGCCGCCTTGTAAAGGAAATAACTTGGGGTGTGGAGGACGTTTCCCTTATACCTCGAATCATGTCACTTTACTACTTTCTACTTGGTACTTAATTGCCTCCTGGAACATGTGGCTAATTCTAAGACTTCTGTGGTCGGGAAACCATTTGGAGAGCATATTGCCATACTATATTGGCTTTTATGGGTTCCTTATTTAAATCGGGTAAAATATCATGTTCTTCAACTTTGGGAATATAGGCAAACCTATCCTTGGAAAGTTTAACGAACTGGGTCCCAAAAGGAAATCGGAGCCAATAAGGTGTTCAGAGCTATTACAGAACAGGCTGATCTAGGTGCTTTCCATTCCCCTTCATGTTCTAAACCAAAAAAAAAAAAAAAAAAAAAAAAAAAAAAAAAAAAAAAAAAAAAAAAAAAAAAAAAAAAAAAAAAAAAGGCACAAAGCCATGTATATATAGCCACAACAGGAATTAGAATTTTTTTTCTGGAAAAAATAAAACTCTTGAAAATCTTTTTCACTTGGGAGGGGAAAAAACCCATAGGCTAAAGAATTTAATAAGATGGAGACTTTATTTAGCAACAACATGCCATTCTGTAAACACAGAGCTCACTTGGAAAGAAGCTAAGAATGGACCTGTACAATTATTTTCTGGCAAAGAACCAATCACATTTGGAGACCTCAGCAGCTGAACATGGAGTGACAGCTGAAAACTAAAACATGTTACAAAGATCAGAGACATTGCTGAACGTTCCATTTTGAAGTTTGATCCAAGGACCCAGTTTATGTCACATTGATTTTATTGAAGAGAGGAGGTTTGTTCTAACGGCTCTTTTAAGCCTTAGCCTCCTCTTTCACTCTTTGGCCCTCCAGCCGCTCAGGAGATCCAATATCCCTGGAAGGTATTCGCCCTTCAGAAACGAGTCCAGTGGCGCTTAAGAAGGCATTAAGTGCTGCTCCAAGCCAGCTTCTCCCCCGACAGAATCACACGTACCAGCAGCCAGGTCCCCCACATTCTAATGAGAGAATATATTTCTTGTTCCTCCCGAGGGCTGCTTGTCACTTCTGGGTTCTTTTGAAATTTCTATGGCTTGTCCAACATGAAAGAGAACATGGACAAAATATGTAAAGCTTTACTAGCATCAAGATTTAAAAAGACATTACATGCATAGAAATAAAAGACAATAAAATTAGGGATAGTTTGGGGTTAGGGTCTTGGGCTCTGGAGGATGACTCGTGGGATCTGAATGGTACCTGTTCTGTGACCATGGACAGTTCATTTATTCAAACCTCCATGCCTCATCTATTTTTTTTTAAAGTGTAACCATCTCTACCTCATAGGGATATTATAAGGATTAAATAAGTATAAAATGTTCTATATATGAAAGCACTCATTATATAGGAGGTAATGATATTAAGTGCAAACTGATATGGTTCAAAGTATAAATACTGGAACAGGAGACAAGAAGCGATCAGAGAACACAGAGCTTGGGTGACACGGCAAAGCACGGATTCGGCTGGGGTGTAGTTTGTATCTCTTCCACGGCCCTGTCCAGAACCAACGTGTGAATCTGCAGCCATCCCTAAGGAACTAATAGTTTTCTGTTCCCGTTTTTGCATTTACACATGTATACTATAAGAGTCTTTTGAAACCGCAAGTGAATATTTTTGCATAAATAGGCCTTTACCCTATTTTCCTCGTTCCTCACTTCCTCATAGTTGGTAGGTTGTGTGTGAACCACTGACCAACACAATGCGTCGTACGGTGAGCCTCCATCCGGCCCAGTTCAATCCAATTCTTTAAGTCACATTTTAAGAAAACACTTAACTTTCGGGTGTTTTATTGAATTCAGATGCATTGTGTTTACTGAGTTTCCTATTCTAATTCTAGGATTCAGTTGAAAAGATCCCACTGGTATACCATGACACATTCTCACATTTTCAAAATAACCCAGAAAATTTAGTGGAAACCCCTAATTAACACGACTGCACTACAGTTTACAGTCTCTAACAATCGACACCTTCCCTCCCTTGCTCATTACATTTCTCCCTGCAATTCCACGCCCTGCAATTTGTAGCCTACACTTTCATGGAATTTACATCCATTTCTAAGGCATGTTTGATGAACATCTTTGCTTTGCTGTGACCTTGAACCTGAAGAGCATCACTATTTTATATCTCTTATAGAGGAAACAGATTCTACTCTCACTCATCAGTTCCATGGGATGACATGAAGGCTCCATGCTAACCTAATAACCTCCTGGGTAATGACTGTGTTAGAGAACTTGACTAAAGAGAATCTAAAGTGTTCGTTGTCAGTTGCTTCATTGTTGTTGATATAGATTAATCACCAAGGCTCTCATTCATTTACTCATCTTCTGAAACCTCCAATTTTCCAACATGTACAACCCAACTTTTCAGCTGTAGTTTTCACCATTTTTCCTAACTGGTGGTTATAAAGAATCATCTGATTATGGAGAAATCAGTAACCCTTTGGAACCCCTGTCTCACAGCTAAAATCTACATCCCTTTGATTCTGTGGCAAGTTTTCAAATTGTTATGTCTTTGTTTTCACCAGGTCTCATATGGGAAAGGCTGCTGAGCTCTGGCATGTATTTACCCCAAGGGAGGTTCCTAGTTCAGGCATATAGTAGGAAACCTCATTTACAAATAAGCCACGGCCATACACATGTATTTTCACAAACTTATTTTTGTTAATGTTAAGCAGTTATTTGGAGAACACGCTGGTACAATTTCTTGGTAGGATTGTTTTACAGGATCCTATCAGCTGTTACAAGAAAAGAACTGAACTGCAAAAGGGATTTAAGTTGTATCTTATTACTCTTTGTTAGGGATGGTATTGAATTTAGTTAAAAATCAACTCGTTTAGAAATTATGTTGCAGACAGACAAATGCAAAATGCCAGATGGTGGAGTTGAGTGGAGACCTCATTTGAGTCAATGAAAAGTCCACTCTTGGTATTCTTGTCCCATTAAATGTTATTGACTTTTATTTTTTTCTCCCACTTAACTGAGTTTTGCTGTTTCATGAAACATTAAAATTCATAATGCACTTTAACCTTAATCTTATTTAAAAGGTTAGATTATATAGATCTATTCTAGATGCTCACAGCCTCTATAATAACAAAATGTTCCTGGTTGATGACTTTCTCTGGTACCATTAGCCCTAGGACATAATGAAGATATACAATGGGCCACTTGTCATTTAAATTAATTCCACTTTTTATTTATATAATGTCTCGTAAGAAACTGATTATACCTTAAAAAAGGTTCCTAGCTTGTGTCTCTTCCTTTCAAGGCCACAGAAATGGTCCCGTGATTGTATTAAGCCAAATAATAATTCATTATTCTGCCATTATAGAAACCACAGGGCAGAGATAGCAACACATTAATTATCCAGCTTTATCAGTAAATGAGCTGTTTCTTATAAGTGGTTTTGTCAAGAAACAATGTACATTCTATTATGGATTTAAAATATTAGTATTAATCATTTGACATAGAAATTTACTTTTAAAAAAAATCACTGTAGACGTCCAGGCTAGTATGGTAGGAGACTGCCACTTAAACATCCTATTCTCAGTCTGGTGAGAGAGAAAACCAGGTGGTTCAGGAGAGAAGAGTTGTTCCAGCACTCACTGGCCGTGGCCATGCATCCTTCTGTCCCTGTGTGGTCCTCTCTGAGACACCCTCTTTCCATAAGCTCCTTCATGCTTCACCCCTGTGTCTAGGGGGTCAGCTCACTTCTTTGAGTTGCTGGGGTCTCTTGCCTCTGAACGAGAGCTTTCTTTGAATCATGATCTGCTCTCTCCCAGATGGATATTGATCACATGGAGTCAAACCTTGACAACTTGGCCTCTGGAAACTCTGTCATGAATTGCCTTCTGGGACTGCTGGCTCCAGCGGTTCAGGGGGAATCAATGTCATCCACAATACACACATATATTCATATACGTGTGTGTGTGTGTGTGTGTGTGTGTGTGTGTCTGTATTTTTTTCACCCTGAAAATCAAAACTCCATGCTAAAAACAATATCGTTGTCATTATTTTTGGATTAGCGAGTTCGTCAACAGCATGACTTCACTGTGCTGGATGACACAGGAATGTAGAGATGTGTTGGGCTGTTTATTTCTTCTCTTAGGCCAGATTGCTGTAGCAACTTTCCCCTCACTTAGCCTATCAGCTGTCAACTACTACTGGTAAAATCGCATCTTTAGCGGCTCAGCACCCTCTACTAAAATTTTATTTTTAAGATAACATAAATTAAGTTGACTTTTTTTGGTATACAATTCTACACATTTTGACATGTGCATAGATTTGGCTAACACCACCACAAGCGGGATACTAAACAGTTCCATCGCTCCAAAAAAAAAAATCCTTTGTGCTATCCCTTTGTAGTCACACCTTCTTCCTACGCCTAAACCCTGACACCCCCAGATCTGTTCTCTGTTACCACAGCTTTGCCTTTTTGAGAATGTCATATAAATGGAATCAGTCTGTTACCTTTGGGGACTTTCTCTTTCAGCTGCCTTTGAGATTCATCTAAGTCTTTGTGTGTGTCATGAAGTCATTTTTCCTTATTGCCGAGTAGTATTCCATTATTGGAATGTATAAGAGTTTGTTCATCTATTCCTTAATTGAAGGACATCTGGATTATTTCCAGTTTAAGATGATTATGAATAGAGTTACTATAAATACTTGTGTTAAACAGTATGATGGATTGAATTGTGTCCCCTCCCTCCCACCAAGGTATATTTTTAGTGTTAAGCCCTGTTCCTATGAATGTGGCCTTAATTGAAAATAAGTGTAATCAAATTAAGATGAGGTCATTAAAGTGGGCCCTGATCTAATAGGACTGATGTCCTTACATTAAAAAGGGACATTTGGACATAGGGACACAGAGAGAGGAGAATGCCATGGGACACAGAAGCAGAGGTTGGAATGGAGTAGCTGCAAGCTAAGGAATGCCAAAGATTGACAAACACTTGGAGCTGGGAAGAGATAGGGAAGGATTCTCCCCTCTAAAGGGAGCATGGCCCTGCCAATGCCTTGATTTCAGACTTCTAGGCTTCCAAACCATGAGTGAATAAGTTTCCGTTGTTTTGAGATACTCAGTGTGTGGTACTTTGTTCGTGGTGGACCTGGGAAATGGATAGAAACAATCTGAATTCTCCTTGCAAATCTTGTTTTCACAACTCATATTTTTAAATACAACCTGAAGATAAACTCTGGCCCTGTTCCCTGTTGCGTGGTTGGAAATGCGAAATTAAGAGAAGTCGGGTTTAGAACTGTCAACGGGAATGCATGGAAGCAGAGCTACAGGTCCGATGCTCCCCGCACTGGGCATATCTATAGATGTGTAGTGAGAAAACTGCACGCAGCAGGAGAAATAGTAATATATGAACTTTTTGGGTCAAAGACAAAAGTAAAATGTAGGAACATCCCTTCTGGTTCTCTTGGCTGCCACAGATCCGCAGGGTTTCGTGAAGCACGTCTAGATGCTGTACTTTTGAGTGAGTAGTGAGCTGTGTTTGTGTTGTGACAGCAGGCTGGGGATGATTTTGGAAGTGCATTGTGATGCTCAAAAAGCAGGAGCGGGTGGGGGGAGTGCTGCCAGAGGGCTTGGAGCCCATCCAGGTCCGTTTGTCTGACTGCCCAGGCGCCTCCCCCAGCTCCACTAGGAGCAGCCAAAGGAGCGCTCCAGAAGGGGTTCACAGAATGCAGCCGGGGACTCAGGCAGTTTCTGACTTGTCAGGGGGCATCGAGCGAAGAACAGAGTTCACTTCAAAATAGCTCAAATAAATATGCAGTGAGTAGAGTTCGATCTTCTGTGACTCCATGTGGAAGATCCTACCCATTCTCCTAAGACAAACAGCTTGAAGTCAGATTCGTGCATCTAGTAGAACTGACACAAACACACAGAATGCAGGGTGTTGGATACGCCTCTTCCCAGCTGACAACTGCTGGGCGTGGAACATTCTGCACATCGGTTTTCGGAGGGGAGCATTTGTTCTGGGCATAGAAGCTGTTCATGCTCATAGTGAAGGCGGGAAGGTGAAGGAGGCTGGGGCACTTTATTAAGAGATGGTTCTAGCACTGCACGGTCAGGCAGCGTCAGCCTCAGCCTCTGCCTGTGCTCCTGGGTGTTTAGGAGGCTCTGGGATGCTTCTGGATCGCTTCTAACTCCCAGACGTAGGTATTATTCTCCTGGAACACACGGAACAGACGTGAACCTGAACTCTATTGGCTCTTCTTAGGACTGTAATTTCTATTTTGTCTCTGGAGGCTGGAAGAGACTCCTTCCCTGTTATGGGGTGAATATGTTCCCCAAAATTCATAGGTTGAAATCTTAGTACTTCAGAATATGACCTTATTTGGAAATAGTATTGCGATTAGTTAAATTAAGATGAGGTTCATTAAGGTGGTTGCTAATTCAATATGAGTGTCCTCATGAAAAGAGGATATTTGGACACAGAGACGTGTATAGAGGCTACGTGAAGATGAAAGCAGAGATTGGGGTGACAATTCTATCAGCCAAGGAACAGCAGAGAAGCACCAGAAGCTGTGGGAGAGGCATGGACCAGATGCTCCCACACAGCCTCAGAAGGAACTGACCCTGCCGATACCTTAGACTTGGACTTCCAGCCTCCGGAACTGTGAGACAATACCTTTCTGTCACTGAAGCCACCCAGTTTGCAGTGTGTTCTTACAGCAACCTTAGGCTACAAATGCACTTGGCATTGTCAAACACGGGGAACCAGGGGCAGAGAGCCAGCTGTCAGGGCAAGGCAGCAGGTCTTGGGAGTGAGTTCCTCAACAGTGGCATTGCAATGGAAGGGTCTAGATGGCTGGCACATGTCCCCATGCTCCTTGGATGTGACGCCAGCAACCGCCCGGGACTGTTTTTTTTTGTTTGTTTGTTTTTTTCCCAAGCACTCCCTCACCCCTGCATGCTGTAACAGCCCTGCAGGGCAGAGGCGATGGGAGAGAGACTGAGGGAGCAAGAACTCTGGGTCACAGACACACAGAGGACACGTGACAACCAACTCCTTTTAAATTTAATCAGAGACTTGAAGACAGGAAGCTGCAGGCTTTCATTCCCTGAGGAATGATATATTAGGATTCCAAGTATATCAGTTATTCTAAAAATAAAAGTAAACATGTGAAGGAAATAAATTAATAAACACGGTAGCCAAGTTTTCATTAAGAGGCTGCTGCTTTTCCTGCCTTAGAAATCCTGCTTCCTCAGTAAAGCCTCTAATTCTCCCGCAGACTGACCCTTGCATTGACGAATGTGACACTTAGGACTCTGTATCAGAGTCCTTTACTATTTTCCTTTCTTCCGTTTTTTGTTTTCTACGCTATTTCTTAATTCTTCTTTCTATAATGAGGGAATGCATGTGTTGACGTTAACACAACACTTAGCAAATCCGTGTTTAAGGAAGGCTCATTCCTCTCATCCATAGAGTCTTGTCTCTTAATGGTCCTTTTATTATATGCTCTTTAAATATATGTGACCAGAAGATAGTCATCAAATCAGAGTTTGCAGGCCCAATTTTATTTGTTTGAATGAAATTGAATCAGTCGTTGACATTTTAAAAGAGTGAGATTATATTTGTTTTTATAAAATTTAAAAAGATGAGATTCTAACTGCCATTTCTCAGGAAAAAAAATGGAAAGTGCTAACTATGCCGGACTCACGTTTCTGCTCGGTCATTTCAGGCATGAGCTTGGCAGACCCTGACCCCCTTGGGCAGGCCTCCTCCATCCTGTCATAGTCTCACCCTATCCATCTTCCTCTGGACGTCACAAAATTCTGCCGTGACCTGGGATGGTGGCCTCAGGGGACAGCAGGGATCAGTCCCTGCTGCGAATTTACTCTTCTTTCCAACTCTCCTTCCTCTTTCCGTGTTCACATTATTTTCCACAGAGCTCTGAAACTATCAAATTC
This sequence comes from Macroglossus sobrinus, assembly GCA_004027375.1. NCBI lineage: Eukaryota > Metazoa > Chordata > Mammalia > Chiroptera > Pteropodidae > Macroglossus > Macroglossus sobrinus. The sequence goes on from PVKZ01000409.1 coordinate 854,797, forward strand.
AATCTCAAACGCTTCTTGGTGGAGCGCAAACCTGGCTAACATTTACATTAACTGTGTATTAGTAACGTTAGTCAGAAATGGCTTCTTATGTCAAATTTGGCAGAATAAACAGAAATCTGAAACATTAGCGTTGCTTAATTGGAATCGCTAGAGACCTGTGCTTATTACTACTCTGAGCTTATGGTTGATGCTTTCCTAACACTAATTAATAAGTAAATATTTCTTTTAAAATTATATTGTATGAGCCAGGTCTCTAATGACAGAACTGGACAGTGACTGATGCAATAAAAAAAAGACTTAATTTTTCTTAGTACTTCACAGTTTGCAAAGTTTGCAAAGTTCTTTTGTATAACTGTTGCACTTGATGTTGGCTGCCTGTCATCGTCAACTTGGCTTTGGCAACGATGTGTTTTGGAACCTCAGCAGTGGCAAACTGGAATAGGGAGGAATTGTGGAATGATATGTTTCTAATATGGTCCTCAGGAAGGGGCAGAAGAATCATGATGTTCCAAGGAGAGGGCAGGTACTAATGTTAAGCTCAGTCTAGGCTGGGGGGACCAAAGGTGTCAAAGATGCTAGATGGATTTTTGCCACACTGATGCTTATAAAGCTAAAGGAGCTTAGCATCCTCCTTCGAAAAGTGTCTGTCTGGTTTGGAGCAGGAATCCATAGGTGATTGAGGGGGACAAGGGAATGGAGAGCTAGAGAAGTGGTCAGACTCCCAACCAAAAGGTCTGGGGGCCAGGAAAGGGCTCCGGTCCAAGTGTAGAACTGAAAAATATTCAGTAAATATTTGT